>OX183130.1:27773939-28265184 GCA_945261195.1 Cryptosula pallasiana
TCTGTGTCACACTCTATGTCACATGCTAAGCAAGCGAATGTTCATAAGGTCTCTAGATTACTGTGACAAGGAACATTTTCGTGTTTTTTTGCATTTTAAAACTTCTGGGCGCTTTCCAAACCGCCTGAATGCTTTTAAAGAAGTTCAAATTTTTGCAAACCTTCTAAATGTTTTGTGAAATCGTTTATTCGCTTTGAAAATGCAAGACAATTTGCTGGTCCGCTCTATTGATCATATATCTCCAGTACACTTACGACAGAGATTTGCTACTAAATGCTGAACAGTCACATTTCATTAAAATCAATTAAAAAAGAAAAAAAAAATCGTTTTTATTATTTATTTACATTATTATAAATAATATATAAAACCTACTTATGCTTGCAAAAAATAATTTTAGAAACAATATTTAACAATTGTTTATATTGTATAATTAATTGATTTGCTCTAAGTCCATTGATCTACGCCTATGTTAGATAATGGATATAGAGGCTATAAAGAAAATGGCGTTTTTGGTTTGAAAGCTATTCAATTTGCCAACCATTCAAACTCTTTCAAAATAGTTCAGATTATTTAAAAACTGCTCAGACGATTTAAAAATAGTTCATACAGTTTGAAATAGCTTTTACTGTTTCCAACTATCTGAACCATCTGAGGCTCGGTTTACACTAGTACGCCACGAAACACGGTAAAAAATCGTAACAGCTACAGTTCAGTACTGGTTTGCACGGAAGTTCTTGTTTAGATGATCAGTTGTACAGCGTATTAGTTCCGTATCCGTATTAAAACACCTTGAGCCCCGTTTCAATTTTGAGACGAAACGGAACAGGTATTGGTGCGAGCTTATCTGAACAGCTGGCACCAGTATAAACGGGGCCTGAATCATTTCTAAACCATCTTGAGTATTTGCAAAACAACTATACTCTTTGTAAAGCTTATCGGTTGTGGGACAGGAAACACATTTTTATTGCATGAAATCCCGTAACTGCTAAGACCGCCTAATTTTAAGAAGCCCATTTTTTGATACAGTTTCCTCAGCTATTTTACTACATTTACTATATTTAAATGTAAAAGACACTTTGCAAATCATTTAGACTAGTTTGAAGCCGTTCATACGCTTTTGAAAATGAAAGCTTCCAAAGTTTTCTGTGCTGTGCATGATGATGTTGTACTGTTGCACCTGAAGAGTTTTGTTTCAATAGTGAATTTATGTGCTTTTATAGTGCATGAATGAAACTCAGACTACAAAGCTGGCAGGGCAAAATCGGTGCAGGACGATAGCATTATTATAACTTGAAATTGAATGATATAACTGATATTTATATCTAGGTATGCTATGGAAGAACATGATATGATGCTTTGAATGTGTTAGATGAAGGGTTTGAAGAGACACAAGCAAAACACGTCTACTCACCATCAACTATCAACTCAAGAAGACCGCTATTCAGCTCTTATCCAATTAGCCTAAGTTTCTATAACCATGTGTGTACCCGTATTCCTTGTTAAGCCAATGCCGATAGAACCTATGTTATAACCTTGAACTTCCTATAACACACAAACTCGTTATCCAACATGCCCCCCCTTTGATAAACCCAGTGAGCGACCAAGCTGACATTATACCAAGGGACCAGTTACCATTGCGTGCGATCAAGCCCAACTAATCATGGTTAGCTGAAGCACTAGCCTTAAATCATATGTCAAGCCTAAATACCAGGGGTGAAAACAAAGCCACACACCATACATACCTGAGATGATTACCTGTAACATATACATACCTTATTAATACTTAACCTCCTTACCAAGTGTCCCTCGTTACCTCATCAACCACACAGCTCTCTAAACTATTAGCAACTTCCACCAGATCGTCCTCTGGACTCTCTGCACCTCCAACACCCTGTCGAACCACATTCCTCGACTCCAACTCAACCCCAAGGGGTTCACCGTCAATTCCACTATCCCCTGGAGCAGTCGACCCCGACTGCTCTGTACCACACTTCCTATCGGGTCAACCAGAGCAATTCTCTGCCCAGTATCTTCCCTTTGAAGTGGTGCACTAGGGTCAACCTCTACGGTATCTTCCCCATTCGCCTCCTGCTGAACCTCAACCTTGACACTGGTGTTGCCACCGGTCACCCGTTCTTCCTCCTCTACCTCGTGCACCCATCTGGCACTGCTCTGAGAGCCCGAGGGGGTCTTGGACTCCTCCCTCTGTGCGCTAGAGCCTTCCACACTAGGTGCGGGCACTGCTTTCACAGTGGAACTCGACGAGGTGTTACACACCACCATCGATGGGGCTTTGCTACCAGCCCCAGATCTCAACTGCCTCATTTTGGCCATAGCCTGCCTGATCACCAAGGTACACTCCTGCTCCTCCTCGAGCTCCCTCACACCCTGCTCATACCTTTGCATCGCCATATGATACACCCTTTCAACCTCTCTCTTTTCAGCCTCAAGACGCGCACGTCTACTAGCATAATCCTCATCACCCAGAACACCTTCACTCACCAAGGACTCAGACAATCTGCTACCAAACGCCTCGCTCTCATCCTGTATCTGTCTACCTTTCACCACACTGCTGTACCCCTTAGCACCAGCTGTAGCACACCCTGAAGTGGCTCTAGCTTTTGCAGTGGTACCAGCCGAACCTTTCTGCGCCATCTGCATTGGTGAGACATTGTCACCACCACTAGATATGGGCGTTCCCATTTGCTCCACTGTATCCTTTATACCAGCAGTACGCTTGCATTCCCATACACCTTGCATACACTGGCCTTCAACTCGTAACTCATTACCGTTTGTTAACAGTTTGAGTTTTCTGATATCCTCAATACCTAACAGGTTCACAGAGGACCCTTTTACAACATAAACTGACGTCACTATAGATCTGGGAAAGTCATTGATGCAAACATTTGACTTCCCGCTAACATTCAGCCTGGAACCATCAACCCCAATGAGATCGTTAACAGGGTTACTTAATCTCAAATTCAGAAACTTGCCAGTATCCTCAGTTACCACTGACACTTCAGCTCCAGTGTCTAATACAAACTCTACCTCTTTACCATTTACTTTGACAAAGCGTTTGATGCTAGATTTCCTACTACCAGTATCGCCAACAACATTGTTCACAAATCTCACTTTACGTGGAGAACCTTCATTACCACTACTATCCCTGTGCTGTGACCTGATATTGTCACCTTCCCACCTATTGTTGCAATCCCTAGAGGTATGGCCTCTCAGATTACACCGGAAACACCTTACATCCGGGCAATGACGGACTTGATGTCCCCTCCTACCACACTGGAAACAGTTGTCCCCGCCAGTTGGGGAGCTAAACCTTCCAGGCCTTCTACCCGATGTAGGTGAACCTCGAGGTGATCGAGGAGAGTGCCTACTATCTGGGCTACGATGTCCATGGGACGTCGCCTCATACCTAGGAGAATGCCAGTTATCCGGGCTACGGCGTCCATAGGACGTCGTCTCGTACCTAGGAGAATACTTGCTATTAGGGCTACGACGTCCATAGGACGTTGCCTCATACCTGGGGGAATACCTGCCTTCTGGACTGCGGTGTCTATAGGACGCCGCCTCACCCCTGGGGGAATACCTGCCTTCGGGGCTGCGGTGTCTATAGGACTCCGCACCATACCGGTTCTCATGATGCCCATCTCCCTTATGGTCGCGATACCCCCTATACTCGCTACTCCTCTCCTCTGGGCTGCGGCTAACATGGCCGCTGGAATAGGAGCCCTTTTCCATATTACCATACCTAGACCTACTACCGTCCCTCGAACGGTATGCAACCTTGCTATCCACAGCCTCCTGTGGGCTTCCCTGTCTATACCTAACTACCTCACGTACTGACGACTCATTCTGACTATTGTCAGCCCTTTTTTTACTTCCTTCCTCTACTCTGGCTACAGCCCCTTTTCCATCGGCTGAACGGCCAGTCCTAGAAGCATTCAGAATTTCTTCTGAAGCAATAGCCAACTGCCTGGCTGCCAATTTTGTACCTAAATCTCTCCAACTAAGCGTGGTCTCTTGCATAAGCAATTTACGCACAGATGAATCCCTTAAACCATTGACTGCCAGAGCAACTGAAAAACGTTGCCTTAGCTCATCGTTTTCATGCCCAAAATCCATCTCCCTACTTAATTTCTCAACTCTGAGTAAATATTCCCTTTCATCTTCCCCACAAGCCTGTGACACTGTCACGAACCTCATTGTCTTAACATAGACACTTTCACTACGGTCGTAGTGGCCTTTTAACAAATCTATTGCCCTATCAAACCCACCATCAGTTTGGTCATTTAAATCAAATCCCAGTGACTGCAATATCCCTATACCATCACTACCTATAGCACTCAATAAGGCTAGTAGTTTAGTTCTACCTCTAAACACATCTACAACAACCTCATCTCCATGAATTTCCACCTTCTCAGTACCCAAAGTTAAAGCTGCTACCTCAGCAGACACCTTATACTGAGTCAACCAATTGTTGAATTCCTCAGACACATTGCTACCCGCTAACCTTAGCTTCGGAAATGACGACAAGTCAAGTCTCCTATTCATCCCTTTTATAATTAATTAACACAGTTAACACCCAACAATATCTGTATGATTGTATCAATACAGTAGCACCTCTCCACCACAGTAATAGCCAATGCACAACACAACAATAGCAACAATAACAATTCACAATATCCCAAAATATATCCACTGTTCCCTTGTCCACCAATGCACAATTAAATGCAACACAATAATATTCCACAATGTCACGTAATAACTCCACTGTACCCTTATCCCGGTAAATAATCAACCACAACGCCACAAATAAATACTTAACACCACGTATAAACACTGTACCTTTTCCCGGTAAATAATAACCAACAACACCAAATCACCACTTCACCAAAAATAATTAACACTGCACCAATATCCCTTGAAACACCTAAACACCAAACACGGAGAGCTCACACAGCTCTGAAACACCCAACACCTCTATTCTACACACACCTCTATCCCCACACACACCACGGAGGACCCACGCGGCCCTAGCACCTCTCTCTTTTAGTGCCCACACGGCACCAAAAGCCACTCACACACCTCCCTTGCACCAATAAATAATTCCAATAATATTCAACAACAATATCACCAAGTTCTATGCCGACTGCGCCATGTTAGATGAAGGGTTTGAAGAGACACAAGCAAAACACGTCTACTCACCATCAACTATCAACTCAAGAAGACCGCTATTCAGCTCTTATCCAATTAGCCTAAGTTTCTATAACCATGTGTGTACCCGTATTCCTTGTTAAGCCAATGCCGATAGAACCTATGTTATAACCTTGAACTTCCTATAACACACAAACTCGTTATCCAACAGAATGAATGACAACTTAGAAGTTATGGCCAGTTGGGGGCCAGTTGGGGGCCAGTTGGGGGCCAGTTGGGGGCCAGTTGGGGGCCAGTTGGGGGCCAGTTATAGTTATAGGTAATGGCTATAATAGATCATTCTACGGTCTATATACTACCTATGGGGAAGTTATGTCAAAGATGATAGCTTACAAACAACACTCTTTGACTACACTGTTTATGATTGGTCAGTAAGCCAATGAGCGTACGAGTTGTAGGTTTCTGTGAGGAGCTTTTTCCAATAAAGCTAACCTAGTGCACAATTTTATATAAAAACGGGCGCGCTCTGAGCGTCTCAATCCCTAGATAATATTTTTGGTTAAAGAATTTTCGAGATTGTTCACGATCACTCACAGCGTGTTCTCTCATATTACATTGTATTATTTTACTTCCAGAACGACAATAGTAAGTACCAAGTAGTTGAGTAGTAAGTAAGTTTAACCTCATAGTAATTTGATCTAAGATTTGCTGGAATGTTGTATCAATTTTTTTACTCAAATATATAGTAAGTAATTCTTACTACTAATAAATAATAATTATAATGAATAATAATATAATAATAATAATAAAAAAATGAATAATATAATAATAATATTATATAATATTATTATTCTATATTTATTATTATTATTTATTATTATTATAATAAATCAAATTATTATTTAAGAACGAAGGGGCTTCTTCAAGAAGCCCCTTCTTTGATAATGAATAAATAATAATAATTAAATTATTACTACTACTATTATTCTCGGCCAAATAGCAATAATAATAATATTAATAATAATAATAATATTTTCTTATTGCAAGTGGTGACAACAATAATAATTAACAATAATAATAGTTATTAATTATTTATTGTAATAATTATTATAAATTAATAATTATTATTATAATGATGATAATATAATTATTATCATCATCATTATTTATTAAATTTATAATAAATGATAATGATAATAAATAATTATTATTATTATTTATTGATTTATTTGATTATTATTTCATTTTAAATTAATAATTATAATAATATATCAATCATGCATCATAATTTAAATTTTAAATAATTTAATCTTCTTACTACTGCTGCTGTAACAATTAATAATTGATAATCACTGTCAGTTAATTATTATTAATTATGATTATTATATATATAATCTTACAATAATAATAATTAATAAGTCAGTAGTAACAATTTGATTTGTGAATAATAATAATCAATGAATAATTATTATAATAATATACTAAATCTAGTCTCAGGTCTGTCCGATAAATTTTTTTATTAGTAGTCAGTCAGTTAGGAGTCTTCTCATAATAAATAATTATAATAATTATTATAATAATAATAAGTAATAATATGAGAATAATAATTTGATGTAACTTTTGATCGATGCTTGTTACTATTATTTTTATGATTTATGAATATTTGTATTAATTAGAAGTAGTAATAATAATAATAATATTTAATAAAATATGATTATTATCATTTTTATATACATGCTTGATGTGTAGCTATTGGATTAGTGTAAGGTTAAGGGTAGCTAAGCTAAAGGATTGTTGTGGATAGCTCGAGGGGATTAAGAAGCTAGGGAACTTTTGGAGTAACCATACTACTACTTGGTGGTCATTGTCGTTTTGTGCTGGAGCTTCTATATTATTATTATACCTAGTGAGTTATACAACAACAATTATAAGTTATATATATAATTACTTATTTAATTATTACTCATCACATATATCTTATATAATAATATTATTTATAATTTATTTGTGATTATTATAGGTAGTTGTATCATTCATTATTATTCATATGATTGTGATAATCATTGTAATTATTGTTATCAACTGCAGACTTGCCTACATTGAAGGGTGCAGTTGCTGAAGTGGAAAAAGGGGAAATTATGAATTGGAAGGGGAAATTTTCAGCGTAAAAATATGTAGATGTATTCGTTGAAATATGATGTTTTTCATCATTGAAAGAGCATTATTATACATTTATTATCAGAGTGCTGGGTGGTTACAAAAGCTTTTTTGAATTCTTTTTTAGTGGTATGATTCAAAATAAAACGCAGCTGAGTCAAAACAGACTTCAGGAAAAAAATGAAGTGAAACAAAGTATACAAACGTATGTTCTACCTGTATGTGAAATATGTTGTGGATATAATTTATAAACTACCTATTGACAGCTAACCAGTGAGTAGCCATGTAGTTTCCTAGTTCAATATATTTAACATTGACAGAAGTCAAGTAACAGAAAAAAATCATCAAAATAATATATATGTAGTGGTACTGAAACTCGCTATTCTCGGCTTAAAACCAATAGTTTTGAAACACATGTGATTAAAAGTTTGTCAATCTTTCATATGTGTGCATCAGAGCAAAATCTGAGTCTATAGGCTTTGCAAGAGCTAGTGTTGTTGCTAATTTCACTAATTTTAAGCTTTCCAGGTTGCTGAAAATCATCTGCCAAGCTAATAACTCATCTGTCAATCATTAGCCTTTTTTTTAGCAATTGTCCTTTGGATAGTCTCTTGTTAGACCCTGCAAGCTTGCGTTTTATCATGGAAAATTCTTGATTAGCAAATGAATTGCCAAAACCAATCGCAAGGGTTTTTAATCAACCATCATTTCGAATATTTATGTATCATAACATGTCTGAAAGAAAAAACACTACACTATTAATATATATGTGTATATTATAGTCTACACAACAATCGCACTAAACACTGAAGGATATTCTATGGTGATCTCATTCAACAAAAAAAAACTTAAAACTCAAGGTTTCAAAATTAAAACTGTATCTCAAGCAACTTTTATCAAAAAACAAAGTGCAATTCCTCGTAGTTTTTTGCCTATTAATTGTCATGTTTGATTACTCCATTGAACCACTTTTATTTTCGCCAATAAAATGCGTAACCATTGTACATCGGAATACCAAAAAAAAACTGTCGTGGAACACAGCAAATTTTTTATGCGAGTCATGTCAACAGGTGTTGCTCTTCTCATTTTTATATACAAAAGGTTGTCCAAGTAGGGTGTGCTTCCCACCAGCACTTATTTATTGCTAACAAAAAAGATCTGTGTAAATATGTAGTTTCCACAATAGAAATTAACGAATGATAAAAATAAATTGTTAAGACTGGCGATAATAGTCATAGTTGTTATAAGCATCTGAATCTTATTTTTTCTTATGGTAAATAAATGTATGATAATTAAGGACAATGATTTAACCAAAATAATATGTGCTGTTTATTATATACGCTATAAATGGTTATAAAACATTAGCACAGTGTTTTGAAGCACACTTCATCTGCTTCTCTTTTACTCCGCGTAGCAGCAGTGTTCTGCACCCACCCCTAAAAATTGTCTTTGGGAGGATTTGTCTGGCGGCTCATATGATTTAAAATTTCCTTGCACTGCAATGTGTTGCAGCATTTGGCTGACATTAGAAACTATTTAAAAAATGCAAGTTGAACAGTGTGTTAGTAATTACTGTTGTTCATCTCAAAAATAGTTATTATCAACTCAACAACCCACACAGATGCAGTATATATAATAATTAGTCTCATAAATTATGATGGTGTGAAATAAACAGGCCTAACTGCATTGATTTATGATAAATAAAATTATAAGATATTATTATTGTTACTATCATTAACAACGAATTAATTATTGTTACTTATTATTGCTTTCAAAATAATTATTTCTTTTAATAACCTATTATAAATAAAACACTGCTTCCACCACTGCTACGCTACTACTGCCTGTAACTATTATTATCATAGCTGTTGTTTTTCTTTAATTTCTCAACTTGCAAATTAAATTAAAAAAAGTCATACAAAAAATTGAAAAAGAACAATCATTTACATGACCAGATAATAATGATAGCATCAATGAAAGCTAAAAATAATAATAATTCATAACATTTGTTATTGATATGAATTATTAATGATAATAATATATTTATTATCATCGATCATTATTTTATTTATCGCTTGCTTTATTATCTTCAAAACAATGGTTAATAATCTTCTGATAGTTACACTGAAGGAAATACTGCATAATATTTATTATTTCATCATTATAAAAAGTTTGTTTAAACAGTTGATTGAATTGAATTTTGTCAAAATCATCGATTGTGTCTCTGGAAGCGACAACGATAACCTAAATTTCTGTAGCACGCTTCAGTGACGGAAATGGTTTATTTAAACCCACGTTCCATACATTTTACCCAATCATAAGGGGGGAAATTTGTACATACAATCCTTGATTTTGTTTCCAATTTTTAGAAACTTTTGTTACGCATTTGATGTTGATATTTTTGTAGAATTATCCTATGGATACTTCACTCTCTTTAAATTAATTCACAAACATCTGTAAAGCCTGCAAACTAAAAAAATATTTAAAAATCGTGCGTTATTTTGTCTTGAGGGAAAATGCACGCAAACATCTGGAGTTTTTTAAAAGGAAGTTGCGTGCCAAGTGCTTGGGGTTGGGGTAATAACTTGTCTCACGCCTAACGCTTGAGTGTTGGCAAGACTAATCAACGACTACTACTACTAGAAATAATTATAATAATAGATAGGAATAAATTATTAATTATAATAGTAGCTGTAATGAATAATGATAATCGTAATGATAATCATTTTTTTTTAGTAGTTTCCAATTGTTATTAATCTTGTTAATAAATGATAAATTATATTCATCCTCAACAATAATAAAAACTAACTTATAATGATTACATTTATAATACGAATGATAATATTAATGTAGTTGTTGCATATAAAATTGATATTCGTAGACTAATTCAAGTATTTTAATAATAATAATTGGTAATAATAATAATGATACAATAATGTTGACTCTATTATTATTGATGAATTATTCTTCATAATAATAATAACATTATTGCTCCTTAATAACGCCTCCATATCTTACCACAATTCTTTTTTAGTAATATGAAAATATCAAAATAATTTGATTGTAACAATATTCTTATTATTGCATCATTATACTAGCATGTCATTAAAGTTAAAATTTCTTGGCAACATTGCAAGAATACTGGAATGTCAGCAAGAATGATTGCAGATAAAAGATAAAAAGCTGAATTACTGTTCTTTTGCACATATTAGGAATTCGTTTTGTTGTTTTAGTGTTTGTTTACCTGCATTCTAGATAGCATAAAAATTGTTTGCAATTGCCCCAGAAATATTTTCTTATAAACATGGTTAAAATAATTGTTCAAATATCGTTTTGTATATTAACTTCTTTTATTAAATTGAAACAAATTCAAAATATTATTGATATTTACGATTAATCTACTGCGATGTTGCTAGTTAACGATATTGTTATGTGAGCTCAAAAATATTAAAGGCATATTTAAGTGATGACTTGAATAAAAATGGAAATATGATATACGAGACAAACAATAACTAGTTATTTGCTTTTAAAGATGCTTTGCAATGTTACCTCTCAAATACACACTTGAGCAAATAATTAACAAAAAAATGTTCAATGCAGTAATGCTTTCAGTGCATATTTGTATAGTTGATCGGAGTGCTAAGTTGATGAATTTAGACTGCGCTACTGCAAGTTTCCTCTAGTTATTTTTGCAATTTCAGTTCTGGTTCTTGCCACTAGCTCACAAGTTTAGCTGGTTTAGCTTACAGCTGTTGAAGCTGACTGTGAAAGCTGAATACACTGTTTAATTTATTACTTCTGTAGTTAGTCTGTTTATATGTAAAGCTGCGTACACTAGAACGATTTTTGTTCAAAAAATCATTCATGTTGGAGTTGTGCCCTTTTTCGGCCTATGGTTGCGTACATACTAAAAAGGAATTTCGGCCGAAAAAGTGTTTGCTTTGGTGAGAGAGATGGGCAAAAAATTTTTTCAGCAAAACCATAGCATTACTAATCATATTGCTGTCTGTTATTTCACAATCATTCACCATGTCTATGTTATTAGTAAATGCACTATCTGTAGCTGCGTCATGATTAATTATTTATATTTTCTGTTGTTCTGCACAGAATTTTTTTCAGCTTTACCAAATACTTATTTTGATTCATTTAATTGAAGTTATTTCCAAGTTATTTAAACTTATGCTCATCAATGAGTGCTCAACCATGTTAAAATAAAAGTGGTAATGCATAAATAATGAATTTTCTTAGTGAGTTTTAACAAATAATAATTATTATTATTTGGTTATTGCTGGGAGAATTGATGATTTATTATTATTTTATCATCATTGTTTGTGACCACAAGCTACTTCTGCATTGATTTTGTGTTGTAGTTTCCTTGATAATCTGCTAAAAATCGTCGGTGATTTTGAGCAGTGCTCAAATGGCAATAACGCCGGCCGATATGATACAAAATCGGCCGTTTTGGAATTGCGCCGATTTCGACCACAAAATTGTTCTAGTGTGTACGCAGCTTAAGTGCTGTAGCTTGGCCGTAAAATAGATTAAATGCCTAATGCCTAACGGATTCTATTTGTAGGTCAATTGAACCTTGATAGGGTAGTTTCTAAAACTTGCACATTGGACAAGTGATCAGCTATAAATACTGTTGACAGTTGAACAAGTATAAAATAATATATAACAATGGTGAAAGAATCCAAATACTACGACCTCCTGTGTGTACAGTCTAATGCTACTGATGATCAACTGAAGAAAGCTTACCGCAAGCTTGCTCTTAAGCTACATCCTGACAAAAATCCAGGTGATGAAGAAAAGGCTGAACAAGTAAGTTGAACTTATCTTTTAACTGATGAACTTCTTGCTATTTGGTGCAGCTGTGAATAATAATTTTGAGCCGTGGTTGTCTTTTCCCAGTTTTTTTTTTAGTAAGGAAAAATGAAATATTACATTCTGCATTAATTTATTAGACAGAGTTGCATTTTGCTCGTAAAACTTGGCTACAGGCTAGCTTCAACATTAGGACATTTTTGGGTTTTTTTCACAAATTATTTGTAAACAATAAATGAGCCTTCTAATGCTGTCATCCAGTTGTTGTTTTTTTTCGATTTTCACTCGCATTCTAATTTTCAGTATTTATTATTTACAAAGACGTCTTTTCTAGAGTTTTGTGTCGTCATAAAAATCATTTAATATTATAAAAATGTGGAAATTATAAAAAAGATATGAGCAATGGCTTATCAATTGATATATCTGTGCATATTGTGAGGGTATAGGTATCCTTTTTAATAGTCTTTCTTTCAAATTATTATAGTAACTTTTATTGAAGCTGCCAGTATTTTCCAAACTTTTTTTGATCGATTACTTGAGAAAATGAAATTTGATTGTCAGACTCCGTCGAATTTGGGGAATATTCATCTTCTTCAATTGTATCTATATATTGCGAAAAATAAGTTTGGTTTTGAAAGGCTTGTCTGTGCTATAAATTGATATGACTTGAAAAGAAAACATTCAAGCATCATATTGAATTTTTAATTTTGGACAATTTTGAATAGTTAGGTCTAGAAATAATAAAAACCATCTAATTAGTACTACTTCTTTTGTGCAATGTGCAATTTGTACAAAATTATTGAGAACTACTGATCCGAGAATAGAATTTTGTTTACTTCCCACCTGTGAAGTATTTGGTCCTTGTTCAATTCTTTTGGTCCTGAATCAACAATATAAGCTTACATAGCTTCTATCTAGCAGGCAATTAGACCATGTAACAGTGGCTGGAGTTTTTTCAATACAATCTAAGCACAATATTACCATGAACGCGACTGCTTGACTTTTTTGTCTGTAAGTGGTATACTCCATCTGTACTAGGTCTGTAAGTGATGTACTCCATCTGTACTAGGTCTGTAAGTGGTATACTCCATCTGTACTAGGTCTGTAAGTGGTGTACTCTATCTGTACTAGGTCTGTAAGTGGTGTACTCCATCTGTACTAGGTCTGTAAGTGGTGTACTCTATCTGTACTAGGTCTGTAAGTGGTGTACTCCATCTGTACTAGGTCTGTAAGTGATGTACTCCATCTGTACTAGGTCTGTAAGTGGTGTACTCCATCTGTACTAGGTCTGTAAGTGGTGTACTCTATCTGTACTAGGTCTGTAAGTGGTATACTCCATCTGTACTAGGTCTGTAAGTGGTGTACTCTATCTGTACTAGGTCTGTAAGTGGTGTACTCCATCTGTACTAGGTCTGTAAGTGGTGTACTCCATCTGTACTAGGTCTGTAAGTGGTGTACTCCATCTGTACTAGGTCTGTAAGTGGTATACTCCATCTGTACTAGGTCTGTAAGTGGTGTACTCTATCTGTACTAGGTCTGTAAGTGGTATACTCCATCTGTACTAGGGCTGTAAGTGGTGTTTGATATATTGTAGTTCAAAGCTATCTCTCAGGCATATGAGGTGCTATCTGATCCAAAGAAACGAAGTCTGTACGACGAGGGCGGGGAGCAGGCAATTAAAGAGGGCATGGGTGGAGGTGGTGGTTTTCACAACCCAACAGATATATTTGATATGCTGTTTGGAGGAGGACGCAGGCATCGCGGTCCTCCTCGAGGAAAAGATGTCATCCATCAAGTTAAGGTATGTTTGTGTCCAGGTAATCTCTTACTCTTCTTGGACTGCATGAGCAGTCTACTTAATTTTGCTGTTCAATATTCCATATTAAAGGTTGTGAATTACGGTTTTGCAAAAAAGTAAATTTTCTTGTCATTAAAATCTGCATCCCTATTTATCCCCGAAATGTAAATTTGGTTGAGATGTATCCACAAGAAGTGAGCCAAAGTGTGGTGGAAAATTAGTTTTCTTTAGAAAAAACAATTAGAAGACAGTCACTGATTTGTGACTTATGAGAGGTGCCAAAGTTTAATTGGTTATCCAATGACTTTTACTCATCATAGGTCAACCCATTATGTTATTTATGTATGCATATGTTATTTATGTATGCAAATGTTATTTATGTATGCAAATGTTATTTATGTATGCATATGTTATTTATGTATACGTATGTTATTTATGTATGCAAATGTTATTTATGTATGCATATGTTATTTATATATGCATTGTTATTTATGTATGCAAATGTTATTTATGTATGCAAATGTTATTTATGTATGCAAATGTTATTTATGTATGCAAATGTTATTTATGTATGCATATGTTATTTATATATGCATTATTATTTATGTATGCAAATGTTATTTATGTATGCAAATGTTATTTATGTATGCATATGTTATTTATATATGCATTGTTATTTATGTATGCAAATGTTATTTATGTATGCAAATGTTATTTATGTATGCGTATGTTATTTATGTATGCATATGTTATTTATGTATGCATATGTTATTTATGTATGCAAATGTTATTTATGTATGCATATGTTATTTATGTATGCAAATGTTATTTATGTATGCATATGTTATTTATATATGCATTGTTATTTATGTATGCAAATGTTATTTATGTATGCAAATGTTATTTATGTATGCATATGTTATTTATGTATGCATATGTTATTTATGTATGCATTGTTATTTATGTATGCATTGTTATTTATGTATGCATATGTTATTTATGTATGCAAATGTTATTTATGTATGCATATGTTATTTATATATGAATTGTTATTTATGTATGCAAATGTTATTTATGTATGCATATGTTATTTATATATGCATTGTTATTTATGTATGCAAATGTTATTTATGTATGCAAATGTTATTTATGTATGCAAATGTTATTTATGTATGCATATGTTATTTATATATGCATTGTTATTTATGTATGCAAATGTTATTTATGTATGCAAATGTTATTTATGTATGCAAATGTTATTTATGTATGCATATGTTATTTATGTATGCAAATGTTATTTATGTATGCATATGTTATTTATATATGCATTGTTATTTATGTATGCAAATGTTATTTATGTATGCAAATGTTATTTATGTATGCATATGTTATTTATGTATGCATTGTTATTTATGTATGCAAATGTTATTTATGTATGCAAATGTTATTTATGTATGCATATGTTATTTATGTATGCATATGTTATTTATGTATGCATTGTTATTTATGTATGCATATGTTATTTATGTATGCATATGTTATTTATGTATGCAAATGTTATTTATGTATGCAAATGTTATTTATGTATGCATATGTTATTTATGTATGCATATGTTATTTATGTATGCAAATGTTATTTATGTATGCAAATGTTATTTATGTATGCATATGTTATTTATATATGCATTGTTATTTATGTATGCAAATGTTATTTATGTATGCAAATGTTATTTATGTATGCGTATGTTATTTATGTATGCATATGTTATTTATGTATGCATATGTTATTTATGTATGCAAATGTTATTTATGTATGCATATGTTATTTATGTATGCAAATGTTATTTATATATGCATATGTTATTTATATATGCATTGTTATTTATGTATGCATATGTTATTTATGTATGCATATGTTATTTATGTATTCATATGTTATTTATGTATGCATATGTTATTTATGTATGCGTATGTTATTTATGTATACGTATGTTATTTAATAGGAAAAAAATATCCTATTCAGGCTAGCGGCTTCAAGTTATTGAGCAAAGTACATTTGTGAGGAGTTTTCCTCTCTGTAGCTGATTGAGAAGGCAGTTTGAGTGATCCCCAGAATTAGTTTACACTGAAGCCACTGATTCTCTGTCTATATGTTATGGTATCAGATGCAGTTGCCAGTTTCATTTTACGCTGTTGTCACAGTTTAGTTAGCACTCTTGGCACTTGCAGGTTTTATTGTGCTCAGGCAATGGTAAAGACAGTTCTGCAGTGAATGCATTCAGTAGGGGCATCAACTACCCAGCATCCTAGTGCCAACTAGCCTCGTACCATTCATCTGGTTTTGTCGGTGTACAGTGTACTTTGTTTGGTTTTTATCTCGGTTCTCCATGGCCACTGACGTTGAAATGCTGATAAGTCTGCGATGTCAAATAAATTATTCATTTTGTAGGTAACTCTGGAAGATATGTATATTGGAACAACTAAAAAACTTGCGTTGTCCAAGAAAATTCTTTGTCCATCATGTAAAGGTGAGTTTTATGCGCAACGATTTTGTGCGAATCCATCTGTGCGTTTTGTGAAGTTGCTATGAGCAGTACATACTGGTTATACCATCCCAGCCGACTGTGTGCTACTGGTGAACAACCGTCAATATTAATTTTTGTATTACAGTATTTAGTTGAATCTTCATTCAATGGCGCTATAAAAGTTGGAATGCCTCATTTACTATGTTTCCATGGCTTGAATTTCTTCAGGTTGAACACTCATTCGTGTTGTTAAGCATTCATTCATGTTGGTTAGCATTCATTCGGTCTGGCACTGCTAACCATTCCTATATTAATGTGAATTGAAATCATATACACGAGTTGCCCCTCTTTGTCAGTGAGTAGCGAGTGCAATAATTTTATCATTGTTGCTGACATAATATTACTAGCGAGGATTGTTGAACAGCTGAATTCTCACATGATTATTATTGTATAAAAATGACTATAATAAATAATTGATAATGATTTAATAAATAATAATGATAATTAATAAATAATAATTCAGTAGTTTACCCACCTATGAAACACAACTATGGTTATCTGAACTCTGCTGTCGGTACATCTAAAGCTTTCATTTTCCAAACAAATAGTTAAAATTTTATAATTTCGATGGTTTTAAATTTGCAAAAATTATATAAATGTAAAGAAACTGCAGTTATAAAAAAAAACTCTCAAGCGCTTTCAAGGAATTTACAGACAAAATGCTAGTTTAATGCCTCCTTCATAAAAGAGCTGCTCAAGCGAATGTGCATTCATCAGCACGGATGATTCCTACGATTCTAATGAATGCTCAACCTGGACCAATACTTGTTGAAGAATCAAATTGAGCTAGAACAAACAAACCTGAGCCAACTCGTATGAATTCGAGCCATGGGAACCTAGTCATTAAATACAGAAGGTTTTTGCAGAACATTTTTTGTTTATACTGGCCAAATATCATGGCTCAGTGAATAAATAATACATGATAGCTCTATTGCTATAGATGATTGTCTGTTGCTATAGATGGTTGTCTATCGCTATAGATGATTGTCTATTGCTATAGATGATTGTCTATTGCTATAGATGTTTGTCTATTGCCATAGATGATTGTCTATTGCTATAGATGACTGTCTATCACTATAGACGATTGTCTATTGCTATTAAGATGATTGTCTATTGCTATAGATGATTGTCTATTGCTATAGATGATTGTCTATTGCTACAGACGATTGTCTATTGCTATAGTTGATTGTCTGTTGCTATAGATGTTTGTCTGTTGCTATAGATGATTGTCTATTGCTATAGATGATTGTCTATTGCTATAGATGATTGTCTATTGCTATAGATGATTGTCTATTGCTATAGATGGTTGTCTGTTGCTATAGATGATTGTCTGTTGCTATAGATGATTGTCTATCGCTATAGATGGTTGTCTATTGCTATAGATGATTGTCTATCGCTATAGATGTTTGTCTATTGCCATAGATGATTGTCTATTGCTATAGATGACTGTCTATCACTATAGACGATTGTCTATTGCTATTAAGATGATTGTCTATTGCTATAGATGATTGTCTATTGCTACAGATGATTGTCTATTGCCATAGATGATTGTCTATTGCTATAGATGACTGTCTATCACTATAGACGATTGTCTATTGCTATTAAGATGATTGTCTATTGCTATAGATGATTGTCTATTGCTATAGATGATTGTCTATTGCTACAGACGATTGTCTATTGCTATAGTTGATTGTCTGTTGCTATAGATGTTTGTCTGTTGCTATAGATGATTGTCTATTGCTATAGATGATTGTCTATTGCGATAGATGATTGTCTATTGCTATAGATGATTGTCTATTGCTATAGATGATTGTCTGTTGCTATAGATGATTGTCTGTTGCTATAGATGGTTGTCTATCGCAATAGATGGTTGTGTGTTGTGCAGGAAAGGGAGGCACCAAGGAAGGGGCGGTGCTAAAGTGTAACACATGCCAAGGTAGTGGTGTGAGGGTACAGAGGCGTGTCATCGGCCCTGGAATGATGCAGCAAATGCAGTCTGTATGCAACATGTGTCATGGTCAGGGAGAGAACATTGATCCCAAGTTTTTGTGTAAGGAGTGCAAAGGAAACAAAGTGGTGAATGACAAGAAGATCTTGGAGGTGCACATAGACCCAGGTAAGTACATTGTACTGTAGGTATATCGATGTGTACTAAAGTAAGCACATTGTATTGTATGTCTGTCGATGTGTACTAAAGTAAGCACATTGTATTGTATGTCTGTCGATGTGTACTAAAGTAAGCACATTGTACTGTATGTCTGTCGATGTGTACTAAAGTAAGTACATTGTACTGTATGTCTGTCGATGTGTACTAAAGTAAGTACATTGTACTGTAGGTATATCGCTGTGTACTAAAGTAAGTACATTGTATTGCAGGTATGAAAGATGAACAGCAAATAACATTCAGCGGGGAGGGTGACCAGGACCCTAACCTAGAGGCTGGTGATGTCATAATTGTACTAGACGAGCAGGAACACCCTGTGTTCAAGCGTGCTCGTACTGACTTACACATGGATATGGAGCTGACACTGACAGAGGCCCTTTGTGGCTTTCAGAAGACCATACTTACCCTAGACAAGAGAACCTTGTTGATACAACAGGAGCCAGGTAAGTGGGTGGGCTTGTGTGCGCCAGTAGATGTGTTAGGCTGGTGTATGCTGTACAACGGTCATGACATTGTATGTGCTATGTTGTTTGTGTAGGTAAAGTGATAAAGCACGGCGACACAAGAGCCATCACCGGAGAGGGAATGCCCGCACACAAAAACAGGTTCAACAAGGGCCAGTTAATATTACATTTTAGTGTCAAGTTCCCAGAAGATGGTTTTCTTACCAAAGAAAAATTGAAGGTGGGTTTTAAATAAAGAAAGATGGTAGTAGTTCGCAAAGCTCTGTTGCTTGTGATGGGAGGATAACTCCCACATGCATTGAGGGTGACAATAATTAATCCCTGGCTTTGTTGTTCAGTCATTGCTGTTTGTTGTATGTAGCTGTTGGAGACGACGCTGCCTGCAAGGGTCAAGGTAAACGTCACTTCAGATATGGAGGAGGCACACATGGAGGAATACAACCCACGAACTTCGGCCCACTCGAGGCGAGCTGTGAGTAGCTACTATCTGTTATTTGTTGCCTGCTCATCCTTTCTATACATAGATGCTGACTTGCCTTTAATTCATGTGCCTTCTGCAGGTGTATGTGCTTTCTTTGTAGCAACAACACTTCCACGATGGGTATGACAGTGATGATGAGATGAATGGGCAAGGTGGACAGAGAGTGCAATGTGCCTCACAATAGATAGACCCATCAACGCTGTATTCAAACCAAGCATACAACTCTATCATTATTGGATGTCCATTTGTGTCTCGTATTATCTGCTTTTGTACTGTTGTTTTTCTATTAGGTAATTGTTTTGTTGATGTCAAAGAGATTGTAGCCAAATTACGTTCAGTCGGAGTACTTATAAGAGAGGACTTTGTTATTTGTCAGCATGTATGATTTGGAATTCACATGCATCTTGTCTTATTATCAAGTCATAGTTGCACTTTTTCCTTCTCCCGTGTCACCATCTGATTAGGTAATAAAAGAATTTATGACAAATGTGCCAGAACAACATGTATAAGTATACACTTACATGGTATAAGTATCCATTGATTTGATATAGCAGTACACACTGATATGATGTAACTAGTATACACCTGTATGGTGTAGTAATTATATACTTGTTCAAACTAAATGTGCGGTATTTAGCTGTTTTACAAAACTGAAAAAGGTTATTCGTCAGCTATGTCTATTTAGTCAACCTGGTATGATACAACAAATAAACACTGAAATAAATCGGAGTTGCCTTCTTTGACCAGACAAATAGCAGCTAGTGAACTGTTGGCTTGCTAGTAAAAAAGAATTGTGCACTCTTGCATATTTACGAGGATGGACCGCAGCAAACAAAGATTCAGCGCGCAAAGCTTTGACACGACAACATGAACATTGTTTCGGGCCACATTTGAAGTGTAGGTAAAAGTGGTTGTCCTAAACGTGGGGCTTCCTGTCATCACAATAAACAGTTGATTTACTTCTGTCTGGATAGAAACTACTTGTCAAAATTTATTTTATGCAAAAAAAAACTTTGGGGCACTCTGGGTTTATGAAACCAGATTTGCTTGGGATGTTCAGGCGTTGTACATTCTTCTAACACAAATGTGCTGTGTAATAAATTACCACTAACAAGGTTATACTAGTAAACAGTTTAGCACGGTTGAATCATTATAGAAACAAGAATAATCATAACATCGCTTTACTTCTGTGCCAAGAAACGACATTATTATTTAGTGAAGACCCATCGTTCCATGGCCTCATGCGTCCCTTGACTGAGCTCTAGTTGTTGAGTGACAAAACATCTGTCTATCTAATATTTGGTTTGTTGGCTGTCACAGCGGTCCTTTTTTGTAAGATCAGTTGAGGGGCTCTAAAAATCATGTTAAAACACCAAAAAGGATGCTTTTATTGTAGAAAAACTGGAAGATTATATGTATCCATGTATATACTCCTGCATTACACGTGAATAAATTTTGTTTTGTATCAAAAATAGTCAATGTTCAAGTAGCATCTGACATACATAATATTTCTCGTTCTTTTCTTTCTTCATCTATGTGACACCCAGTTCATAGCCACCAAATATCGTTTCCTGTGATTGAATAACTTCAATGCTTATAGGGACAGATTAGATGATATAATCTCCGTGAGAAGAGAGGCTCTCTGCTTTGTGATAATGGCATCATTGCTGTAAAACCAACTCGTATTTTACAGAACTGGCTGCTAACATGGCAAATGTGTCCTTGAAATGTTTAGATGCACCGTTTTATTTGCCACTCGAATGTACAAACTCCCGGAAGCCATCCTACATAATTTCAATTATCAATCTATCCGTATCTAGCCCAAGCTTTGTACAGTGGTATTGTAAGCTGTCATCAGTAAACACAGTTTTTGATTGTTTTTCTTCCAATCAACCAGATTTATTTATTTCTCTGTGATTGCTGAGCTCAACATACTGGTCTTTCTTTGATGTGATGTTGCAAAACATGAGGGCATCAATGCTATCAGCTAAAACCTGTATGATTCGTGCATGTTAGATTCTAATACATCTTTCACACGCTTGAAAGGCTGGACTTTTGAAAACTTGTGGGAATTTTGCCCTCATAAGCTCCTGCTTTGTTTTTCAGAGCTTCAAGATTTTGCCTTGCAAGAACCATCTTATTGTGCACCTCAGCCTATATAATTGGAGGGCTAGCAATAGGCTTGCCGGCTCACCCAATCAGTTGTACATGAGGCAAAGTTGTGCCTCCAAGTACTCTGCTGTTAAGTGGTGGGCTAGATGGGTGTGTAGGTATTGTTATTCGCCAGCAGAAACCAAAGAGTGAGGGCATTGTGAGAACTGCACACAGCTGCAACAGTTCTCTAGCTAGAAGCCACTCATCTGAAGTTGAATATGGCTCCATTTTCGTAATCTCCTCAGAGAAGCTGTATGCAACGTTTTGCAGCTTTTTTGATCTTTTGTTTAGATTGAGAGCTAATTAGTGTTACAACTTTTAGTCTATTATTGACAGCCAATTGCAGGTGATGGGTAGAGCAGTGCCGTTATATGATCACTTCTACGGTGTTGGGATGACATCTACTGGTCCTGAAATTTTCTGAGAAATCTTGAAGAAATCCTGAGGGCTTCCTTTTTAGACTGTGTCTTATAACTTACCATGCTCATTTCACATTCTAAAGGCAATTAATGTTTTATGTTTATTCAACTATTAATTAATGTAGTTTGTCAATATTAAACAATTAGGTTTAATCAAGTTTACATGAAAGCTAATTTAACCCAGCACCACTTTTACAATAGTGTGCAGGTCTCTACTGTTTCCTAACATTGCAAAGCACCCATCAGCTCTAAATGCAGGACTTTATGTGTAAAGTCTGTTATGACAAGCACTTCACTCCACCCTCTTGTACCTCAACCACATCCAGGAAGAAGGTGATTGAGATTCGTTGATTATGGCTCTGATGTAGACGATAAGTGCTGCTGTAGCGGAGGGAGTTGTCCTCTCATCCAACATGACTGATATTTTTTGCTTTGACTTGAAGACAACCAAGATTAGCTCTTTTCTTATTTCCACTGATACATGTACCATGACACTGTGCTGCTGTGTTGGAGTAAGTTATTCTTCCTGTATCTAGCCGACTCTTTGAACATGTACAACGGACCTCAGGCTGTTGTTGTAAAAATGCACTCAAAAATTGCTAGCTAGGCAAGCTGAAAACAGGATGACAAATTTTGGAGGGGCTCTTGAGAGCCCCTTCAAAAATGCACTGGTTACAGGACTGCACCACCACTACAACATTCCCTCTTCTGCTTTAGCTATTGCTGAGCCATAGTTAGGGAAGACAACTCCAGCAATGAGAACCTGTCACTATGTATTTGGCTGCTGCAGTCTCCTTGTACTTTTAATTGCGATATATAGCTTATTGAGCTATCCATGCATATACCCACAGAAACAATACGTAAACTAATGTTCTTATTCAAGAATAAATAACCAGCACATAATTGTTGTACATGGTGTGGCAGAGTGGGCAATGGACATTCACAGATAATCTTGGAGGGCATTACAAACCTCAATCAAGGCGGCGTCAATTTTACAGCTCATTTCATTTATCAAACTGTGTCTGACGAGTGGGCAGGTATATCAATATTGCTGTCGCATTGTTTGGCATGAATTCAACGAAGTAACTACAGAAAAGTCTTCAAAGCAACAAAACGTTGGTGACATGCGATTGTTGTTATTGCAACTACTACACGGACAGTTTGCGTTACTATGGGCTTTAACCAATGTACAAATACACATGTTCTAGAATTGTATTAAGGTGTGTAATGTGCCCCGTCATGCTTGTTTGTTGAAAGTGTTTGTTTTGGGATCAGCTTAATCACCATGCCTGATTTGCTTTCACTATCACTATCAGAACTGGTCGAGTAGGTTGTTCTTTACTACTGCTTGTCACCGCACAACCGCTTCCATGGGTTGCAATGAAAGCAAAGATGTCCAACTTATCTCTAATAGAGAAGTTGGATCTAGAAAAGCTGTTGCTGGAAACTCAGTTTCACCACAGAAGTCACAGATGAGGAGCGCCAGCAATGAGAAAAACACTTCCATGCAGGTGAGTGAAGTGATAGTGTGATCATCCGGCTTGTAGAGTTTATATGATATCATAGCATACGAGCTACACACATGGCACCTGCTAATGCTTGCGATAGTCACATGATCACTGACATATACCTCGCAGTTCACTTTGTTTTAACCCTCATTCAAACAGCCATTCTTTGTTTGGTAGAAACTACTGCTTGTTTTATATATAACTAGAGAGGACCAATAAAGTTTTCACATTTTGGTGATGGAGGAAGATGTGAAGCTTTGTTGATGCTGCTTGCCTACGGAGACATCCCCTTTGAGAATGATGTGATAAACCCTAAGGACTGGGCGGAGGTGAAAACGAGTAAGTATATGAGATAAAGTGAGTAGGCTGTGATAAGGGTCTCTAATACGATGAATGCTCAGTATCTAATGTATAAATGTACAGTATATAATGTATAGATGTACAGTATCTAATGTATATATGTACAGTATCTAATATATAGATGTACAGTATCTAATGTATAGATGTACAGTATCTAATATATAGATGTACAGTATCTAATGTATAGATATACAGTATATAATGTATAGATGTACAGTATCTAATGTATAGATGTACAGTATATAATGTATAGATGTACAGTATATAATGTATAGATGTACAGTATCTAATGTATAAATGTACAGTATCTAATGTATAGATGTACAGTATCTAATGTATATATGTACAGTATATAATGTATAGATGTACAGTATCTAATGTATAGATATACAGTATATAATGTATAGATGTACAGTATCTAATGTATAGATGTACAGTATATAATGTATAGATGTACAGTATATAATGTATAGATGTACAGTATCTAATGTATATATGTACAGTATCTAATGTATAGATGTACAGTATATAATGTATAGATGTACAGTATCTAATGTATATATGTACAGTATCTAATGTATAGATGTACAGTATATAATGTATAGATGTACAGTATATAATATATAGATGTACAGTATATAATGTATAGATGTACAGTATATAATGTATAGATGTACAGTATCTAATGTATAAATGTACAGTATATAATGTATAGATGTACAGTATCTAATGTATAGATGTACAGTATCTAATGTATAGATGTACAGTATCTAATGTATAGATGTACAGTATCTAATGTATAGATGTACAGTATCTAATGTATAGATGTACAGTATCTAATGTATAGATGTACAGTATATAATGTATAGATGTACAGTATATAATATATAGATGTACAGTATATAATGTATAGATGTACAGTATATAATGTATAGATGTACAGTATCTAATGTATAAATGTACAGTATATAATGTATAGATGTACAGTATCTAATGTATAGATGTACAGTATCTAATGTATAAATGTACAGTATCTAATGTATAGATGTACAGTATCTAATGTATATATGTACAGTATATAATGTATAGATGTACAGTATCTAATGTATAGATATACAGTATATAATGTATAGATGTACAGTATCTAATGTATAGATGTACAGTATATAATGTATAGATGTACAGTATATAATGTATAGATGTACAGTATCTAATGTATATATGTACAGTATCTAATGTATAGATGTACAGTATATAATGTATAGATGTACAGTATCTAATGTATATATGTACAGTATCTAATGTATAGATGTACAGTATATAATGTATAGATGTACAGTATATAATATATAGATGTACAGTATATAATGTATAGATGTACAGTATATAATGTATAGATGTACAGTATCTAATGTATAAATGTACAGTATATAATGTATAGATGTACAGTATCTAATGTATAGATGTACAGTATCTAATGTATAAATGTACAGTATCTAATGTATAGATGTACAGTATCTAATGTATAGATGTACAGTATCTAATGTATAGATGTACAGTATCTAATGTATATATGTACAGTATCTAATGTATAGATGTACAGTATCTAATGTATAAATGTACAGTATCTAATGTATAGATGTACAGTATCTAATGTATATATGTACAGTATATAATGTATAGATGTACAGTATCTAATGTATAGATATACAGTATATAATGTATAGATGTACAGTATCTAATGTATAGATGTACAGTATATAATGTATAGATGTACAGTATATAATGTATAGATGTACAGTATCTAATGTATATATGTACAGTATCTAATGTATAGATGTACAGTATATAATGTATAGATGTACAGTATCTAATGTATATATGTACAGTATCTAATGTATAGATGTACAGTATATAATGTATAGATGTACAGTATATAATATATAGATGTACAGTATATAATGTATAGATGTACAGTATATAATGTATAGATGTACAGTATCTAATGTATAAATGTACAGTATATAATGTATAGATGTACAGTATCTAATGTATAGATGTACAGTATCTAATGTATAAATGTACAGTATCTAATGTATAGATGTACAGTATCTAATGTATAGATGTACAGTATCTAATGTATAGATGTACAGTATCTAATGTATATATGTACAGTATCTAATGTATAGATGTACAGTATCTAATGTATATATGTACAGTATCTAATGTATAGATGTACAGTATCTAATGTATAGATGTACAGTATCTAATGTATAGATGTACAGTATCTAATGTATAGATGTACAGTATATAATGTATAGATGTACAGTATCTAATGTATAGATGTACAGTATCTAATGTATAGATGTACAGTATATAATGTATAGATGTACAGTATCTAATGTATAGATGTACAGTATCTAATGTATAGATGTACAGTATCTAATGTATAGATGTACAGTATCTAATGTATAGATGTACAGTATCTAATGTATAGATGTACAGTATCTAATGTATAGATGTACAGTATCTAATGTATAGATGTACAGTATATAATGTATAGATGTACAGTATCTAATGTATAGATGTACAGTATATAATGTATAGATGTACAGTATCTAATGTATAGATGTACAATATATAACGTATAGATGTACAGTATATAATGTATAGATGTACAGTATCTAATATATAGATGTACAGTATCTAATATATAGATGTACAGTATATAATGTATAGATGTACAGTATCTAATGTATAGATGTACAGTATCTAATGTATAGATGTACAGTATCTAATGTATAGATGTACAGTATCTAATGTATAGATGTACAGTATATAATGTATAGATGTACAGTATCTAATGTATAGATGTACAGTATCTAATGTATAGATGTACAGTATATAACGTATAGATGTACAGTATATAATGTATAGATGTACAGTATCTAATATATAGATGTACAGTATCTAATGTATAGATGTACAGTATATAATGTATAGATGTACAGTATCTAATGTATAGATGTACAGTATCTAATGTATAGATGTACAGTATCTAACGTATAGATGTACAGTATCTAATGTATAGATGTACAGTATCTAATGTATAGATGTACAGTATATAATGTATAGATGTACAGTATCTAATGTATAGATGTACAGTATCTAATGTATAGATGTACAGTATCTAATGTATAGATGTACAGTATCTAATGTATAGATGTACAGTATCTAACGTATAGATGTACAGTATCTAATGTATAGATGTACAGTATCTAATGTATAGATGTACAGTATCTAATGTATAGATGTACAGTATCTAATGTATAGATGTACAGTATCTAATGTATAGATGTACAGTATCTAATATATAGATGTACAGTATATAATGTATAGATGTACTGTACCTTAGACATAGAAAGTGCAATAACTAATACATAGATGTGCAGGGTCTAAGACATAGATGTGCAGGGTCTAAGACATAGATGTGCTGGGTCTAAGACATAGATGTGCAGGGTCTAAGACATAGATGTGCTGGGTCTAAGACATAGATGTGCAGGGTCTAAGACATAGATGTGCTGGGTCTAAGACATAGATGTGCAGGGTCTAAGACATAGATGTGCAGGGTCTAAGACAACCTACACTCTTTTGGGCCCTGAGCTGGTTCTCAAACCTCATAATGTATACACTTAATTGTAAAAATCATGTGTGTATATGTGTCTGCAGCATGTGCGTGTGCATCTGAAGCATGTGTGTGTGCGTTCGTCTGAAGCATGCTTATATATTCCACTGCTGTACAAACAGGTGCTGCACCACATGGATATAAGGTCAAAGTTTGAATTTGCCATTTGATCATTTGTTTCGTCAATTCACTATACCAGATAGTTTACGGGCAGAATAAGTTACTGTCAGCTTGGGACTTGTATTATATACTTCCAACACACAAAGATCACAACATTCTTTCATAGCTTGTTGTTTGTGTAAGCTAGTTGTGTGTGTAATAGTGACTGTACCAGCTGATACAAACAATATGACTGACCAGTATACTTGAAGACAAAACTAAGGCCTTGTTTACACCGAATGGGAGTTTGCACTCTGCTCTGCACGCATGTAATCTCCAAATTTTGCAACGAAAACCCATACTGTTCACATAAGCTCGCATCAATACAGATTCTGTATTGTCGTAGAACTGAAACCTGAAATGGGATCAAGGTGGTTTACTATGGATATTGTTATTGTGTCACATGGCCATTCATGTAAAGCCAGATATTATTATAAGCTAAAGGCTTTTCTACTTGTTTCTTTCCCTTAGCTATGTAACTGCTTTTGTTTCTGCTTTTTTATATGAAGCTAGACAAAGCTACAAGCATCGGCTGTAAAAGAAATGCCTTTGCCTGGGATAGTCAGTCTTTTCTAAAGTTACGAATAAACCTCTGGAACTGACTTATTGAATTCAGCAACAAATTGAATTCACCTACTTCTAGTTATACAGAAACATAACAGATACGAAACTGATGCGCAATATAGATCCGTCTAAACAAGTGTTTGTTAGTTGACTACTAGCGAGCTGTAGCTATGGACAGTTTCACAGTGATTCGTTTCCAAGTAATGTAAATAAAGCATAGACGAAGCATGTGCAAGCACGCTGTCGTCATGTGTCATCTCTCAAATTGAGCAAAGGAGAGATAGAGAAATGGGGAGAGTAAAGATAGGTAAGAGTGAAACAGGTGAGGTCAGAGCAAGGCAAAGGGTGAGAAGTGGAGCATGGAGTGAAAAGTACGAGGCAGGGGTAGAGTGGGGTGGAGGCAGAGTGGGGTGGAGGCAGAGTGGGGTGGAGGCAGAGTGGGGTGGAGGCAGAGTGGGGTGGAGGCAGAGTGAGGTGGAGGCAGAGTGGGGTGGAGTGAGGCGGAGGTGGAGTGAGGCGGAGGTAGAGTGAGGCGGAGGTAGAGTGAGGCGGAGGTAGAGTGAGGCGGAGGTAGAGTGAGGCGGAGGTAGAGTGGGGGTGGAGGTAGAGTGGAGTGAGGTAGAGTGAGGCGGAGGTAGAGTGAGGCGGAGGTAGAGTGAGGCGGAGGTAGAGTGAGGCGGAGGTAGAGTGAGGCGGAGGTAGAGTGAGGCGGAGGTAGAGTGAGGCGGAGGTAGAGTGAGGCGGAGGTAGAGTGAGGCGGAGGTAGAGTGAGGCGGAGGTAGAGTGAGGCGGAGGTAGAGTGAGACGGAGGTAGAGTGAGGCGGAGGTAGAGTGAGGCGGAGGTAGAGTGAGGCGGAGGTAGAGTGAGGCGGAGGTAGAGTGAGTCGGAGGTAGAGTGAGGCGGAGGTAGAGTGAGGCGGAGGTAGAGTGAGGCGGAGGTAGAGTGAGACGGAGGTAGAGTGAGGCGGAGGTAGAGTGAGGCGGAGGTAGAGTGAGGCGGAGGTAGAGTGAGGCGGAGGTAGAGTGAGGCGGAGGTAGAGTGGGGCAGAGGTAGAGTGGGGGTGGAGGTAGAGTGAGGTGGAGGTAAAGTGAGGTGGAGGTAGGGTGAGGTGGAGGTAGAGTGAGGTGGAGGTAGAGTGAGGTGGAGGTAGAGTGAGGTGGAGGTAGAGTGAGGTGGAAGTAGAGTGAGGTGGAGGTAGAGTGAGGTGGAGGTAGAGTGAGGTGCAGGTAGAGTGGGGTGGAGGTAGAGTGGGGTGGAGGTAGAGTGGGGTGGAGGTAGAGTGGGGTGGAGGTAGAGTGAGGTGGAGGTAGAGTGAGGTGGAGGTAGAGTGAGGTGGAGGTAGAGTGAGGTGGAGGTAGAGTGAGGTGGAGGTAGAGTGGGGTGGAGGCAGAGTGAGGAGGAGGTAGAGTGGGGTAGAGGTAGAGTGAGGTGGAGGTAGAGTGAGGTGGAGGTAGAGTGGGGTGGCAGTAGAGTGAGGAGGAGGTAGAGTGAGGTGGAGGTAGAGTGAGGTGGAGGTAGAGTGAGGTGGAGGTAGAGTGAGGTGGAGGTAGAGTGGGGTGGAGGCAGAGTGAGGAGGAGGTAGAGTGGGGTAGAGGTAGAGTGAGGTGGAGGTAGAGTGAGGTGGAGGTAGAGTGGGGTGGCGGTAGAGTGAGGTGGAGGTAGAGTGAGGTGGAGGTAGAGTGGGGTGGAGGCAGAGTGAGGAGGAGGTAGAGTGGGGTAGAGGTAGAGTGAGGTGGAGGTAGAGTGAGGTGGAGGTAGAGTGGGGTGGCAGTAGAGTGAGGTGGAGGTAGAGTGAGGTGGAGGTAGAGTGAGGTGGAGGTAGAGTGAGGTGGAGGTAGAGTGGAGGTGGAGGTAGAGTGAGGTGGAGGTAGAGTGAGGTGGAGGTAGAGTAGGAGGCATTGGTGGCAGTAAAGCAACGGTAGAGTAGGGGTGATATTATAATATCAACAACATTTTACAACAAAAACCCTAAAACAAAAGCTTACATCTATTGCAGAGATGGGGATGGGCACACTGCCCGTAATGAAAGTGGGATCCGAGGAGCTAGTTTCCAGTCTCTCTATACTAACGTACTTGAGCAGAGAAGCAGGCAAGTCTAGACATGCTATTGGCTGTTAACATCTGGTAAACACGTAGCAATCGATGATCATCTTTTACCGTCTCTGCAGGGCTACAAGCAGCAACAGCTGAAGAACAAGCTGCTGTCGACACAATGATCTACAAGATTGAAGACAGTAGGGGACCGGATCTATTCCAAAACAGATTTCTACTTTTGACCAAACAAATGGATGAAGAGACACGTGAGGTCAAGGCTAAAGAATACACGGAAGGAGCCTTGGCTAACTTGTGTGCGTACATTGAGTCACACTCGACGGGCACTACTTGGCTCTTCTCCAAGGTGGCTAGCTTTCCTTGTATTAAGATTAATCTTTGACAAATTGTTACCTCCATACTCAATCTCTATATCAAACAGCAATTGTTGCATTACAGCTAACTGCAGCAGACTTCTGGCTTTATGGAACTATGAAAGCCTTGACTGACCTATTCGTACCACAAGCCTGGTCGTTGATGAGCCCTAAAGTTCAGCAATGGAAAAACAGTTTCGAAAATATTCCACAAATAAAAGCATTCCTTGAAGTAAGTGTGCAGGCATTCAGAGGTTCCACAACCACATGATTAGTTTCATTTTATGTTTTATCATGGCAATGGGATGCGAGTCCAAGGAAAAACTCAAAACTGTTACATTTACAGGCAAGCTGTAAGCCTCCGCTGAAATTCACCTACTTTGATGGGGTGAGAGGTAGAGTAGAGCCCTTCAGAATGATTTTTGCCCACGCTAACATGCCTTATGAGGAAGAGAAGATAACCTTTGACGCATGGCCAGCTCTTAAAGCACGTATGTAGATCAATCGAAGACTTGTATGATGTATACACGCAGCAAGTCATGATATATTGCTTCTATTGTCTACAGAAACTCCGATGGGCTTCCTGCCTGTATTACATGTTGGTGATGAGGAGATCACTAACACCTTGTCAATCCTAAAGTACATGGCTATGGAGTGTGGTAAGTCTGCAGCTGTACATACAATTAAATCCATTTTATGCTCGTATCACAAATGTATAAACACCAGGAGGTCATGACATTCCTTGTCACCCAGGGTTAGAAGGCGGTGCAGATGAGGTAACTTGTGACACAATTGTCTACACCATTGAGGACTGTAGATCGGCCGTATTCCCTCACAGATTCAACCTGCGCAGCAACAACATGGATGAGGAGACTAAGAAATCGAAATTTGACGAACTGATAGAGAAGACCTTGCCACCGTTTATGGACAACCTAGAAAAGCACATCACAGGAAACAAGTGGCTTCTCCCAGAGGTAAAACTCTTGCTGGTGCATTTCTAGGCACCTACATTATAGAGTGTAATCACACACAATCGCTGTTCATGATGAATCTTATATTGCATGTCGTCTGAGACAAACACGGCTGATCGACAGCCTTTTTAATTTGGTGAAAGTCTGGCAGTGTGACAGAAAAAAATTGTCTTGATAGGATGATCAACAATATATTTACACCACTCAACCAACAAAATGGAAAGATGTGTAGATTGCCTAGTAGACAAGAGAAACTAAGACGGTTTGTTTGTGTTGTTGTTGTCCAGTCTGGCAAACGTCTCCCATAGTAAATATGATCAGTACCGGCAAATCGCGACACCATCAGTTTACTGATGTCATGCTACTGCAAGTTTGACATGTGCATTTATAATCCCTGTTGTAGCATACAAAACAACACCCAGTTTTAGAGCACTTCCAATATTTCATGCGCTTTGTAAACAAAGCTTGGGTTTTAGTAGAAAAACGTGGAGAAAACTTCCACTTTTTCAGCGGTTATCTTTTTGTAAGGATTTTTATAGTGTGGTGGGTGGGGTTTGTTTTCTCCGTGTCTGCTTACTGGTCAACTGTGAGCACCTCCCTGGGTCGTACAATGTCTACCACCTAATGGTTATCTCAGTTTTGTAATACAAACTTATCACACTATTATGTATCTAAAATTCAGAACACATCTGTCTACAGCGTGTGAACCTATTGGAAATGAGGAGGGTGTGTGCTTACACGGAGTAATTACATGTTTTAGCTGAGCGTAGCAGACTTCTGGCTGTATGGAACAATGGAGATTATAGAGGATTCTTTTATACCAGATATCTGGTCTAGAATGAGCCCCAGGATTCAGGCCTGGAGGAAAGACTTTGAAGCTCTCCCTAAAGTTAAAAGTTATATGGAGACCCGTCCAAAGGAATACACACTTTAAAGGTCGAGAGAATGAATAGATACAAAAACCATTTAGTGTAGGTAGAATATATTTTTACGGATGAACAAACCAATGAAACCATTGGGACTCATAAAAGAACCAATTGATATAAAAAATCACTGAATATGATGTACCGAGGCAGTCACACTCCCAGCGTGTTTTGTTATGGCTACGTGCCAACAAACAACCTAGCCAGTCTCACAGTATCTTTAGTCCTGTAATAACAAGCAGTAAGATGAGTGCATCTCATTATTGCTTATAATATTGTGTAGGTCTGCAGTTTTATTTATTTGTGCACCTTTCTATATAACAGAACGCTATATTGTAATACAAGCAATGCATACAATACAAAATTATATATTATGTACCAACAGTAATATCCTTCGTATATCTACCACTATACCTTACCTACCGCTATACCTTACCTACCGCTATACCTTACCTACCACTATACCTTACCTACCACTATACCTTACCTACCACTATACCTTACCTACCATTATACCTTACCTACCGCTATACCTTACCTACCACTATACCTTACCTACCACTATACCTTACCTACCACTATACCTTACCTACCACTATACCTTACCTACCACTATACCTTACCTACCACTATACCTTACCTACCGCTATACCTTACCTACCACTATACCTTACCCACCACTATACCTTATCTACCGCTATACCACACCTACCACTATACCTTACCTACCACTATACCTTACCTACCGCTATACCTTACCTACCACTATACCTTACCTACCACTATACCTTACCTACCACTATACCTTACCTACCGCTATACCTTACCTACCACTATACCTTACCCACCACTATACCTTACCTACCGCTATACCACACCTACCACTATACCTTACCTACCACTATACCTTACCTACCACTATACCTTACCTACCACTATACCTTACCTACCGCTATACCTTACCTACCACTATACCTTACCTACCACTATACCACACCTACCACTATACCTTACCTACCACTATACCACACCTACCGCTATACCACACCTACCACTATACCTTACCTACCACTATACCTCACCTACCACTATACCACACCTACCACTATACCTTACCTACCACTATACCTCACCTACCACTATACCTTACCTACCACTATACCTTACCTACCACTATACCTTACCTACCACTATACCACACCTACCACTATACCACACCTACCACTATACCACACCTACCACTATACCTCACCTACCGCTATACCACACCTACCGCTATACCACACCTACCGGTATACCACACCTACCACTATACCACACCTACCACTATACCACACCTACCGCTATACCTTACCTACCGCTATACCACACCTACCGCTATACCACACCTACCGCTATACCTTACCTACCACTATACCACACCTACCACTATACCTTACCTACCACTATACCACACCTACCACTATACCTTACCTACCGCTATACCTTACCTACCACTATACCTTACCTACCACTATACCTTACCTACCACTATACCACACCTACCACTATACCTTACCTGTCTCCGATTCTCACCCTCCACCTTGCTCTACCCCGGCACTGCTCTAACCTCTCCATTTCTCCCTATACTATTTACATTCAACTTGATAGAATATATTGATACGGATAATACATAGAAATACACAGTACATAGACACATACAGTACATAGAGATATACAGTACATAGACATATACGCTACATAGACATATGCACTACATAGACATATACAATACACACACACATACAACACATAGACATATACAACACATAGACACATACAATACATAGACACATCCAATACATAGACAAATATAACAGATTGACACATTACCTGCAGTCTATACACAATCATCCACAAGCCATAGCAGTATAGTAAGCTCTGTCCTGCAATGTACCAAACCTGATGGTTTTATAATTGAAAACCTAACCACACTATGACAGATGCAGAGTATTACAGTATGTGACTTGACAAGATCAAGTACATATGTAAAGTATTACAGTGAATGACTTGACAAGACCGAGTACATATGTAAAGTATTACAGTGAATGACTTGACAAGACCGAGTACATATGTAAAGTATTACAGTGAATGACTTGACCAGACCAAGTACATATGTAAAGTATTACAGTGAATGACTTGACAAGATCAAGTACATATGTAACGTATTACAGTGAATGATTTGACAAGACCAAGTACTTACCTTAGGAGATATTGATGGTTTGATATTAGTGAGTGCCGTTTGGAAATGATCTCTATTTAAAATTATTTTTTGAGAAGAGAACGGGGTGTCAGAGAGCTGAGGCTCTTCGATTGATTTTGTGATGTACTCTTTCATCGCTGCCATAGATGCCTCCCTGACTAGCGCCGTAAGGTCAGCACCGCTGGATAAGAGACAGACAATAAGCAATACATGGATACATGTAGCACATACATGTATATGTAAATATAAATAGTATATATAGACATATGTAGTGTATATAGATACAAGTAATAGATATAGATATAAATAGTATATATATATAACTAGCTGGCTTACCCGTTGTAAACAACAATGAATGCATATAGTCAGACATATTGCTGCCCTTCGACAAAGCCATGTTTCTCTTGGTCCCTGTTGTCACCTCCTCCAATGGCAGCCTTCTCCCATGGCAGCCTTATCCCATGGCAGCCTCCTGCCATGGCAGCCTTCTCCCATAGCTGCCTCCTCCCATGGTCGCCTCCTCCCATGGCCGCCTCCTCCCATGGCCGCCTCCTCCCATGGCTGCCTCCTCCCATGGCCGCCTCCTCCCATGGCAGCCTTCTCCCTTGGTCGCCTCCTCCCATGGCCGCCTCCTCCCATGGTCGCCTCCTCCCATGGCTGCCTCCTGCCATGGCAGCCTTCTCCCATAGCTGCCTCCTCCCATGGTCGCCTCTTCCCATGGCAGCCTCCTCCAATGGCCGCCTTCTCCCTTGGTCGCCTCCTCCCATGGCAGCCTCCTCCCATGGCAGCCTCCTCCTTGGTCGCCTCCTCCCATGGTCGCCTCCTCCCATGGCCGCCTCCTCCCATGGCTGCCTCCTCCCATGGCAGCCTTCTCCCATGGCTGCCTCCTCCCATGGTTGCCTCCTCCCATGGCAGCCTTCTCCCATGGCCGCCTCCTCCCATGGCCGCCTCCTCCCATGGCAGCCTTCTCCCTCGGTCGCCTCCTCCCATGGCCGCCTCCTCCCATGGCAGCCTCCTCCCATGGTAGCCTCCTCCCATGGTCGCCTCATCCCATGGCAGCCTCATCCCATGGCCGCCTCCTCCCATGGCCGCCTCCTCCCATGGCCCCCTCCTCCTCCTGTAATCACCTCCTTATGTGGTTCAAAACTATCAACGATGATGCATCATTTATTGTGATTATGTTGAGCAGTTGAGCGGTGTTATCATTGTTGTCACAAGCCACAACGCTACAGCATACCATACACAACTAAACAAGCAACCATTAACGGCAGCCGCAGTTAATAAATAGTAATACTAAGTAATAGAAATAAATAATAGTAAAGAGGAAAAACATTTGGATAAAAATAAGAATAACCAAAATCAGAGATGAAAAATTCACTACATATAATAACAGCTATTACAAAATCCAATGATTAATTCTTTGGAATTGAAATGAATGGATAATTTACCATTATTATCAGAATTAGGTATATTGTTGAAACAAAAAGACAGCAAAACCCTGCTGATAATGATAAACAGTAGTAGTAATAATGATAATATTACATATCACATTGGTCATCCTTTGTACTTGCTCAATAACCTAAATTGTAAAACTTGGTAATAATGATAAATAATGCGTTATACATGTATTAATAAGTGTCTTTTTCTGAGTGACAAGCAAAGTCCACAACCGAATAAGGTAGTTGTAGTAATTAATAAATATAAAATATTGGAAAAATAGCAGCTTACGATAACTTACACGGCTCGCTAAAATAACATATCTGCCTTGCTTTTAGAGCACAACTTATGACGACATTAAACCAACCAATGTAGATCGCAATTTATTGTGTACCTCAGTACAATTTATTGTGTACCTCAGTACAATTTATTGTGTACCTCAGTACAACTTATTGTGTACCTCAGTACAATTTATTGTATACCTCAGTACAACTTATTGTGTACCTCAGTACAATTTATTGTGTACCTCAGTACAACTTATTGCGTACCTCAGTACAATTTATTGTGTACCTCAGTACAATTTATTGTGTACCTCAGTACAACTTATTGTGTACCTCAGTACAACTTATTGTGTACCTCAGTACAATTTATTGTATACCTCAGTACAACTTATTGTATACCTCAGTACAAATTATTGTGTACCTCAGTACAACTTATTGTGTACCTCAGTACAATTTATTGTGTACCTCAGTACAATTTATTGTGTACCTCAGTACAACTTATTGTGTACCTCAGTACAACTTATTGTGTACCTCAGTACAATTTATTGTATACCTCAGTACAACTTATTGTATACCTCAGTACAATTTATTGTATACCTCAGTACAATTTATTGTGTACCTCAGTACAACTTATTGTGTACCTCAGTACAACTTATTGTGTACCTCAGTACAATTTATTGTGTACCTCAGTACAATTTATTGTGTACCTCAGTACAATTTATTGTGTACCTCAGTACAATTTATTGTGTACCTCAGTACAATTTATTGTATACCTCAGTACAACTTATTGTATACCTCAGTACAATTTATTGTGTACCTCAGTACAACTTATTGTGTACCTCAGTACAATTTATTGTATACCTCAGTACAACTTATTGTATACCTCAGTACAATTTATTGTGTACCTCAGTACAACTTATTGTGTACCTCAGTACAATTTATTGTGTACCTCAGTACAACTTATTGTGTACCTCAGTACAAATTATTGTGTACCTCAGTACAATTTATTGTGTACCTCAGTACAATTTATTGTGTACCTCAGTACAACTTATTGTGTACCTCAGTACAACTTATTGTGTACCTCAGTACAACTTATTGTGTACCTCAGTACAACTTATTGTGTACCTCAGTACAACTTATTGTGTACCTCAGTACAACTTATTGTGTACCTCAGTACAACTCACAAGCTTCGACACACTTTGTTACAAAAAATCAAAGCATGATTGTCATTAAAATTAGTTTCATTTTGACCATTTAAAAACATTAAAAACACAAGAATCTCTGATTTGAAAAGAAATGAAAGGTTTAAAGCCCCACCCCCCCCCCCCATACATTATATTAAACCCCCTCCATACACTAGATTAATCCCCCTACATATATAAGATTAAGCCCCTCCATACATTAGATTAAGCCCCTCCACACATTAGATTAATCCCCCTCCATACATTAGATTAATCCCCTTCCATACATTAGATTAATCCCCCTCCATACATTAGATTAATCCCCCTCCATACATTAGATTAATCCCCCTCCATACATTAGATTAATCCCATGGAACATATTTACTTCTCTAAGTGTAGTGGTTTAGCTATATAATAAAGCAGAACCACGAGCAAACACATCTACAGATATACAGAAAGACAGACATACATACAGATATTTTTCCCATTTATATATTTAGATGTAGTAGATATAGATATATGTACTAGTAGATATAGATATATGTACTAGTAGATATATATATATACGTACTAGTAGATATAGATATACGTACTAGTAGATATATATATACGTACTAGTAGATATAGATATACGTACTAGTAGATATAGATATACGTACTAGTAGATATAGATATACGTACTAGTAGATATATATATATGTACTAGTAGATATATATATATGTACTAGTAGATATATATATACGTACTAGTAGATATAGATATACGTACTAGTAGATATAGATATATGTACTAGTAGATATAGATATATGTACTAGTAGATATATATATATACGTACTAGTAGATATATATATACATACTAGTAGATATAGATATACGTACTAGTAGATATAGATATATGTACTAGTAGATATAGATATATGTACTAGTAGATATAGATATATGTACTAGTAGATATAGATATACGTACTAGTAGATATAGATATACGTACTAGTAGATATAGATATACGTACTAGTAGATATATATATACGTACTAGTAGATATATATATATATGTACTAGTAGATATAGATATACGTACTAGTAGATATATATATACGTACTAGTAGATATAGATATACGTACTAGTAGATATAGATATACGTACTAGTAGATATAGATATACGTACTAGTAGATATATATATACGTACTAGTAGATATATATATATATGTACTAGTAGATATAGATATACGTACTAGTAGATATATATATACGTACTAGTAGATATAGATATACGTACTAGTAGATATAGATATATGTACTAGTAGATATAGATATACGTACTAGTAATTATAGAAATAAGTAATTGATACAGAAACATAATATATATTAGATAGGAAGACTATATATTTTTACCAACCTGAAACCTTCACACTGTGGGAGGGAGGCAATCTCTGCTAGTTGCACCCCTTCAATAACAGGTCTAGTGCAGTCTCTGGTTATTGTCTTCAGTATGTCTACTCTATCTTCTAATGAGGGTAGCCCAACATACAGTGTCTTGTCTAACCTACCAGGTCTGAGTACTGCTGGGTCAATTATATCTGCAAGCATCACCAAACTAGCTATTGTACACTGAGTAACCACTACATACTAACTACTACATACTAACTACTACATACTAACTACTACACAATAACTACTACACACTAACTACTACATACTAACTACTACACACTAACTACTACATACTAACTACTACACACTAACTACTACATACTAACTACTACACTAACTACTACACACTAACTACTACATACTAACTACTACACAATAACTACTACACACTAACTACTACATACTAACTACTACATACTAACTACTGCACACTAACTACTACACACTAACTACTACATAGTAACTACTACACACTAACTACTACATACTAACTACTACACACTAACTACTACATACTAACTACTACACACTAACTACTACATACTAACTACTACATACTAACTACTGCACACTAACTACTACACACTAACTACTACATAGTAACTACTGCACACTAACTACTACACACTAACTACTACATAGTAACTACTACACACTAACTACTACATACTAACTACTACACACTAACTACTACATACTAACTACTACACACTAACTACTACATACTACTACACACTAACTACTACACACTAACTATTACACACTAACTACTACATACTAACTACTACATACTAACTACTACACACTAACTACTACATACTAACTACTACATACTAACTACTACATACTAACTACTACACACTAACCACTACACACTAACTACTACATAGTAACTACTACACACTAACTACTACATACTAACTACTACACACTAACTACTACACACTAACTACTACACACTAACTACTACACACTAACCACTACACACTAACGACTACACACTAACTACTACATACTAATTACCACAAACTAACCAGGCCTGTTTGTTGCACCCATCACAAACACCTGCTTTCTCTCCTCAAGTCCATCCATTTCTGTAAGTAGTTGATTCACTATACGTGACCCAGAACCTCCCTGTAACCATAGCAACAGCAAGTATGTAACCATAGCAACAGCAAGTATGTAACCATAACAACAGCAAATATGTAACCATAGCAACAGCTAGTGTGTAACCATAGCAACAGCAAGTATGTAACCATAACAACAGCAAGTGTGTTACCATAACAACAGCAAGTATGTAACCATAACAACAGCAAGTATGTAACCATAGCAACAGCGAGTATGTAACCATAGCAACAGCTAGTATGTAACCATAGCGGCAGAAAACCAACAGCATATTGTCACTGGTGCAGTGGCGCCATCAAAGAGCACTGATGAATAATCACATTACCGTGGCCGTTTTACAGGATTGCCGAGTCACGCATGCGAAAATGATTTTTTTCAAGCTTGAATAGTTTCGACTAGTTAACATGTGCTAGTTAAACCAGACTGTTTCATAATTATAATCCAGGCAGGTTAGTAAATACCATTATAGATAATAAATAATTAGTATTTATTGACACACGCTGCTTTTGCTTTCTTGTAAGCATATTGTATTGTACTAGAGAATTAAATATATTTACTATTTGAGAAAAGAAAATTATTTAAAAAGGTTTACATAGTCTCTGCTGGTTGTACTAGGACATTGAGGTGACCTGTTGATATTCAATGACAATAATCGGTAGGGAGCTGCACATGATTTTTTGTGACACAGACTATAATGCATGCTTTATCCGGCTTGACAGAAGCGAAAAGTACATAGCATTTTCTAGGCTGCGCAGTCATTCAGACTTTGAAGGCGCAATCCGAAGTGGGAATGCAAATGGAGTTTGTGAATGGACAACCATTTCCATATACGCGTTGGCCAAAAATGCGCTTATAATTTGCACATGGAAATCTAGTGAAATACTACACAAACTACTTACATCTGCTCCACTTAGAGATCGCCGGGGACAAAGTGAGTCCAACTCATCGAAGAAGACTACACAGGGTGAGGAGTTTCTGGCTCGCTGGAATACTTGCCGTACGGCCTTTTCACTCTCTCCAACATACTAGACAGAGAGTACACATGCATAGAGAGTACACATACATAGAGAGTACATATACATAGAGTACATATACATAGAGAGTACACATACATAGAGAGTACATATACATAGAGAGTACATACATAGAGAGTACATATACATAGAGAGTACACATACATAGAGAGTACACATACATAGAGAGTACACATACATAGAGAGTACACATACATAGAGAGTACATATACATAGAGAGTACACATACATAGAGAGTACACATACATAGAGAGTACACATACATAGAGAGTACACATACATAGAGAGTACACATACATAGAGAGTACACATACATAGAGGGTACATATACATGGAGGGTACATATACATAGAGAGTACATATACATAGAGAGTACATATACATAGAGAGTACACATACATAGAGAGTACATACATAGAGAGTACATATACATAGAGAGTACATACATAGAGAGTACATATACATAGACAGTACACATACATAGAGAGAACATACATAGAGAGTACACATACATAGAGAGTACACATACATAGAGAGTACACATACATAGAGAGTACACATACATAGAGAGTACATATACATAGAGTACACATACATAGAGAGTACACATACATAGAGTACACATACATAGGGAGTACACATACATAGAGAGTACACATACATAGAGAGTACACATACATAGAGAGTACATATACATAGAGAGTACACATACATAGAGAGTACACATACATAGAGAGTACATATACATAGAGAGTACATATACATAGGGAGTACACATACATAGAGAGTACACATACATAGAGAGTACACATACATAGAGAGTACACATACATAGAGAGTACATATACATAGAGAGTACACATACATAGAGAGTACACATACATAGAGAGTACACATACATAGAGAGTACATATACATAGAGAGTACACATACATAGAGAGTACACATACATAGAGAGTACACATACATAGAGAGTACATATACATAGAGAGTACACATACATAGAGAGTACACATACATAGAGAGTACATATACATAGAGAGTACATATACATAGGGAGTACACATACATAGAGAGTACACATACATAGAGAGTACACATACATAGAGAGTACACATACATAGAGAGTACACATACATAGAGAGTACACATACATAGAGAGTACACATACATAGAGAGTACATATACATAGAGAGTACACATACATAGAGAGTACACATACATAGAGAGTACATATACATAGAGACGTAAAGAGAGAGAGAACAAACAGACGGAGAAGACAAACCAAGAATGAAACACACCCACTGACCACACCCACTGACCACACCCACTGACCATATTGATGAGTTCGGGCCCTTTAACAGATATGAAGTTGATGCCCGATTCATTGGCGATGGCCTTTGCCAGTAGAGTTTTCCCACAACCGGGAGGCCCAGCTAAGAGAACTCCAGAAGGTGAAGTCAAGCCCAAAGATTTGAACTGTTCAGGGTACTTGACTGGCGCCTGGAACCAAACTCGATGAACTTAATAAAAAGAGTTTGGCACACCTGACGGAACGACATTGTTAGCGCAGTGCATGAACCACAAAGCTAAGTACAATAATATACAAAGCCTTTATCTAGCAAAAGAGGAGCCAAGCAAAAGCCAACAAATGATAACTAACTAGTATAGCAATCTGTAGTTCTTCTCTGATAGACTTGAGGGCCCCTATATCTTGCCATGTTACACCAGGTACAGTGACAAAGCCTTCTCTCTTCGCGGATGGCTGCACTATCTTTACAGCTTTCTGTGAATCAACCAACAGAAACAAGTAGCGACCCACTACATACACAAGCAGACCTACTGGATACACAAACAGACCCACTGCATACACAAACAGACCCACTGCATACACAAACAGACCCACTGCATACACAAGCAGACCCACTGCATACACAAACAGACCCACTGCATACACAAGCAGACCCACTGCATACACAAACAGACCCACTACATACACAAACATACCCACTACATACACAAACAGACCCACTACATACACAAACAGACCCACTGCATACACAAACAGACCCACTGCATACACAAACAGACCCACTGCATACACAAACAGACCCACTGCATACACAAACAGACCCACTGCATACACAAACATACCCACTGCATACACAAACAGCCCCACTGCATACACAAACAGACCCACTACATACACAAGCAGACCCACTGCATACACAAGCAGACCCACTACATACACAAGCAGACCCACTGCATACACAAACAGACCCACTGCATACACAAACAGACCCACTGCATACACAAACAGACCCACTGCATACACAAACATACCCACTGCATACACAAACAGCCCCACTGCATACACAAACAGACCCACTACATACACAAGCAGACCCACTGCATACACAAGCAAACCCACTACATACATGACCATTGTGCAAGAGGCGATAACTCACCATAAAATGTTCCATACCAATGTGTAATGTGTTGAGCATCTCTGGGGGCACTTTTGGTAGATTCTTCCAATTGATGCCAGCACTCTCTTCTGTATTCACAGATATACACATGCTCATAGGTATATAGACATATGTACATGTATTTTACACATCAAATATATATATAATAAATGTGAGAAGTACATGTTTGTTTGGATGAGGTCACATCTACATATGCCTGGACAGCTACAATAAGAGAGTAGACAACTGCTGTAGCTTAGACCACTACAATAAGAGAGTAGACAACTACTGTAGCTTAGATCACTACAATAATGGAGTAGACAACTGCTGTAGCTTAGACCACTACAATAAGAGAGTAGACAACTACTGTAGCCTAGACCACTACAATAAGAGAGTAGACAACTGCTGTAGCTTAGATCACTACAATAAGGGAGTAGACAACTGCTGTAGCTTAGATCACTACAATAAGAGAGTAGACAACTACTGTAGCCTAGACCACTACAATAAGAGAGTAGACAACTGCTGTAGCTTAGACCACTACAATAAGAGAGTAGACAACTACTGTAGCCTAGACCACTACAATAAGGGAGTAGACAACTGCTGTAGCTTAGACCACTACAATAAGAGAGTAGACAACTACTGTAGCCTAGACAACTACAATAAGAGAGTAGACAACTGCTGTAGCTTAGATCACTACAATAAGGGAGTAGACAACTGCTGTAGCCCAGACCACTACAGTAAGAGAGCAGACAACTGCTGTACAAACATATTATTGCCAGAAAAGACAAATCACAAGAAAACCATTCTCTGCATATAGCGGAAGGTTGCAGCTCAATGAAACTAGTGCCAGCACATTGCCCTTCTGGTATTCTATCATATCTATAAGCGTAGAGATGCAGAAAATAAACGGGGGAAGAGACGGAAGGGGGAGGGGGGAGGGTTCGGAGGGAGAGAGCAAGAGAGAGATGAAGAGCATAGAGAAAGGCAGGACAGGGATTGAGACGTAGAGCGATGCTGGGAGCAAGGAGTAAAGTGGAATAGATTGGGGTGGGGGTAGAGTGGGGGTAGAGTGGGGGTAGAGTGGGGTGAGAGTAAAGTGGGGTAGGGTGGGGGTAGATTGGTGGTGGGGATAAAGTGGGGGTGGGGTTAGAATGGAGGCGGGAGTACCCTGCTATAGACTGCTTTGAACTGCCACTTGACAGGATCTCTACACCACTTGGGGTAGGGTAACATACATACCAGTGGACATAGTGGCGGATTGATGGGAGATTGCAGTGGCAGGTTCAGTGGTGGATCCAGCAGTGGTTGCAGTATTGGACTCACTGGGTTGCTGAATGTTTGAAGTCTCCACAGAATGTTGTGGGTCTGTAGTAGTATTCAACTTCATTGGCATCTGAAAGTCAGTGAAAGAATTGTTTGTAAAGTGTGTTCGGTAATCGTATATGTAGTGTATATGTCTATGTAATGAATATGTCTATGCAGTGTATATGTCTATGTAGTGTATATGTCTATTTAGTGAAAATGTTTATGTAGTGTATATGTCTATGAAGTGTATATTTCTATGCATTGTGTTTGTCTATGTACTGTATATGTCTATGTAGGGAATATGTCTATGCAGTGTATATTTCTATGCATTGTGTATGTCTATGCAGTGTATATGTCTATGCAGTGTATATTTCTATGCATTGTGTATGTCTATGCAGTGTATATGTCTATGCGTTGTGTATGTCTATGTAGTGTATATGTCTATGCATTGTGTATTTCTATGCATAGTGTATGTATCTATGCATTGTGTATGTCTACGTAGTGCGTATGTCTATGTACTGTATATGTCTATGCAGTGGGTATGTCTATGTAGTGTATATGTCTATGTACTGTATGTCTACGTAGTGTGTATGTCTATGTACTGTATATGTCTATGCAGTGTGTATGTCTATGTAGTGTGTATGTCTATGCAGTGTATACGTCTATGCATTGTGTATGTTTATGTAGTATGTATGTCTGTGTAGTGTGTATGTCTACGCAGTGCGTATGTCTATGTACTGTATACTTCTATGCATTGTGCATATCTATGCAGTGTATATGTCTATGCATTGTGTATGTCTATGCAGTGTATATAATACAGTATATACACGTACACTGTATTATATAATACAGTATATACATGTTCACTGTATTATATAACACAGTATATACACGTACTTTGTATTATATAATACAGTATATACACGTTCACTGTATTATATAATACAAATGTACATATGATATGAGTATATCAATAGTTGGCGCCGATTGGCTGACAGCAGGCGTACTTTTTCACTCACATCAACACGGTCAGATTTGGACTCGCCCAGAGAGTCTAAATGCTCGCCATCAACCTCTACAAACATGGCAAGTTGTCAAAGTCAGCAAGCATCACTTGGGAACAGTGAGACAAACAATGGTCAGAAGGTAGATAAATGTAACAAAACAAACCGGAGTTTGGAGTGGAGAGCTGGTGCTGCTCTTGCTGCATACAACTGGCTGCCTTGATGGTCTTCTCTAGTAAAGTAAACACTTCATTGACAGCTAACATGGCTGCCTCTTGCACCAAAGAGCTTAAATCTGCTCCAACATAGCCTGGGGTCAGGTGAGCTATAGCGCTGTAGTCAAAGTTCTCCACCAAACGGATATCTTTACACAAGACCTGAAGAATACTAAAAACCACTGCTGTGCAGGTAGGGGGGGATGTAGTGCGATAGCTGGTACAACAAGGATAGATAACTCCAGGATAAACTTGGGCACTGACCTTTCTCTGGCCTTGCTATCTGGTATACCCATACTGATCTCTCTATCAAACCTACCAGCTCTCCTCAATGCAGGGTCAAGGGAGTCTGGTCTGTTAGTAGCACCAATTACTAGCACCTGTGACTCTTTCTTCTCACACAAGTCTACAGCAGACAAACATCTCACCCGCTCTATTTCTCAATCACTATACCGTCTGTAAGCCACTAGTGTTGAACAGATCCATGCAGTGGAATACAGCTCTGGTATCGAGCATATACAGAGGAGGCCAATGAGTGAGATATGGCAAAGGCTCAACTGTGCACCACATTCTTACCGTCAAGGCATGTCAAAAACTGGGAGACTATACGTCGCTCCATGTCTTTGGATGCAGTCTCACGTTTAGGGGTGATTGAGTCTACCTCGTCTATGAACAGTATACAGGGTGCGTGTGCCTGCAGTGTATGAACAGTATACAGGGTGCGTTTGCCTGCAGTGTACAGTCTTACATTCACAAACTCATATATTTGAGAGTATGTAGGTTACGAATGAACACAAGAATAAACCACACAGTCATAGATGTAACCCATAGACTCATAGATATAACCCAGACAATCATAAATATAACCCATAGATTCACAGATATAACCCACACACTCATAAATATAACCCATAGACTCATAGATATAACCCACACACCATAGATGTAACCCATGGACTCATAGATATAACCCACACACCATAGATGTAACCCATGGACTCATAGATATAACCCACATACTCAATAACTCACACACTCATACATATAAACCATAGACAGAACCCATATACTTATAAATATAATTCAAACACTCATAGATATAACCCAAACATCCATAGACTCATATATACAATCTACACACACAAATATATAACCCACGCACTAATTGATATAACCCACACACCGATAGATATAACCCATAGACTTATAGACACAACCCACCACTCATAGATACACTCACAGCTGCCTGGTGAAAGAGATTCCTAACCCGCTCCTCTGACTCGCCAGAAACTCCAGACACCAACTCAGTAGCTGCGAGCTTGAAGAAAGGCAACTCCAGTTCCTAAAGACCAATATTGGCTGTAGATGATGTATGTCAAGCTCTACCAGTCAATGTCAGTCTATGTCAGTCAATATCGGTCTATGTCAGTCAACGCCTGTCATTCACCATGTTCCCATGGTGCGAATTCGTTCGGATTGGACGCTCATCCGTGTTGGTTAGCATTCATTCGGTCTGCCACTGCTAACTATTCCTATATTAATGTGAATTGAAATCATATACAGGAGTTGTCCCTCTCTGTCAGTGAGTTGTCCCTCTCTGTCAGTGAGTAGCGAATGCAATAAGTATTTCATCTTTAGTGAGGTAGTAAACAACCATGCTCGCTTTATGTAATAATACGAGTGAGTGAAGGTTGTTGAATGCTTACAACACAAACTAACGATAATAGTAAGTAGATGAATAATAGCAAAAGATTCTCTGAACTCGGGCATCAATACCTCTGTCAGTTTCCCAAACAAATTGCAAATTTAACAACAACAAAAAATAACAACATTTTTGCTAAGTCATTACATAAATGTAAAAAATAACTGAAGTTAGAAAATAAACAAAAACTGGTTTACAGAAAAAAACGCTAGTTTAATGGCTCCTCCACAAGAAAGCTGCTCAAACGAAGCGCATTCATCAATGTGAATGAGACCTACAATTCTAACAAATGCTCAACACAGACCAATACATGTTGAGGAGTCGAACTGAACTAATACGGACGAAACCCGAACCAACTCGTACGAGTCATCATTCTCATGACCCAAATGGACGAGTTACCTGTTCATCCCGAAAGAATTCGAATCATAGGAACATAATAGGCGCTCTCACTAAGTTTGAGCAAAGAACACTGCTAATTTTCAATCATTCGTAAAACTATACGCACGAGAATCTGGCAAAACGTAGTCGTGCAGAAAAAGAAATCTATCGAGTTGTCTTCTCGTACAACAGTTATACGCTGCACAGGCTAAAAAAACAAAAAATTAATAAAAAAAATAATGTTTATTATCGATAAAATAATAAATAATTTCTTCTACTAAAACAACGCAAACATATAAACAATTACTTTTGGCAACACTGATGTATTAATGCTGTGACACACAGACATAATAAAATATTATAATTATTATGGCTTCGCATCAACGATCGTTGCTTGCATGACGGCGACTCATTGTTTTTGTTGCTGTATTCAGAACGGAAATATTGTTTGCCATAAACAGTTGTCTTTAACCACAAAGCATAAATACAGATAACACAACTCCTACTTTTCAAAACAGAGTTGTTTCTCGTTATGACCTTCGCCTTGAATTTTTTTGTGAAGCCACAGCTTCAAGAAATCTTATTTTGTACTTACCAAAACAAGAGAAATTCGCGCATTTGTCATGATCGTGCCTTCGCGTTCGCTTAGCCAAGCGCGCCTAGTGTATATCAGTCAATGTCAGTGAGTTTCAGCCAATGCCAGTGTAGGTCAGTCAATGTCAGTTAACGCCTGTCTATGTCAGTGATTGTCAGTCAAGGTCAATAACTGTCAGTGAATGGAACTTAATTTATTAAACAAGCACTTCAATACAGAAAGTACACACATATGTATATGCATAGACATAGAGAGTACACACACATATATGTATGCATAAACACCGAGAGTACACACATATGTATATGCATAGACACAGAGAGTACACACACATATATATATGCATAAACACCGAGAGTACACACATATGTATATGCATGGCCACAAACTCACACCAGCTATTGCGTGAGCCATCAATGTTTTACCACAGCCTGGGGGCCCATGCAGAAGGAAACCACGAGGGGGTGTAACTCCAATCTGCTGATAAATCTCTGGATAACGCATGTGTAGTATCAGCTTTTGTAGCTCCTAATAATGAGAGGGGAGAAACAGCATGAAATAGGAGTAAACACGTTCAGTATGATCGTAATAAAAGTGTGATGGAGGGGTCAAAGATAATTGCCTGCTCCGATGTCCTACCACGCAATCCAGAATATGAGCCATTTGCAGAGTTGTCAGCATTAGGGAAGAATTTAAGGGCAACTAATAGCCAAATCAATAAAGATACTTGCCCACCAGCGCGCAAGGGTAATAAATGAAAACCGGAGTAATTAAATAATTATGCTATTGGCCCACTGTTATTATAAATGACAATAAAAATTAAATGTTGTATTGAGTTATAATAATAATAAGTTATTACAAAAAAATTATACGTCATCATAGAATTATAAGTGATAAGTATAACAATAAATAATTATATCAGTGAAAAAAATGATAATAATAATAATTATAAAAAATAGTGATAATGATGATAAATGTAATAAATAATAATTACAAAAAATAATAAAAAATATAAATCTCTTTTTTTGCAGGTGGTTTGATGTCCTATCCTTCAACATTCCCTCAAGTTGTTTTAGCGACATGTCATTATAGGATCTGATTGACATTGTTGCAGCTATCAGGAAAAGATTTTCATAAGTCTCCTGAAATTAATTATATTTTATACTACTTCTGATAGCCATTTGCAGTTGGACATAGAAAGCTCAAAGAAAGACAACTCTCAATGTCATCATCCCATTACATTAAATAAACTAGCCGATTAGAAAACTATGAATGACACAAACAAATCCTAAAAGTTACTAATTATTATATGTATTTTAGTACCATACTTTCATGTATAATAAGAATATTGGTAAAAGTAACTGTTTAAACTTGTTACTTTGGTTAGTTGACTATGGCAGTATCCATCAACTTTCCATTGCTGCTACAAGATTAAGTGCCTAAATGCATAGTATGGATTGTATGATTTATATGTGACAAGTTGATACGCACATTAATTATTATATGCACTGTGGTTGCATTATCGTCCTTTTTGTCGTTTGGATATCTGAGAAGTTGTGAGAGCATAGTTATAAAGTAAGTAGTTATCTAAGTCATGAAATCATGATGGCGACAGAAAAATATTTCAAAGAAGATTTAACAGGAAGGAAAAATAATCAGAAGTGAACAGGAGAGCATAACTCCTGAAGTAAACAAATAGCAGAACTCCAGGAGTGAACAAAACAGCAAATCTCCAAAAGTGAACAGAAGAGCACAACTCCAAAAGAGAACAGAAGAGCGCAGCTCCAGAAGTGAACGAAAGAACGAGGTGAACAAAAGAGCGTAACTTCAGAAGTGACCAGAAGAGCATGACTCCAGAAGTGAACAGGAGAGCACAACTCCAGAATGGAACAAAAGAGCACAACACTGCAAAACAGGCAGCTAGTGCGATCAAGAATTGTTTCAGTTCAGAGCTCATTTTTACATCGTTAGAAGGCAACGTATATTTCTATGGTTTTGTTTCCCATTTTCAAACACTTCAAAATATACGAGGTCCACAATTGATTTGTATGACAAAATGAAAGTGATCTTTCTTCGACTGTGCCTACCAAGTAACAGCGACGCAAGCCTCAAATTTATGAAGAGCCTAGTGAGACGTACCTCTATTGACTTTGCGTTGCCCCCAATCTGAGAGAACTTGGTGGTAGAGAATACAGCATCTATTGCACCTGAAACAGACCGCAGAGTGTCATATTGTTGTGTACACAATCAGCAGGCGTGTGTGAAAATGCTCCAGCCGATATCTACCTTTCTTCTTAGGAGTGGCAGCAGTGGCTGCTGACTTTATCTTGGAGGCAGTGGCATGGGCAGAGTTGCCATCCTTGCCCTTATTAGCAGAAGTTTTCCTCTTGGGAGAGAGCTTTTCTCCATGGCTTTTTTGTGTTGGCTTTGGGGTGGCACGGGTTGAGACTGTAATATGACGAACATGTAATATGACTAACATATTGAAGTGAATCTAGTTAAAAATCTCATAGAGGAAACAACTAAGAGTCAAGCTGAGAGGCGGCGAGGTACACGCACCCGCCTATGACCTGTATTAAGAGCTAAAATATCAGCCTACCTATCATGGAGAAGACAACTACTACGTTAACAGCCCAGTCAGTTGCATTGAAACTTCACCAACAACCAATCAACGCTGAGTGCTGTGACCTAACTTACGCAACGAAGGAGTGTGAACAATGGCCAGCTAATGCGAGTGAACTGATCAGCTCAACAACTTCAGTTACTAATTATGGAACCCCTGGATATTGTTTGAACATAAATAATTGCGCAAATAATTGCGAGCAAAACTTTCCACCAGCTATTGATGAATTGACTTACAGAGACAAGCTATAGTCAGCAATGAAATGACATTTGTACTAAATTTCTCTGAGAAGAAATTTGTTTTTATCGTTTTTTATTGTAAAAAAACATGTTGTCATGTGAAATATTAATTAATTATATTGGATTGTACATATTTTTATGCCTGACAACTTGACATATGTATTACATTTTTCCCACTATGTAGTGTGGTTGAAATGGTTGATGGAATATTTTGTTGTTATGTCAAATGGCCGTATTTCACGGCAGTTATGTTTTTTTTGTACATATTATTTTGGTCGTCAGTAAGACGCCCGTTTTTCGAGCATAAAAGCTCGCAGCTATGTTGCAATAAATCAGTTAGTAACCGGAGCTCGACTTGTAATTGTACTAACTCACTCTTTACATGCTTGATCAACTGCAACCATGATGATCGCATTACCGGCAGATAGACTGCTGTTATCATTGAGTAGTTATTAGTGTACTCAATGGCGTCTTCATAGCTATTGATTTAATTATTACTGTAGCTAATTTTAATTAGTATTATTTAGTTTACTATTGTATTGCGCTGGATAGTTTACACTGGTGACAGTGTATAGACTGAAGGTGGTGCGCTCAGTAGTATATGTGGAGCAGTTCCCCACATGTAAATTACTACACAATTGAAACTGGAATTGACGGCAAGTCCTGGTCGGTAGCTGAATAAGCTCAGCCGCTAGACACTGATACTAGACACCGGTAGCTGAATAAGCTCAGCCACGTGTCTATGGTGGTACACCACTAGTTGATATGCTGAACAAGCGTAGTCACTAGTATTGAGGTTAATTGTACAACCACAGAGGAGTCGTCCTCCCTCTTCTACTGTGAGAAGTTGTCTCCCCTCTTTGCCGAGAGCAGGTTCATTTCAATATAATATAGCTAACATACAATATAACTAACATACAATACACTAACATACAATATAACTAACATATAATATAACTAACATACAATATAACTAACATATAATATAACTAACATACAATATAACTAACATACAATATAACTAACATACAATATAGCTATCATACAATATAACTAACATACAATATAACTAACATACAATATAACTAACATACAATATAGCTATCATACAATATAGCTAACATACAATATAACTAACATACAATATAACTAACATACAATATAACTAACATACAATATAACTAACATACAATATAACTAACATATAATATAACTAACATACAATATAACTAACATACAATATAGCTATGATACAATATAACTAACATACAATATAACCAACATACAATATAACTAACATACAATATAGCTATCATACAATATAACTAACATATAATATATCTAACATATAATATATCTAACATATAATATATCTAACATATAATATAACTAACATATAATATATCTAACATATAATATAACTAACATACAATACAACTAACATACAATATAACTAACATATAATATATCTAACATACAATATAACTAACATACAATATAACTAACATACAATATAACTAACATACAATATAACTAACATACAATATAACTAACATACAATATAACTAACATACAATATAACTAACATACAATATAACTAACATACAATATAACTAACATACAATATAACTAACATATAATATAACTAACATACAATATAACTAACATACAATATATCTAACATATAATATATCTGTGATACCTTGCACTATTTTGACTTATAGCAATTATGACAGAAGAAGACAACTCCTCACCAAAAACACGTACAAGAAATAGATGAACATTATGGATCCATGTACACAACACACCGACAAGAAGAAGACTCCCCCATATAACCCGAACAATAAATTCAATTGGAGACATGTTTGTGCCAGGCACTGCCGTATCGTCCAGGGCTGCTCTCGTGACCAGCTGTAACTTTAGGCTTGAATGACACTAACCACTATTATGGGAATAATTGAGTGCAAACCCGTATTAACCATTTTCATATTGCACTCAGTAAGGCGGATTCTGGTTTAAGACTAAATGATATTATACTGGTATGCAGATTATATTATTCTATATATATTATTTTTGGTTTTGTCTTCCGCTGGACTTTGCACGCAACTTCCAGGCATTTGCACTCAACTTCCAGATCCGCATGCTTACTCACATATAAATTAGAAAACTTCTGGAAGCCAAGTGCAGTTTATGGTTTTAGTTGAATTGATAATCTTGTATTTTTAACCAGTGACAATTTTGTTTTTGTATTACAGACATTAGTGGCATTACTTTTTAGTCATTGGACTTACTTTTTGCATTGTGTATTATTTTTGTGTAGTGCATTATTTTTGGATTATCGTCTTACTCTGGATATTGGATTACATAACACTCTTAAGGATTTTGGGAAACTCAGATAAGTACTAGTATTATCTTTCCAGTTTTTTTATCCCTGACTAGTCAACGCAGGGATTTTTCTGGATTAATAAAAGGATATTTTGAATGAGTAATTAACCGTCTTTGTATTGTCTAAAGATTAAGAGTAGAAGTAACATTTGAGATTTAAAATAGAAGTTGTCTATAACTGGAGGAGAATTCCCAGAAGGCAAATTGAACTTGCACATTAATCTCGCACAGAAGTTGTCTATCCCTGCATTTGGCTAATTTAAGATTGTGAATTAAGTTGAATAAGAGTTGTCTATCCTTTGACCATTCTGCTAATCAAGCAATTCACAAGTTGAACATATATATATCGCGGTGGTTTTAACAAGTATCAGGCAATCACTAATATCCCCTACAGTTTAGAGGGGTATTACACTGGTAATACCCAAGTAGAGGGGTATTACATATCGCACTGGGATCACTCACGCGCTTTGGTTTGTGTGCTTTCTAAGCTTCTAATCTCCTCATCATCTCCTATAGTAATAACTACAGGAACTCGTTTGCTGGAAACAACACTTGCACCATCAGTAGATGAACTCTTCACTGTAACATAATAGTTGGCTTTCAGAAGAAGGTAAACTGCTCTAGCTGAGTGAGCTAATCTTTGTACTATCAACACTGTACTGTCAGAGTGAGATAAACATTTTACTATCGCAATAAAGTGATGCATTTTTTCTTTTACAAACATTTGTTCTGAGAAATAATAAGACAACTCCAAATAATTTAATTAATTCGACTGAAAAAAGAAACCAGATAGATCTAGACATCCATAAAAATAGTATAGTGAAGTGTGCGCATATAAAGCATACTCTGCTTGCAAGCTGAATATATTTACAAATTGTTACTTCTGCTGCGCTATCGCCCCTCCCTTCATTTTTACTTTTAATAACATTTTGCACACATCATTATTCCATTTAGCACCATCCCAACTTCTTTCCATATGCTTTGGTTCATTTTTGGATCAACTTTTTTCCATATGCTCTGGCTCATTTTTGGATCAACTTTTTTCTGTATGCTTTGGTTCACTTTTGGATTATCCTCTTTCCATATGCTTTGGCTGTCTCTTTATTCAGATATTCTATATCCAGCATTTTCATTTTTACTGGCTTAGTTTATTTGGGGCTAATATTGACATGAGGCTTATTTTGTAATCTGACGTTCACATGCCTTGAAAAAGTAACTGGCTTCCAGTAGCTTTCGCCGGCTTGGGTGCTAGCTGATGTGAGCTCAAAAACTGAAGCGACCCAATAAGGTTAAATGAAGAGAGAAAGACGCATTCCCACTTCGATCAGCTGAGCCTTCATTTGGGTCCTCTTGGTACTGATCATGCCAAAATGTGCGCAAAAACAATAGTACTGGCAAAGTATTGGCTTGGGTGGTAAGGCAGTCATTTTTTGCTACTAATGAGAAAATCGATTTCACATCGTAAATTATTTCATAATCAACTGCAATCTACATTACTGTTTTCCATCTGCATCTAATCCTCCACAAAAGTCTAGGCCTCCTTTAACGTGCTAAATTCTTTACTACAGGCTTTATTTTGTTGTGCGAATTCAAAGCTTTCTACATTGCAAGGATTTTACTTTTCACTCAATCTCTAATTTGCTCTTCTCAATCAGTGACAGTTTTTGTTTGGTCGCTAAAGAATTTTTTCTAACAATTCATATTTTTGAAGCTTGATGACGGTTGGCTGAGTGCCTCTTAGTTGTAGACACTGGTACAAGTAGGTTAAAGTAGGTACAGGTAGCTTCTGGTAAGTAAATTATAAACTCCTCCAAGTCTGTACTGTTATCCGGTCAGGATGTTGATCACGCGATTGGAGATAGCCTGATTACCTTATGTCTTTAAGAGTACATCATGGTTGGGGCCTGCCATCTTTAGCTAGGTCGGGCACCACGCTTTTATTCTAATTTTGGGGTTTAATTGAAAGTGTTTTGCCTATGCCTTTATTTTTGTTTTCCCCCAACCTAGGTGGTTCTAGTTCGTAGGGTGGTCGTAGTTTATAGGGTGGACGTAGTTTGTAGGGTGGTAAAAGACGTTCTTTATCATCCTAATTGTCAGTTGAGCTGACAAAGAGGATTTTGACAGCACCCTTTGTTCTGATAAGTGCCCAGAAAAAAATACAATACTCTCTCAGCTACTGGGGAAGCTTTGACATCTGAATAAGCAATGACATCTTGCAATCATGTACAATGATAATTTAAATGGGGAATATTGGGCTGTCATCAGGACACAAGCGTACTACCCCCACTCAGTGCAAGCCTTTTTCCATACATTTTGCTACTCTTGAGATCTTTTTTTAATCACGCCATTTTGAGTACATGGCTTACCTCATATGCCCTGACAAACCTCCATATGCCTGCTCCCAATCTAGGCAGCCCGTGTGCAGAAGAACTGAAGAGTGAGTCACGCTCTAGTTTTCCTTGTGTTGGGCAATTCCTATACATCTAAAAACCACTACGATTTCATTGCCATAAAACAAATAGGCTTCCACAAACTCGTCTAAGTACTACGGATTTATCTGACTGTTTGTAAAAAAAAATTGACCTCTTTAAGCCCATTCTCACTTTTCAGGATGTCAGGATGTGCCCACCGGGCACTAGCAACATTGACTTAGTGTGTGGACTAACATTATGTTCCTCTCACTGCATGGTGGTAAACTTCGCGCCAGTCTTAAGCTGTATGTTATGCTCATCCATTTTCCTAATTGTCACATAGAGCAAAATGATAACCAGATTTCCATCATGTCTTTTTAACTTGTGGACTTTACCTTTCCTAGAACTCTGTTCAGTCTGGACCTCCAAAGGAACCCACCTTTTTATAGCTACAGGATTGGCTTTTGGCTGGAAAAACAGTCGGTGGCTGTGTCTGAGATTTGCTAGTGACATTAGTTAACTTAAGTGTGGGCTACAGTCATGTATTGGCATACATCCTGATTGTTTCGACTGCCACCCGTGTACAAGCTGGCATATGAACTGAACAAAAATCTAAAAGCACTGAGCTATCTTGCTGGAAAGCTTCTTATACTTCATCCCAACTTTTGAGCAAAAACTTTCTCCGGTACAATGCAGTGCTTTGAGTATTTTGCAATGATTTTCATGAGTAGGAAATAAGGTTTTAAAGCAGTAAGCCGGGAATGTCTTGTACTGCACTAGTAATAACACCACCTTGACAACAACAAAGCTGGCATCTATATTGAAGTTCAGGGCAGCAGCGGATTCAACATAGATCCACATGAAAGAAACACGCCAGTCTACCCTAGGATTGCTCAGAAGCTACTTATTCTCCTGGATGCCAGATTCAGTTTATACATTTACTAACTTACAGCGTTGAGGGTTTTGAAAAGAAGGCGGGCTTGGCGAGCTGATGAAATATGAGCAAATGTGTTGTTAACATTCTCTACTCATGGCGGCATTCACTTGCTGGTTTTCAACCAATAAACTCCAAAGTTCATTGCATTTGCTAACGATCAAGAAAGCTTTATTTACTATTCAGAATGCAAAATTTAATTTCTCAAAGTGTTTCTACATTTACCATTTTGCTTCAGCTTTCTTCAGGACTAGGCATTGATGAGAAAAACTAAATTGACTATTTTTCCTCTTGTGACAAAATAGAGTAACTTTACACCAGTCAAGCCAATGTCGCCAGGACAATGGCTTAAAACTATTTCTTGTGTTTATCAAAGCGTTGAACTTGTTTTGATCCTCTTGCCATATCTCAGGCTGACGGGCATGGGCAATAATGGAGGAGGAGGAGGGGAAAAATGAAGTTCCAGAGAGTTTTTTCAAGTCTTTAAGGATGAGGTATCCTGCATCATCTCATCAGTCGCAAGTGATTGCACCTGCAGACTAGTGGCACGCCTTTTTGACTTGCCTGCTGACCCTAATAAATGCATGAACATGTTTAATAATACCCAGGAAAAAGTTAGCAATAGTGAGTTAGTGCAGGTTATGGTGGTTTCTAAACGCAAATGTATTCTCTTTGATTTTTTTGCAGCTTGATCGTGTAAGCTGAACTTCTCCTTTCTTAAATAGATAAAATTTTTCCAGATTAACATCTCAACCTGATCTCACAGTGGTTGCACTACATCACCGCTAGTATTGCTCCAGCCGCAATTCAGTGCATCATCTTCCTTTAGTACCTCTTTCATGTCTGGTAGCACTGTTAGCAATTGTGTAACGTCATGGAAGTTATAGATAATGTAGTCTTCATAGCCATTGTAGGTTAAACCTGAAATTTTGAAACACTGCTTCTTGCTGCTGGTCTGAACGGCAGCTGCAAACTGGAAAGACTCAATCTCTCAATCCAAAAGCTATTTGTTTCAAAGCATTGCCCATGATTCGTTTCCCATCAATTATCATGGCCCTTCTCATCTTGCCTGCGTAGGATCCGGAGTGATTGCAAGCAAAAAAGAGAAAAGAATAAGTGCTTGTGAGTATTTGAGTATCTACTCTACAACAGGCTCCCTCCAGACTTGAACAGCCTGAAGACTACCAGAGATAGTAGTAAACAATGCTCGCACATTATGTAGCTGTCTTCATGATGAACAGCTGAGGTCACGGAAGCTATCCTGTTTCAAACTAAGCGTACACATGTTGCCTTTATTCAAGTGCTATAGGTAGTGGGGACAACTGCATGCACAGGTGTAGAAAAGCTAGTGATTTATGTGACCTAGAATACAGCTCTTCTTATATGTACTGCAACTGACCAAGATAATAAAAAACTCAAATAATAGCTAGTTTACATGATACAAACTATGGGATAAACGTATTGCGACAAATCTACTGGTTTGTGCACGAAATGATTGGTGAACAAGCCAGACTTAAACCTTGCAGATATCAAGTTGTCTCCAATGTTGAGATCTGCATGGCAGGGTCAGGTAGATAGGATATTTGTAGAAAATAATTAAATTTATGATGGTAGAATGACAAACCTTGCTGATGAGCAGATGAAGGAGAAGCAGGCAAGGATTCTACAACTTTGCTGTGGTTAACAGGAGTGCTTGGTCTACGGTCTATGTATCCAAGGTCACTTAACTACAAAACAATATGACTACTGCATTTATTTTAAAAAAAAAACCATCAAAATAAAAGTCAAAAATGTCACAGAAATTTTTTTTATTCACTTGATATTTAATAATGAACACAAAGCCAGCCAAACCGCAGATGTAGATATAGAAAGCACAATGTTATTGAATTGAAATAGAGAATACAATAGACCACTCAGTACCTGCAGGTCTGTGTTCATGATAGGGTCTGATTGACATCTTACAAATCCAGTCTTTCTACTGGTAGATTGGGTAGCTTGTAATTGAGGAGCCAAAATAGGAGTGCTGTTGGTATAGAGACCAGTAACAAGAGTATTCACTCCATTGGAATCCTACAAACAAGAGTAGATAACTAACAGCCTGTATTATACAAAGGAGGAGACATTGTAAGCAAATCCATCAGGTCAGGCAAAGAGGAACTTATACATTACCTGATATTCAGCATACTCAGCATCATCGGAAAATGATTGGTCAGAATCATTAGCTGCCTCCTCAGAGTCTTTTTCGTCATGTCTATAAGTATACGTATATGATGTATTACACATACAGTAGATATATAAGTATATAATATATTACACATACAGTAGATATATAAGAATATAGTGTATTACACATACAGTAGATATATAAGTATATAGTGTATTACACATACAGTAGATATATAAGTATATAGTGTATTACACATACAGTAGATATATAAGTATATAATATATTACACATACAGTAGATATATAAGTATATAATATATTACACATACAGTAGATATATAAGTATATAATATATCACACATACAGTAGATATATAAGTATATAATATATTACACATACAGTAGATATATAAGTATATAATATATTACACATACAGTAGATATATAAGTATATAGTGTATTACACACACAGTAGATATATAAGTATATAATATATTACACATACAGTAGATATATAAGTATATAGCGTATTACACATACAGTAGATATATAAGTATATAATATATTACACATACAGTAGATATATAAGTATATAATATATTACACATACAGTAGATATATAAGTATATAGTGTATTACACATACAGTAGATATATAAGTATATAATATATTACACATACAGTAGATATATAAGTATATAATATATTACACATACAGTAGATATATAAGTATATAATATATTACACATACAGTAGATATATAAGTATATAATATATTACACATACAGTAGATATATAAGTATATAATATATTACACATACAGTAGATATATAAGTATATAATATATTACACATACAGTAGATATATAAGTATATAATATATTACACATACAGTAGATATATAAGTATATAGCGTATTACACATACAGTAGATATATAAGTATATAATATATTACACATACAGTAGATATATAAGTATATAGTGTATTACACATGCAGTAGATATATAAGTATATAATATATTACACATACAGTAGATATATAAGTATATAGTGTATTACACATACAGTAGATATATAAGTATATAATATATTACACATACAGTAGATATATAAGTATATAGTGTATTACACATACAGTAGATATATAAGTATATAGTGTATTACACATACAGTAGATATATAAGTATATAGCGTATTACACATACAGTAGATATATAAGTATATAATATATTACACATACAGTAGATATATAAGTATATAATATATTACACATACAGTAGATATATAAGTATATAATATATTACACATACAGTAGATATATAAGTATATAATATATTACACATACAGTAGATATATAAGTATATAATATATTACTCATACAGTAGATATATAAGTATATAATATATTACTCATACAGTAGATATATAAGTATATAATAATATATTACACATACAGTAGATATATAAGTATATAATATATTACTCATACAGTAGATATATAAGTATATAATAATATATTACACATACAGTAGATATATAAGTATATGATATATTACACATACAGTAGATATATAAGTATATAATATATTACACATACAGTAGATATATAAGTATATAATATATTACACATACAGTAGATATATAAGTATATAGTGTATTACACATACAGTAGATATATAAGTATATAGTGTATTACACATACAGTAGATATATAAGTATATAGTGTATTACACACACAGTAGATATATAAGTATATAATATATTACACATACAGTAGATATATAAGTATATAATATATTACGCATACAGTAGATATATAAGTATATAGTGTATTACACATACAGTAGATGTATAAGTATATAATATATTACGCATACAGTAGATATATAAGTATATAGTGTATTACACATACAGTAGATATATAAGTATATAATATATTACACATACAGTAGATATATAAGTATATAATATATTACACATACAGTAGATATATAAGTATATAATATATTACACATACAGTAGATATATAAGTATATAATATATTACACATACAGTAGATATATAAGTATATAATATATTACACATACAGTAGATATATAAGTATATAGTGTATTACACATACAGTAGATATATAAGTATATAATATATTACACATACAGGAGATATATAAGTATATAATATATTACACATACAGTAGATATATAAGTATATAATGTATTACACATACAGTAGATATATAAGTATATAATATATTACACATACAGTAGATATATAAGTATATAATATATTACACATACAGTAGATATATAAGTATATAGTGTATTACACATACAGTAGATATATAAGTATATAATATATTACACATACAGGAGATATATAAGTATATAATATATTACACATACAGTAGATATATAAGTATATAATGTATTACACATACAGTAGATATATAAGTATATAATATATTACACATACAGTAGATATATAAGTATATAATATATTACACATACAGTAGATATATAAGTATATAATATATTACACATACAGTAGATATATAAGTATATAATATATTACACATACAGTAGATATATAAGTATATAGTGTATTACACATACAGTAGATATATAAGTATATAATATATTACACATACAGTAGATATATAAGTATATAATATATTACACATACAGTAGATATATAAGTATATAATATATTACACATACAGTAGATATATAAGTATATAATATATTACACATACAGTAGATAAATAAGTATATAATATATTACACATACAGTAGATATATAAGTATATAATATATTACACATACAGTAGATATATAAGTATATAATATATTACACATACAGTAGATATATAAGTATATAATATATTACACATACAGTAGATATATAAGTATATAATATATTACACATACAGTAGATATATAAGTATATAATATATTACACATACAGTAGATATATAAGTATATAATATATTACACACACAGTAGATATATAAGTATATAGTGTATTACACATACAGTAGATATATAAGTATATAATATATTACACATACAGTAGATATATAAGTATATAATATATTACACATACAGTAGATATATAAGTATATAATATATTACACATACAGTAGATATATAAGTATATAGTGTATTACACATACAGTAGATATATAAGTATATAATATATTACACATACAGTAGATATATAAGTATATAGTGTATTACACATACAGTAGATATATAAGTATATAATATATTACACATACAGTAGATATATAAGTATATAGTGTATTACACATACAGTAGATATATAAGTATATAATATATTACTCATACAGTAGATATATAAGTATATAATATATTACACATACAGTAGATATATAAGTATATAATATATTACACATACAGTAGATATATAAGTATATAATATATTACACATACAGTAGATATATAAGTATATAATATATTACACATACAGTAGATATATAAGTATATAATATATTACACATACAGTAGATATATAAGTATATAATATATTACACATACAGTAGATATATAAGTATATAGTGTATTACACATACAGTAGATATATAAGTATATAGTGTATTACACATACAGTAGATATATAAGTATATAATATATTACACATACAGTAGATATATAAGTATATAGTGTATTACACATACAGTAGATATATAAGTATATAGTGTATTACACATACAGTAGATATATAAGTATATAATATATTACACATACAGTAGATATATAAGTATATAATATATTACACATACAGTAGATATATAAGTATATAATATATTACACATACAGTAGATATATAAGTATATAGTGTATTACACATACAGTAGATATATAAGTATATAATATATTACTCATACAGTAGATATATAAGTATATAATATATTACACATACAGTAGATATATAAGTATATAATATATTACACATACAGTAGATATATAAGTATATAATATATTACACATACAGTAGATATATAAGTATATAATATATTACACATACAGTAGATATATAAGTATATAATATATTACACATACAGTAGATATATAAGTATATAGTGTATTACACATACAGTAGATATATAAGTATATAATATATTACTCATACAGTAGATATATAAGTATATAATATATTACACATACAGTAGATATATAAGTATATAATATATTACACATACAGTAGATATATAAGTATATAATATATTACACATACAGTAGATATATAAGTATATAATATATTACACATACAGTAGATATATAAGTATATAATATATTACACACACAGTAGATATATAAGTATATAATATATTACACATACAGTAGATATATAAGTATATAATATATTACACATACAGTAGATATATAAGTATATAATATATTACACATACAGTAGATATATAAGTATATAATGTATTACACATACAGTAGGTATATAAGTATATAGTGTATTACACATACAGTAGATATATAAGTATATAATATATTACACATACAGTAGATATATAAGTATATAATATATTACACATACAGTAGATATATAAGTATATAATATATTACACATACAGTAGATATATAAGTATATAATATATTACACATACAGTAGATATATAAGTATATAGTGTATTACACATACAGTAGATATATAAGTATATAATATATTACACATACAGTAGATATATAAGTATATAATATATTACACATACAGTAGATATATAAGTATATAATATATTACACATACAGTAGATATATAAGTATATAGTGTATTACACATACAGTAGATATATAAGTATATAATATATTACTCATACAGTAGATATATAAGTATATAATATATTACACATACAGTAGATATATAAGTATATAATATATTACACATACAGTAGATATATAAGTATATAATATATTACACATACAGTAGATATATAAGTATATAATATATTACACATACAGTAGATATATAAGTATATAATATATTACACATACAGTAGATATATAAGTATATAATATATTACACATACAGTAGATATATAAGTATATAATATATTACACATACAGTAGATATATAAGTATATAGTGTATTACACATACAGTAGATATATAAGTAAATAATATATTACACATACAGTAGATATATAAGTATATAATATATTACACATACAGTAGATATATAAGTATATAGTGTATTACACATACAGTAGATATATAAGTATATAATATATTACACATACAGTAGATATATAAGTATATAATATATTACACATACAGTAGATATATAAGTATATAGTGTATTACACATACAGTAGATATATAAGTATATAATATATTACACATACAGTAGATATATAAGTATATAATATATTACACATACAGTAGATAAATAAGTATATAATATATTACACATACAGTAGATATATAAGTATATAATATATTACACATACAGTAGATATATAAGTATATAATATATTACACACACAGTAGATATATAAGTATATAATATATTACACATACAGTAGATATATAAGTATATAGTGTATTACACACACAGTAGATATATAAGTATATAATATATTACACATACAGTAGATATATAAGTATATAATATATTACACACACAGTAGATATATAAGTATATAATATATTACACATACAGTAGATAAATAAGTAAATAATATATTACACATACAGTAGATATATAAGTATATAATATATTACACATACAGTAGATATATAAGTATATCATATATTACACATACAGTAGGTATATACTGAGTATAGAAGTATATTTTCAGGGTTTTCTCATAAGGAAAAACATTTTTGGACTTTGCCGTACATAACCTCAAAGTGGGAGGACAATATTTTGTGTCGATGTTAATGCTTACAGCTGAAACCAAATGTTAGGTTTGAAATGTTGTCAATAGTTATTACTGCCAAAGTAATAGCTAGATTCGATATTTAAGGGACAAAACTAGGCTTGCATAAAACCAGCTAAAATATATCTAGACTTATCTCCCCATGTACGGTTACACATTATACTTATCTAGATTTACCCCCCCATGTATGGTTATACATAACGTTTACAAGATCTAGTTGAGGCTTTGAAACTTGTGTTTCGTTTTACCAAATCTAAATAGATGAAGAGTTAGCCAAGATGTATCACACATTGATGCAAGCAGAGAACTTGAGATATATAGATAAAGACATTACTAAATCACTGACACTATCGGAAACCTGGTAGGAGTTCTCTCCCTTTGGTAAAATAAGCAGACAACTCCTACCAGGTGTGTGTAGCCAGGATCAGTGGGTCAGCTAGCACAAAAATCACACCAGAAATTACTATACTTTGAACTTGATGTTGATTAGGTGTGAGCAACAGACAACTGGATTGGAATGGCACCAGTTGCCACAGAGTGAATCTACCAGGTGAGTTGTTGAAGGGAGCTTCCCACTGACTCACTGACAATTATACACTAACCTGCACTTCTGTCTCTTCGGCTGTTTAGCTGAGAGAATGTCTACATCTCCCTCGTCACTTGACGTGACATGTAACTCTTCTGTGAGAATATCTAGAGCTGAAAGAACAGCAATGAGCTGAAACACTGACAGAGGTTGGACAGCTCCACAACTTTACCAGAAGATATGACAGTAAGTATACTAACCTCTGGAAACTGAGTGTGAAAAATTAGTTCTTTTTTTTCTTCTGTATTCTCTGTAAATATGAACCGTAAAATATCATCGTACTATGAGATATGTTACATACATACATAAATGTATAGCACACAACAGATATACACAATACACCACATACATACATAAATGTATAATACACAACAGATATACACAATACACCACATACATACATAAATGTATAGCACACAACATATATACACAATACACCACATACATACATAAATGTATAATACACAACAAATATACACAATACACCACATACATACATAAATGTATAATACACAACAAATATACACAATACACCACATACATACATAAATGTATAGCACACAACAGATATACACAATACACCACATACATACATAAATGTATAATACACAACAAATATACACAATACACCACATACATACATAAATGTATAATACACAACAAATATACACAATACACCACATACATACATAAATGTATAGCACACAACATATATACACAATACACCACATACATACATAAATGTATAATACACAACAAATATACACAATACACCACATACATACATAAATGTATAATACACAACAAATATACACAATACACCACATACATACATAAATGTATAATACACAACAAATATACACAATACACCACATACATACATAAATGTATAATACACAACAAATATACACAATACACCACATACATACATAAATGTATAATACACAACAGATATACACAATACACCACATACATACATATATGTATAGCACACAACAAATATACACAATACACCACATACATACATAAATGTATAATACACAACAAATATACACAATACACCACATACATACATAAATGTATAATACACAACAGATATACACAATACACCACATACATACATAAATGTATAGCACACAACAGATATACACAATACACCACATACATACATAAATGTATAATACACAACAAATATACACAATACACCACATACATACATAAATGTATAATACACAACAAATATACACAATACACCACATACATACATAAATGTATAATACACAACAAATATACACAATACACCACATACATACATAAATGTATAGCACACAACATATATACACAATACACCACATACATACATAAATGTATAATACACAACAAATATACACAATACACCACATACATACATAAATGTATAATACACAACAAATACACACAATACACCGCATACATACATAAATGTATAGCACACAACAAATATACACAATACACCACATACATACATAAATGTATAATACACAACAAATATACACAATACACCACATACATACATAAATGTATAATACACAACAAATATACACAATACACCACATACATACATAAATGTATAGCACACAACATATATACACAATACACCACATACATACATAAATGTATAATACACAACAAATATACACAATACACCGCATACATACATAAATGTATAGCACACAACAGATATACACAATACACCGCATACATACATAAATGTATAGCACACAACAAATATACACAATACACCACATACATACATAAATGTATAATACACAACAAATATACACAATACACCACATACATACATAAATGTATAGCACACAACAGATATACACAATACACCACATACATACATAAATGTATAGCACACAACATATATACACAATACACCACATACATACATAAATGTATAGCACACAACAGATATACACAATACACCACATACATACATAAATGTATAGCACACAACATATATACACAATACACCACATACATACATAAATGTATAGCACACAACAAATATACACAATACACCACATACATACATAAATGTATAATACACAACAAATATACACAATACACCACATACATACATAAATGTATAGCACACAACAAATATACACAATACACCACATACATACATAAATGTATAATACACAACAGATATACACAATACACCACATACATACATAAATGTATAATACACAACAAATACACACAATACACCACATACATACATAAATGTATAATACACAACAAATATACACAATACACCACATACATACATATAATTAATACTATATATATATATATACAATACATCTCACACATATATTTATATATATTAGTGCTGTCACCCGCTGTCAATTCTTAATCAGATTAATCGCAAAGACAAATATTTTTAATATTAAATTAATTGCATAATTGTTCTTGGGTTGTGTTGTCTTTCTAGACAATACACTTGGCTATTTTGCATATACATTAGTTGAAGTTTATTTCTCTATGTTTATAAAGATAATGACTTCCAAGCTAGCTACAGTAACGACTCATTTGTAATGCTCTAGAATCTACTAGTAAGATGTACTATTATCACTTTCCATTTATATGTAATGCTCTCTTGATCAGCTAGATCTTGCACTGAATAAGCAGAGACAACAACAGGACACAAACAGTTATTTATAACAAACATCCTATAATACTATAATGGCTAATAATATTCTAATATTTGCTAAACAAATGTATCAATTAAAAAGTGTTACTAATTATTATTATTAATAATTTCTTAATAGTTAACAATAATGATAAACAATAACACTGCTCCAGCTGAGACACTTATATCAGTAATGATACTAATATAAATTACAATAGTTATAATAAATACAGTTATTACAGAGCATATCATAATAATTGTTTCTATAATTATTATCATTATTATTAGTATGTATGTATTAGCGCGAACAACTATTATTTAACATTATTGTTAACTATGAAAGTTGAAGTATACTGATTTTTCACACTTACGGGTAAGCCTTCTGTAAATAGGTCACAAAACCATTGACATCCACATTGTCTGCTGATGATTTGTTATCAAGGAACTGAAATTACAAATAACTGAGTATTAGCGAATCAGCTCATATTCACAACTTGTGACGTACTAGTAAAAAGTGTGCGCTTCGGCATAGTGATAGAATGATCTGTTGATAAAATAGTTTGTTTGTTGAAGCAGCAAGACGAAGACTGAGTGATGCAACTAGAACCAAACAAACAGCAGCAAATACAATCTGAGACAATGATTTGAAAAATTATGGAAGTAGACTAGAAATTGATTAAAATTTTTTTCGAAAGCTCCTTTTGATATGAAATCATCACAGTAGAAGTTCAGGTTTCGTATTAAAAATATGTATGCCAATTTGAAATGCGATTTGTATTTCTCTACATGTATACATAGTTTCTACTTTGGGCTGTTCAAAATTGTTTCTTATTTTGCACTCGGCGAACAGGAAGTTCCTATTTTGTAAACCATAAAAATTTTATAGCTCCAGTGTGTTACTACTGTTGTGCAGTTGCGTTACTGCCATTATATTGGAAAGAGAACACAGCTGCTGAGCTAAATTTATAACCTCTTAGGGTGCTATCGGATAACCTCCGCGTAGGGATTAACAATGCGATTAAATGATAACATTAAAAAATCCCATTGCTGAGTAGCAAAAACCATGGCGGCGATGGGCAATTTGGGCTCAACGATAGGAAGCAACAAGCGAGGAAGGTAGAGTCGTTGGAGATATAGAATAATCTTTTCTCGTATGTTTGAAGCTACGTTCACACTATACGATTCTCAGCACTGCGATTATCGGGAGGAATCGGGAGTTGCTCTCCCGATTATTTTTAAGAGTTTACACTTCCAATTTTTTGTGCTCGATGTCGCATGGCCTTGACAGTTGTCAAGACACCGCATTTCATTGATAAATACCTAACATCAAATTATCATTAATAATAATATGATATAGCTTATATTACCAGAGGAGATTTCAATAAATTATAGCATTTCTTCACTCATCAATGATAAGAAATAAATAACAAATAATAATAAATAATTGTAAGTATATTTAATTATAGTAATAAATAGATGATGATAACTTTTTTCAATACAATTATTTATTATAATCAAGGAACAAATAGTTGTTTTTATTATATCGATAATAATTACTACACCCACTTTCACATTTTACTTATAAACAAGGCTTGTAATTGATCAGGGGAATATTAAAAAATATTCTAAAATTGGTTAAATAATAATTATCAAGCAGCTGCAAGTTTCTTAAAAAATATTAAATTAAAAAGCTGTGATGTGGATGCTGATTGGCTAGACAGGCCGACAATCGTACAGAGCTCCAACACTGCCAGATAAAAAAAAATTTCCCAACAATTGTGAAATCGTTAAGATTGCACTGTTCAAACTTGTGAACCGATTTTAGGCTCCGCCCACTCGTACGAGAATCGCATAGTGTGAATGAAGCTTCAGGAACAAATTTTACCTCGTCTCAGCATGCGAACCAACTACAGTTTTAATGACTCAAAATATTGGCACTTCACTCTCCTGGTTATAGATCGTGACAATACATTATGGCGTATATAAAAAATATAAAGAGTGGTGATATCGTCCTTTATTTGGAACGAAAGCAAAGTATGCTCACTTAAGCATTAGAGTTTCCATAGACATTGTCAGAAATCAGTTTGTTTATGGTTTAAATCACAAATAACTTTCGTTATATGGCACTCATAAATGAGGCCTCAACGACTGTTAAGCGACTACCCTGCGGATATAAAGTATCCGAAAGCACCCTTACATATTGCGAACTCATTAAAAGAACAACTATCTGGCGATAAACAAGCAAGAGTTGACAAAGCTGTGATCTGCTCAGATTAAAACAACACCGACACGTGATGGGTAATGTAATGTGATAAATGTAATGTGTTATGTGCACACAGTCTAATGCACACTAATAAACAGGATATACCTTCCGCATTCTTGGTAGAAGTTTTATGTCTGACAGATAAGGCATGGTACGAGAACCAGCTTTGCTTTTTTTAGCAGACTTGTGAGCAACACTAGATGTTTTCTCCGAATGTGACATTGCGGCTCCTCCAGAATCATCCAAAGTTAGCGTAGCAAGACTAAAACAGTGCCGTTTGTGTATATTGACAGTAAGGAAAATGACATGCTTGGCATTTTCTACTGCTACACAACAGGAATAACAGGTTGCATTCAAATAAGCCCTTTTGTTCTACCACGGCATTACTCTACTCGTTCTGTGCTTCACTTCTTCTCTGCTCCACTCTTCCCTAGCTCTATCACCACATCAAGCTGTTCTACTCTTGTACTGCTCTACCTGCCTCCTTTCCCCTCCCTTTACATAAACTTCGTGAAACAAGCAGTAAGTCAGTGTACCGATAATATTTGTTTTACTAGGCTCCAGACTTCAGCAAAAAAACAAAGACTGAGTTTCTTTACTAGTTGTCCCTTCTGACACCAATGTAGTGGATATTTCTATATCCGTAACATGAATTACCCACTAATTCAAGATGGGAGTTTGAAGTTTTCACTCTCACACCCTTGATTAAAAATAACGAGCAGAGGAGCAAGAAAAGGCATAATATTGTCTTAGCCGTTGCTGATAGCAAGGGGATTGAAGAAATAAATAAGTTTTCTAGTGGGGACAAATTTCCAGTTCTATGCATATAGCAGGATTTTGTGAAATAAAGATTGCCCTAGGTTTGCAATACAATCTGTTGAATCAGTTTAATTATGTCGCGGATATTTGAGTTTGTGCATATGCTGAGAGTTTGCTCTTAGGGATCGGCTACACTAGCGTTTCTTACAATGAAACGTCAAAAAAGTAAATGTGTGCATGCATAAGCTGACAAGCGTTCATTGTTTAACGTACTTCATCAAAAGTTGAGATGTTGACCATCAACAATAACTGATGGCATTCATTCCCCGTGATAATAAACGGGTAATAAATTGAACAGCGAGTCAAACATTGATATTTCTGCTTATATCATTGCAAAAACAGACTCGCACAGAAATACTAGTGGTCCTTTATTGGCTATTGGCTATTTATATCCACGATAGTGTGGCAGCTTGAATGTTTGACGAGGAATGATAGTGAACAACGTTCTGTTTGCAAACACGCTAGTGTGGCCAAGCCAATATAGTACTGAGAGAGAATAAAAACTGACAGAAATGCATTTCATATGTAAATAGAGCCCAGAACTACTTCTCACTCACCCCATGCCCAGCTCTTATTCTGACCCCCATTATTTGTTTGTTTCCACTTGCCCAAAGGCAACCTAAAAACGAGCCAGTAAGCTATTAACTTGTCCTCGCAGCACCCTATAACAGTACCTTCTGTTAAGATGGCTACTCTTAAATAGCTCTACTTCTGTTCAGCTTTATATTTACCACCCACTTTACTGCGGCTTACTGCCATAAATATATGGAAGAATGATGCAGTATTTGCTAACAGGAAGCAAATAATGAGTCAAAGAGCAACACCAAATAGTTAATTCAACACTCAACTATCTGCTATTAGCAGACAGCTATTTATAAGAAAAAATCAAATCTGTAAACGTTTCTGGCTTGTGAACTAATAAAAAATTCAAAACTCGATCTTGAACTCAGTCGTCGGTCCAATACCTGTTTGTCCAGCAGCTAGCAACTCTCTCGGCAGAGTGAAATAGGCGTACAAAAGTAGACCAACTCTCCCGTAAAACCTTTCATGTTTATGTATGTACATACACAATTTGAATGTAGAACGAAGTATAAAAACTAATTTATTACGTAAAGTTTAATGTATAAGGGTGTTTACAATCTTCAGATGAAACAATTTTTGTCCGAAGATTGTATCATTTTATAAACCCTGATACATGAAACTTCAAGTAATAAAATAGTTTTTACTTCATTCAACGTTCTACTTGTATATACAGATCGTCATTTCAAAGGTTGCACAGAACAATTTTTCAAAAACAAAAATGGTTGCAATATTTTAAATCTGCAGGTGTTTTTACCCCATAAAGCCAAACAATGAAAAAACAAAGTTAAACACCAGAAATTCTTAGAGTTTTGTCCCTATATTTATTGCTAATGGAAAAAAAAACATTGCAGTCAAACGAGCTGGATTGATGAGGTATTCAACATGATAGCCGCTGAAAGGCCAATGGCAGTTGATTGTAACATATAGAAAATAGCCTTACTTTCAGAGATGGAATTAGCCTATAACACATTCCCAAAAGGGTTAGTGCTCATGCCCACATTGAAATGAGAGTCTGAACATTGTTATCCAGGGTTTGTCTTGAGAATTTTTCTTATAGTTTTGAGGGAAGGTATCATTGAGATTTTGTGTTTCCGGTTTAAAGGTTTGGGGGTAGTCTGACCTCGAAAAGCTAACACAACCATCAGATTCTCCAATGTCTTTTGCGTGCCCATCACAAATTTTAAGTCAATCCATCCATCACAAGCCATGTGGCAGCTTGTTTTGTACAGCAGCATTTGATAGCAGGTTGAAAAACATTCTTTTATATTGCAGTGATATCGTGACGTGCGTTATTCCTGTGTACTACTAAAATTTTTGCTATTAGCCAGTGAGCATTTAGCTACTGAGCCGTGATTGGTTGAACTTCCGAAAAGCCTTGTCAACATAGTGTTGCGTAATTGAGAATAATTGACTATGTATTACTCATAGATGCGATTGAAGGATTGGAATTGATACAATTCATCGAACTCAATCTACAATAACAGTTTCATTAGATAATCTGGTTAGTAATACAAGTAGTACTAACAGTTTTACACGGCACTTCGGATGTGTAACCAATCACGGCCCAGTAGCCAGATGCTCATTGGCTAATAACAGAAATTTTAGTAGTACACAGGAATAACGCACGTCACGATATCACTGCAATATAAAAGAATGTTTTTCAACCAGCTATCAAATGCTGCTGTACAAAACAAGCTGCCACATGGCTTGTGATGTATGGATTGACTTAAAATTTGTGATGGGCACACAAAAGACATTGGAGAATCTGATGGTTGTGTTAGCTTTTCGAGGTCAGACTACCCCCAAACCAAACCTTTAATTAAAAAACTGTCCCGCCTAATGTGAAGATCGTTTTCAAGCTTGATGTGTTGTCACCAACGATCTCGGTCATAGTATAATGCTAAGTGGAGTAATGATTGCTTCACATATATATATAATGTACAGAGTCTAAGTTGTGTGTTATTAATTATTTTTAAAAAAATCTCGCCAATTTTTGTACAAAAATAATTACGGTAAAAATATTTATGAACAACATTTAATAATAATTACCATTATTGTTTATTGTTATTCAAAATAAATATTTATGCAAATATTGAAAATGATTGTTATTATTATTTATTGTTATTCATAATAATAAATAATAATAGACATTGATTCAAGTATTGATGATGATAATAATTATTATGATGACGATGATGATGATAACATACATATTATTAGCGCTATATCAACATCCATATATATAGTCTAAATTATTTTTGGCTAAGCGAATGAAAGCATTAGTTTCAATGAATGAGTGGGTGTGCGGTAGCACCGATTCCTTTGGTACGAAGTAAACATTATAACGGCTAATTAGTGCAGCAACTGCTTTTGATTTATTTTACTAACTGTAGGCTATTAAAGAAACGCTAACCTAATATCTTAGTGTGCTGCCAGGAAACAATGTGCTCACCTACTTTAAATTAATTTCTTTGGTTAACAAACTAACCGCAAAGATTTAGCATCTCGTGCGTGTCATAGATCAGCACCAAGTTTTCCAAGTGCTTTTTTAAAGAAGCGACTTTTCCCCCACAACTTAAACTACTTCTTGTGGATAAATCTCAACACAATTTACATTTATGGGAGTAGTATGTGAAATGGCTGATCTGGACCAGTCTTTTCGCCCTCAGATATTTGCCCTGAGTTGTCTTCTCTTAGCAGTATTAAATTTCTAAAAGTTATATTTTCCAAAGCGTAAACTGTGGAAAATGCAGAAACAAAACACATTGGGGTTTGGTGTATACGGCTGTCATATGACACGGGACTACAGGACAATGTGCTGGTCACGCTTGCTTGTTGTAAAACATCGCTCCTTTATTATATACAACAAATTCTTTAACTATCAATCAGGGTCAAAAAGTAGGACATTGAGATTGACAGATAGTTAAAGATTTGTATAATATATTGTATGATAAATGCAGAAACAAAACATTGATCAAACGCTGGAAAGTGTTAGAGGTCTCTTTCGAGAGCCAAAACATACCGAGACGGATCCGTCTCAGGTAAGAAACTTATTTGGGGAAGGGAACACGGGTTGGCTACGACAAGATGCCAAGCGAAAGGGAATACTTGGGTACAGCAAGATGAGTAGAGCCGAACTCCAACATCGTATGACTGGTGACAAATCAAATATCATCGGTCGCACCACCACTGGCAGACCAATAATGGTCACCGGAACTCACAAACTCAAGCCATCTGACCGGTAGACAGCGTGAGAAACCTATACGAACCATCAACTGCTTGGATGCGTCAAGACGCTAAGCGACGAGGTTTTGGAAATTATGCGAAACTCACTAAATCCGAGCTTCAAGATATAACTCGAGGAAACCGACGTCTCACGCTATCGGATATGAGTATGAAAGAATTAAAATCATTGGCTAGAAGGAGAGGTGTGCCATTTAGATATAATACGAGAAAGTCTGACTTGGTAGATCGACTACGCGGCGATGCTGATAATACACCACGTGTAGAGATAATACCCACTTTTACTAATAATTTGGTTGACAAATCTACGGTGGAGGTTTCCAGTTATCGGTCTGCGGACATTGAATTTTTGTGGAATCAAGCCACACCCGATATGATTAGTAGAATTCAAAACACATTTGGTGGTACTAAAAAGATATGTGTGAGTGCCGAGTGTATATTTGTCCATAAAGAGCGCGAGGATTTAACGACTAGATTTTGGGGTAATCCAAGAGGTGGTCCGGTAGAAATTATGCCATCCACTGATTTCGATAAAGTGTTTGAAAGACAGTTATCGCATATAATAGTCAAGATTGATGAGTTTACTCAAAAAGGATCTTCATGGAATTTGATGCTTGTGCCAAGGTTTTATCTGGAGATATACCGATGGGAGCCATTAAGAGGTGGTACCTATGTGCCAACACCCAAAGCCCTAGCTAGTAAAAAAGCTGTCATCAATGTCGACAACAGCGGCGCTAAGACCATGACTGAAATGAAAGAGATTGCCAAGTCATTGGATATAAAATTTACCAGCAAGACAAAAAAATCTGAGCTAGCGGAGGAAATACAAAAGGTGGATCCTGATGTGTTGGAAGACAACAAATGCTTTTAGTGGTCTGTACTGTCATGTCTATTTCCAGCATCAGAACATGTAGATCGACTAGCCAACTACAAGCCTTATGAAAACAAGCTGCACACTAAGAAGCTAGAGTACCCAGTAAAAATAAATCAGATCCAAAGGTTTGCTGACAAGAATAACCTGTTGGTAAATGTATTTGAATGGAAGGGAGAAAAAACTAAACTAGATATTCTTCACACGGACAATCGATTGTACAAGGAAGATCTACCGGAAGTGAACCTGTTTTTATACAAAAACCACTACATGTGGATAAAGAGCATGTCGGCCCTGATGTATACTCAGACTGATCACACGGGTGGAGTTCAAAAGAGCACTTGCTCTTGCAAAATTAAATGTGGTGGTAAGTTTACGTGTCTCCGATGCCTTCACCACGCTACATGCGAGCGAACTTTTCGAGATCACATTGAAAAGTGTTTGACGGTCCATGATGGTACATGTGTACCGAAGATGCCAGAGCCGGGAAGTGTGATGGAATTTAAGAATATCAAAAATATGGAAAAAGCACCATACATGGTCTATGCCGACTTTGAATCAATCATAGACAAAGAGACCAAGGTACACATAGCGTGCGGGTACGGTGTACACCTTGTAAATGGCTTGGGTGAGTCACTACATTTTGAGACTTATAGAGGTGAAGATTGCATGGAGCGCTTTTTTGAGGAACTAGATGAGGTAGAAGAGTTGGTCGACAGCATCCCAATAGCCAAAATGATCATCACTGTGGAGCCAGAGCGAGAGTTTAAAGCTGCAACTAAGTGTTACATATGTGGTCATGAGCCTACACCCAAAGACTGGTTAGTAAAAGACCACGACCATTTGTCAGGATATTATAGAGGACCATAACATTTGTAATCTCAAGCATAGGCAAACAAAAAATATCAAGGTGATTTTTCACAACCTCCGAGGTTATGATTCTCACCTCATTGTGAAAGCCTATGAAGGATTTGTAGATGAGAAAACTGGTCAGTATAAAGGGGGAATAGATATTATTGCCAACACGGATGAAAAGTACATGTCTATGCGGATGGGTCGCTTTGAGTTTATGGACAGCATGCAGCATCTCAACAGCTCTCTAGCCAAGTTAGTGGAGGGTCTGGATGATTATCCTCACTTGAAACACGAATTTCCCAAACACGCCAACCTACTAGCTCGAAAAGGAGTGTATCCGTACGAGCACATGGATTCACATGATAGATTCCAAGAAACGAGGCTACCGAAGCAAAAAGACTTTGCTTCATCACTCGACAATTATGCGGGTATAAGCGATGCTGACTACAAACACGCTCACAACATATGGAAAAGACTGGATTGTAAGACCTTGGGAGACTACCACGACCTATACCTCAAGACGGATGTATTGCTTTTGACCGATGTTTTTGAGAGGTACAGAACAACAGCAATGAATGAGTATGGCCTCGATCCGTGTCACTACATCTCCTTGCCATCGCTGTCATGGGATGCATTGCTCAAGATGACAGGGCAGAAGTTGGAGCTCATCACTGACTTGGATATGTATAATTTTGTAGAGAGTGGCATTAGGGGTGGTGTGTCTACTTGCGGGGGTCTGCGCTATGCCAAGGCAAACAATCCGTACATCAAGGGATACGATCTGGAAAAGAAATCAACCTACATCATGTACTTGGATATGAACAACTTGTACGGATGGGCAATGTCACAAAAATTGCCGACCGGTGGGTTCAAATGGATAGAGTGCAAAGATGATATGACATTGGGTGACATTGAGATTGATGACGTTGAAGGGTACATAGCAGAGGTGGACTTGGAGTATCCGGAAGAGCTGCACGATGAACACAATGACTACCCACTAGCACCCGAATCCATCAAGCCTGATCATTGGTCAGAGTACATGCATTCTGAGGGAGAACTAAACAAGACTGGAGAACCATGTTATGCCAAAGTTCCTAAGCTAGTGCCCAATCTTAGAAACAAACAAAAATATGTTGTCCATCATGAGATCTTGAAGTACTACCTAAGGAAGGGACTGCGTGTGACCAAGGTACATCGAGTCCTAAAGTTTAAAGAGGAAGCCTGGATGGAGCCGTATATTCGACTGAACACCGAGCTGAGGAAATTGGCCAGGACAGACTTTGAAAAGGACTTTTTCAAGCTACTGAACAATTCGGTGTTTGGTAAATCGATGGAAAACGTTCGCAACCGGATCGATGTAGAACTAACCGTAGACGAGAGTCGAAAGCAGAAGCTTCAAAACCGGTATCGATTTAAATCTACCAAAGAGTTTAATGAGCATCTGACGGTAGTACTCATGAATAAGGTTACAGTGCAACTGAACAAGCCCATATACGTTGGCCAGGCCATTCTGGATCTCTCCAAGAAGCTCATGTACGAGTATTTTTATGATGACATCCGAAAACGGTATCCCGGGGCCCGGTTGATGTACACGGACACGGACAGTTTTGTTCTGCTCATCGAGACGGAAGATTTTTACAAGGAGATGCCATTAGACAAGTATGACACCAGTAATTACCCCGAAGACCACCTGTGCTACAGCGATAAGAATAAAAAGGTGATTGGTTTGCCCAAGGACGAAGGTGGTGGTCAGCCGATATTAGAATTTGTAGCTCTGCGAGCCAAATCATACTGTGTAGAAGGTGTGGGGTTTGGGATGAAAAAGTGCAAGGGAGTTAAAAAGTGTGTTACCAAAAAACAAACTTTTGAAACGTACAAGCAATGTCTGGATACAGGAAATCAAGCTCCAAAGGCGTGGATGACAACGCTCCAATCGAGAAAACACTTGATTCAGACTTACACTTTTAGCAAGAAGACCCTATCAGCCTTTGATGACAAAAGGTATTATCTAAACTCTATAGACAGTCTGGCACACGGACATTATAAAATCAAAGAGTGTAAGTAAATGGCTAAAGAAACACCCAAGCATATATTAGAATTGTTTGATCGTGTAAGCCCTCCAGTCTACGATGAATGGATAGAATCCAATACAGAATATATTAACTACGGTATGTACTACAATGGACCAACTCGCAAAATTTGCAAATCTGAGCAACTGTGGATGGATGCGCCAGCTGATCAAAAGTGGTTGTATGAAATGAGTCTCAAAGATTTGAGGGTCTGTGCTAAAAAAACGCGGTATCAAGGGATGTAGTAGTAAGAGAAAAGCCGAATTGCGCGAGGTACTTGGCAAAAAAGAATGAGTCATTTTATAGTCCAAAGGCTATAAAATATCTTAAGACATCACAATGTACGCAACACCAGCGGCTATGATACTTCCACCGATCAACATATTGGTAGCCCCATGAACATCACGCTCCGACCTATCCAATAGCACAGGAGGCTTAGGTGCTGCCTGTACAACTGGCTTTGGAGCAGGAGAATGTGCCGGTGCTGCCTGTACAACTAGCTTTGGTGTCGGTGCTGGGTGTACAACTAGCTTTGGAGCAGGCGCTGGGTGTACAACTAGCTTTGGAGCAGGCGCTGCCACAGTTACCACAGGAGAAGGTGTCGGTGCTGGGTGTACAACTGGCTTTGGAGGAGGAGGTTTAGGTGATGGTTTAATGCCTATTGTATCAAAACTCTTGGCTACCCTGATCTCATCGTTGAAACCTTTTCGCTTTTTCCTAGCTTGTTTAGATTCATGTCAGAGGGAATCATGTACAATCCCTTGGCAATGTTATAATCAATGATGCCCTGAGTCTTACTTAGAGCATCATCAAAGTTTTTGATAGACTCTTCTAAAGACTGTTTTTTGGCAATCAGATCGTTGACCAAGGCTAAAAACTGCTGTTGACTTTCTAGAGAAGAGCCCGCCTGTCTGGCTTGTACCTGAGCACCGAGTAGACAGTATACGTATCCCCTGATAGATTCATTTAGTCGTACTATGCCGGGGTTTGTAAAGCTTTTAGAGTGATCCATAACGAGTCGATTAAAGTCAAAAGGTTCTTGGTTTACGGCGATCATCTTTACGCCGACATTTTTGTTCCAAGGTTTAAACTGGTAGTAAGTACCCCAATCACCGCCCTTGGGTTTAATGTCCATGTAGGCATTTGGTTTTCCGGTGGCGGGGAAGGTCGGTAGTTTCCTTCCGAGATCTTTGGCTATCGAAGTCATTTTCAAAATTCCAATAGACCTCTGTATGTAACCCAATCCGCCGGCCGGTTGATCTATGATGGGTATACCCATCGGAACGACGCCAAATTCATTTAAGATTTTTTGATATTCAGTCTTGTTGTAAGGATTGTTGTGCGGATTAAAATCTTGATCGTTAGGATTTCTAACCTCCATTTGAGCCAAAATCTTCTTAGTCTGGAATAGCACGTGAAAATTCATTATGGATCTCGTAAGTGGTAGACCTCTGGTGAGATGATCTTTACTCACTCCACAAAGCGTTGACGCGCAGTACAGGGCAAACTTGTACTGTTCGGTGTAATAACTGATTCTCTCGTTATACCACCTATCTACATCGTCAAAGTTATCGACGGACAATGGTTTCGGTGTAATGTCTACAAACGTTTTACTAAATCCGTACTTGGTTTTGTTTTCTCGACCTACGGAAACTACAATGTCTAGTCCGTAAAAGTCAATAGGATAAGCGCTATATAACTTTGCCATTTATTAATAAATGACAACACATACTATAACAAAAACTGGAAGGATTGAGCTCGATGCTCCGGTATACGCAACCGCTATCAGCCTACAGTCTATGTCATTTTACATGAATATGTATAATTTGACAGAGAGAACCATCTACCAAGAACGTGGCCACCCACTTGTTGAACTCCCTCCGGGGTATTATACGTATGACGATATCACCCGAAAACTACCAAGGGCAATAACAGTCGAGCCAAATACATTGAAAGTGGAATTGGGGAAAGGAACCATTCATGGCGGGTTGAGTAAGGTGATCAAAAACGGATATCTGTACCTGACCCCACTGTGTCTGTACATACACGTCCATGGTATTGACACATCAAAAAACTTTTTGAATGGAAAACGCAGCGACTTGTTGGCAGCGATTCACGTAGACAATACGGATGTTGGCGATGTAGTACATTACCAGCCGATAAACAATTGCAAGCGCATGCATAACGGCGAGATTAACGAGTTGCTAGTAACGATACAAGATGATAGGGGTAATGATTACCCAGGGGAATTTGTGGCTGAATTGTCGATACAATAAATGTTTGGAGTAAAATCGTATCATCGTCAACGAAGGATACACAATGTAAAAACGAGTGTGTCTAGCAAGCCTTCGCCGACAGAGTCAATGTTTACGTTTTCATTGCCCAGCAACTCTGTGATCCAAGAAATCATATGCTACTCACCTGATAATGTGGATAACGGACGAATCGAGTTTACTATCGATGGAGGTGTATTTTCATATGGAAATGTGTCGTCGCACCAAGCCAATTCTATAGATTTAGTTATAGACCGAGGAGGGGTAATCTTATGCAAAGTGTCTGGTACCACGTGCCGTCAGATTTTAGTGTATTACGAATCATAGAATAAATGTTTGGTAGAAAAAGTTTTCAGAGAACAGTGCACACGATCAAAGTAGAACGACTACCCACAGACTTGCCAACGGATAACTGCGTGTTTGCCCCAGTATTTCCCACCAACTCGCGTATAAGGGACATCATGATTTACAAACCGTACATACCGGGTAGAAATCTCACGATAAAGTTTTACAATGATGAATCAGTGGTCATACTGACAAAAACAGGACTCGCAATCAACAAGCTGCATTCAATAGATTTGTCTGTCACCGGAATGGTGCCAATCGAGGTTGAGTCTACCAGTGCACCTCACTTGGTCATAGTTTACGACACTTAATAAATGGCAACTATAGCGATGATGGTAGCAGGGGCAGTAGTAAATGCCGTGGCTTTCACGGGAGGCAATTACTTGTTTTCCATGATTGATAAAAACGGAGCAAAGTCCAAGGTTCAGCGGCACAACGCGGCGATGGAAAAACTCAGTCATGAGCAAGCTGACTACAACACGAAACGAGCCAAAAATCAAGACTGGCTGCAAACTCAGCTGTCTAGAAAACAAGATGCAACCAATGAGTTGTATTCGGTCAACTCGGCTTTTGATACCTATAAAAACCTGTTCGGGCAAGACCCACAACTGCCACATCCCAATCTGAGAGAACCGACTCTCGAGTATACACCCAGCGATGAGCAGAAAAAATACGAAAATATATTCGTGGGAGCCGGAACGTTGGCTAGTGTTGGTGCTATAGCATACTTTAATTAATTTAATAACTTTAATTTAATACGACTGGTTGTATTAAATTACTTTTTGTTATATTCGTATATAGCCAGTGCTATTAAAGGAGCAATCATTATCCATATGTTATCTTCTAGAAACTCGACGGTGTTTTCCATCGTATGCCAAAACGCTTTGGTAGCACCTGTGGAATTTACAGCCATGTCGCGAAAATACGCTGCCAGTTCTTCCAATTTCTTCTTGACGATCTTTCCTATACAGCTGCCAGCAATGTCAGCTGGACTAGTCGATTTCGGAATCAAGTCTTTGGCACCTTCCGAACCCAGAGCGTTTGCGACGGCCTCAAATATAGCAGCTAAAATATCCCCCACTGTGGTCACACCGGCAATACCCAATATGATATTTCGCTGTTTGCGCATCTTTTCAACCTCTTCTCCATAATCCCCCTTCAGGTTTTTTAAAACCTCATTGTGAGCATCAAGCTCGTCACGTAATCGTTGCAACTGTAATAGGTCACCTTCCGTTTTGTCTTCTTTAGCATCCAAGATGCTTATCTTTTCCATCGTATCAGCTGATTTTGATGCTGCTACTTGAATCTGTCCTTCGAGAGTTTGAAATCGCTGGTCTATAGCCACCAGTTCACGTTCTGGCAATCTACCCTCTTGCGTAGCAAGTGCTGTCATTTCCAAATTTTCTCCCACATCGCGGTAGTTGAACTCTGCTGATGCCCTACTAATTTTGAGTCGATCAACGAAGCCACTTACAGTGTTTTTTACTCCTGTACTTCGTGAAGACAGCCAGTCTTTAAAACTAGATAATGGTCTTTGAGCAACATTAAGATCCCTATCGGCGGGTTTGACTACTTCCTGGTTGTTTTTTGCAAGCCTGCGTTGAAACTCTTCTTTATCAATACCAAACAGACTTTGATACTCAGCTTTGGGAATACGTGGTTCTCGCAAAAACAATTTTGGATTTGAAACCTGAGTCAACATCCGTCTACCTTTGCTGGTTTGGACAGCCAGATTGTTGTCCAAGAAAACAAACTTGCTGAGGTCAAACCCTGTATATATGTCTAGACGGGATAAAACTACACCAATCTTGTTTTGGGTGTGTTGATCGACACCAGGTGTATCACTGGATGTCTCGGGTGCTTGATGAATGTCGTTTATCACGTCTCTAGAAAGAAAGTTTTCTTTGACGTACTTATCATAGTCACCACCATTCGTAGCATAATCTACAGTTCCCTTTATCACGCCGTTTAATTCAGTTTCATTTGCGGGTTTTTTATCCGCTATTGTAGCTGCCAACAACTTCTTAAACTCTACAGTTGTTTCACCCATAACCTTTGTACTAATAATTGTGTCAATGTCGGGCAATCCTCTTTCTAGGAGAATGCTATTGGCATTACTGATGGGATCATTGTGAACATTGATTGACTGCTGTATGGAAGGCTCAACCCCTCCCGACGCTTGTTCGATGAAACTGGTCTCATCTATGTCACCATTAGTAGCGCTATCATTGTCGTGACCAAAATCTTTTTCTTCGACTTCCATTTTATTAGTATATAATAAATGGCTTATAACGGAGAACTAAATCACACCTTGTCGAAGAGATATCGACAGGGTCTCAAAGAGAATAAGGTGCACGCTAGAGTTAATCACAACCCATCTGATGCCAGTCCAGGTGATGAGCTGGTGGTCAAGATGCCAAAATTGGCTCCTACTACGGTGCTGTACCCGAATTCCCTAAGCCTCACTTGTAACTATAAACTAAATTCTGGAAAGGACGAGAGCGACATCCCTGATCACCTGACTTCGGCTATCGTAGAGAGTTTCAAGATGACCATCAAGGGCACTACTGTGTTTGACATTAACAACTATAACCACCTGGCAATTTTTCGAGAGTTGTGGCACTCCAAGTACAAGTACGAGAAGGAGTTGACTCACCGAGGCATCCAATCCGAGGCTACAAAGAAAAAGAGACATGGTATAACTGGTGCAGCTGATGACGTCCTGGCTTCAATACACAAAGAAAGGTACTCTTTTTACTTGGGATCTTTCCTGACGGAAGCCGCATTTACTCCTCAGGCCTTACACAACACCGTCGAGTTTCACATCAAACTGGCTAGCGGAGAGTACACTCTCAAAAACATCTGCCTTGAGTATGACTACGTGCAAGAACCGACGATCGCCAGCAGCATCTCTCAAAAGTACTCCAATCACGTTTACCTCATCAACGACTACAAGGCCCACACCACAAAAGAGGTGTCGGCTGCAGAGTCCGACTTTGAGATAAACATCAACGCCACTTATGAGAGCCTGCGTTCCATATTGGTCTTCTTTAAGCCTGACAACAAGGCCAGTATTGAATACAAGTTTCCAAACATCACCAACGTCAAAGTAGACATTGACGGTGCCACCAATCAGCTGTTTACATCTGACTACCTGCCGGTGTACTCTTACACGGATGCCAAAAAATACTTTCAGATCGAGTCGATGGGAGAGTCGAACATGAATCAAGAGACTTTTTATACAGACAAGTACTGTCTGAATATCGACCTGAGAACGATCGACGATGAAATGTCTAGCGGCGTGGGCAGAGAGATTAAAGATTACATCAAGCTCAAAATCAGCAAGGGAGCTTCTGACGCTTGCAAGGCTTTTGTGTTTTTGGTCAGTGACAAAGCCGTATCATTTTTAAACAACGAACTTGGAACTATAGAACAATAAAATGGACGATTTACTACCAAAACACCCCCACAACGCCCTAATATGTGGGCGTACAAACTCGGGCAAGACATATCACACGCTAAACATTATAGACAGGTATTACTCGGGACGCTTTGATCATGTGTTTATAATCTGCCCGACATTTCACGACGACATCAAACACCCTTTTTTAAAAACATGTCATGTATACTCCAACGGAGACTTGGTGAACACGCTCAATCATCTCATTAAAATACACTCCAAGGGAGGTAAACTGTCCAGTAAAAATTCGCTAATTATAATCGACGACTGCAGCGCCGAAAAAGATCTAAACAAACATCGAACGTCGCTGAGCAAGATCGCTTTTAGTGGTCGACACTCGAACCTCACAACCTGGTTCATGACGCAGAGATACGTATCGGCTCCCAAAGATTTTAGAGAAAATGTACACTGGGTACTGATTACTAAAAATACGTGCAAAAAATCTTTCGAGACTCTCACTAGCGAAAACGACATTATACCTTCCGAGCATCACTACGAGATAAAAAAAGGGTTGGTAAATACATTTATGCTGTTTGTCAACACCGACAAGGGAGAATTTCTGATATTGAAAAAATGATTGAACAAATATTCTACTTTACCGGATCGGTCTTCTTCTTTCTGTGCTGCATAATAATCCTCAAGTGTTACTTGACAACGCGGAGGTTTTTGAGGTATAATAAAATAGAGTCGATTATTGCAATCCCAAAACAGTCCGATGGTAATGTCAGTACGTATCGCGAGAGGTTGGTCAAGGCCCGGGTAAATACGGAGGAAGACATTAGTAAAATGTCAGACGATCAAGTCAAAAAAATATACCTAAAACACAAGCAGGGGATAGTGGATGGTGTGGGTGATCAAGTTTGCAAGTTTTTTGCCAAGGGGTGGGTAAAGGCGATCGCTAGGGTTGCACCACTTACCAACGAGGAAGAGTTTGAAAAAACAATAGGTAACGACGTTTTTGTGAAAGCCGCTATTAAAAATTATTTCCCCTCCATATATTATGATTGGGGTGGTTACCTAGCTCCGTTGTCGATATTGGCTACTACAGCGACCAGCATAGATTATGCTACAATAAATGTCAGATCCAAAGATAACCAAGAACCCGAAGAGGACGAAAGTTGCAACAACTCAGGAGGTGGAAGCGAAACCACTCAGTAAGGGTCTCGAAGAAAATTTCAGCGATGAACTAACTCAAACACCAGAGATGCCTAAACAGCAGCTGGTAAAAAAGGATGTAGAAAAAAAATCAGGTATTTGGAAGTACGTGCTCGGAGGGAGCTTTGTTCTCGGTATCGTGTACCTGGTTATAAACAGGTCGGATCCTAAGATCACAAGAATATCTGTACCCGCACCGCAGTCACAAGCGCAACCACAGCCGCAGCTGCCACAATTACCACAGGCGAATTCCAACAAAAAAAATAGAAAATTTTAGTATAATAAATGGCAAGCGCTAATATAAAAGATATCGGTAACGCGCTGTACAACGGCGCTCTGATGGCAGTGGGAGTAATCGCCACTAGAATGGGACTGAAGGCGATGGGTTTCAAGGATAGACCTCTAGATATGAAACCAGCTAGCGTTGGTATGCTAGCCGGGGAGATTGGTGTTGCAAACTACGCCGTGCAAAAATTGAAAGACGCCAAAGTCTTGCCGGCCACCATCTTTACATAATTTTATACATCTAGATGTATAAAATTACATCTTGTCATACTCCGCCAGTTTCTGTCTGATTTTATCGTATTCATCTACAATTTCATCAAACTCGTCCTCATCAATAAAATTATAGGCTAAATGGCGAGATAGTTTTCGGTCTATCTCACTCATACCATCGCACAATATCGTGTGTTTCTCGATGTGTTTCAACTTTTTCTTGTTGTAGTTCTCGGTAATTGGGGTAAGAGTTATGGATATCAGTCCAGACACCGCCCCTAAAACAGTCAACACGGTACCTATTGGCATACCTACGACTGTAAAAGTAGTCACTACTCCAGTTGTCGATTGTATCACAGCTAGCGATGAAAATACCGTCGACACGTTTTGTAAATTGCTCACAGCCTTGCCATATTTTCTACAATATTCTTTTCTCTTGACAATTAATGATGAAATATCAGTTCTCATGTCTTTCGCCCTCTTATATCTTTGCGCACCACCATCGGGTGGGGTTGGAGGATCTTTTTCTATTTATTGTAGTTTTAAACCTTCTGTATCCAGTGGTACTACCTGAAGCTGCTCCTTCGTAAACGTTCTCTCTTCAATACCCTGAAGCGTGTACAGAGAAGGTTGATTCTCCCACGAATGTATCTCGTCAATGTCATACACATCTACCGACCAAATCGCATCAGTCGCTCTGTATCGGGTGTCATTATGCTCTTCTCCCGGCTTGTACAGATAGCGTACCAAAGTATCTATAGGATAAGGCTCAGATACATCATTGTACTCTGGCTGTTTGACGCTTTCGAGTTTTATTGCCTCCGCGGGCTTCATACCAATCATTTTTGTTTCTTCGCCATTTATCGCGGTCACAACGCCAGACAATCTGCTCACCTATTCGCGGTTGGTCTTTTTATCTTTAATCTCTTTATCGTACTGATGCGCAAACAAACGCTCCGCCAACGTTTTATTAAAACGTTCGACAAAGGCTACCTTTTTCTTATTTAGAGATCTTACAATTTTTACATCATGCTTCTTCATCAACTCTGTAAACACACCCATAAATTCACGACCCTTGTCACTCATTATCTCTTTGGGCTAGTCAAGTGGTGACCTCTCGTATAAATGTTGGATGGCATTGGCAGTGTCAACAGCAGTTTTACTTTTCAATGGCTCGGCCTCTTTATACCTAGAAGCAATGTCTACCACAGTCAACGCATACTTGTATTTGCTATCGACCGGCAGGCTTAAAAGATCAATCTGGTGCATGTGGTTGGGCTGGTCTTGAGTGTAGTGAGGAAATTTTATGCGCTCAGGTTTTGGTTTATAGATCTGGTAAACTGATTGACGATCAAGCCAATGTTGAATTTCTTGTTTGGTAAGCTCAGGAACTTTCTTTTTTAATTTTCCAGCAGCCATTGTACCCCTCTGGTAACCAGCTGGAGAATAATATATTTCCTTTAATTTCTCCATTTATTGGTTGCCGGTTTTTAAAATAGGTTGACGGATTTTTTATTTGGTTAACTGATTTTTTATTCGGTCGACGGATTATTTATTTGGTCAACGGATTTTTTATTTGGTTAACTGATTTTCTATTTGGTCGACGGATTATTTATTTGTCTACGGTTTTTTTATTTGGTCAACTGATTTTGTTTGGATGATGGATTTTATAACCAACAAATTGGTTATAAAATATAACGTCAGTTAGGCCCATTTAACATCGTGGTAGGAATGTCCACTACCATCAGTCTTTTTTACTAGTCCGCAGTAAATAAACTGTTTACCCGGTAATGCACATTCAAACACATACTTGGGAAGGTAAACCTTACATTCTTCATCAGTATCTTCATTAACAACAGTAGCTACAAAGCTTCCATATCTAGTAGGCTTTGGATCCGAGGTTTTGTACATGTGTGGTACTAGCTGTGGCAATTCGCTTAGTTTTTGCACAGCTGCGGGTTGAGCTGCTCCAAAAGTGATTCCATTGATTGTGTATGGCACTATTTATTATACAACAAATTCTTTAAGCCTCGATAATTAAAAGTGAGTCTCTTCATGTAAATTTATTTGATGCTTTAAAACATTCCCAAATATCATAGTTTTCCCCACAAATAATTCTCTGTATTTCGATTTGTAAGCTTTCTTCATAAGTCATGTCATCGTCCTCAACCTCGTCTTCCTTGTCTTCATACATGAGAACAGCTATGTCAGACTTTACCTCATATGGATCCCTATCAAATATTTCACTAAGAATCTCATCTTCTAATTCATCATTGCTCATTTCTTTATAGTTATCTATATTTAGCTTCAGAGCCCTCTCCTCATATTCCTCACGAAGCGATTCAGTAGTAGACATTTATTATTATACAAATCTTTAACTATCTGTCAATCTCAATGTCCTACTTTTTGACCCCGATTGATACTTAAAGAATTTGTTGTATATAATAAAGGAGCGGTGTTTTACAACAAGCAAGCGTGACCAGCACATTGTCCTGTAGTCCCGTGTCATATGACAGCCGTATACACCAAACCCCAATGTGTTCTGTTTCTGCATTTTCCACAGTTTACGCTTTGGAAAATACAACTTTTAGAAATTTAATACTGCTAAGAGAAGACAACTCAGGGCAAATATCTGAGGGCGAAAAAACTGGTCCAGATCAGCCATTTCACATACTACTTATGGGGTAAAAAAGGATGCAGATTTTAAATATGACCAGAAAACTAGTTTTTGAAAAATCATACTTTACAACCTTGAAGTGAAGCAATCTATAAGTTGATTTTACATATATTACTTCAATATACGCATATGTATATAGAGGCGAAAGTAACTGTTTATCGGTGCATCTGAGAGACAAAAGTATAATGTCAATTTCACTACTATGAGACAATTGAGAGCTGCTGTGTAAATGATTATTGGACTACTTGGTTTGGACTAATTGGTTGGAAAATACAATGATTTGTTTAATTTCTGGAGCGAATGTCGAAACGAAACTATATATGTCGCCAGGAATGAATGTCGACACTTCCTAAAATGAACGTCGAAATTTTCTTCTCTCTAACATAGTCGACTTTCACTCCAGGTCTGTCGACGTTCATTCCAGGATGTGTCTACGTTCATTCCAGCTATGTCTGCATTCATTTCTGTCTACGTTCGTTCCAAATTCCCAAGGGTTTAGTTTGCCACTTGATTTCAAAATAAAGATATGTATGGATCTACTTTTTTGTTCCATGTCGGAGAAGAAACGTCACATTTCATTAATGGCAGACAATGATTGGAGTGTTGGTTTGAGAGTCATATTATTATTTCCTTGTATGCATAGATTGTCTCAACTTTTCATAGTTTATTTATTATTTTGTCCATAGGTTGTATCTGTGGTAGTTGGCTGCAGCAATCTGATATTTGGAGCCATGACAGTAATTCCATTAGTAGTAACAAACTGCTGGTGTTCTAAGAAAAAAGATTTTTTTTTTTTAAATATTTGAACATATGTATAATAATACTGTACAGAAAGCAGCCAGTAACTGGATAGCTAGAATATCACTCGTTACTTTCATCAGTTGTATACTTGAGGTACATATATTCAGACAAGCTCCATTCTTTATTATAATGTAGACAGTGCGTGGTTTGGAGTGTTTAAATTATCACACAACCCCCTAACATTCATAAAAAAATGCCCGCACAGCGTCAACATTTTTTGTTAGTAGATTGAAAATAATTCAAGAGGTTGAAAGTGCTAGGGGTTGATTGAAAATGAAATAATTGCAATAATAAAAATAATCAACACTAATTATTAATAAAAGAAAATAGCAAATATCGTCTATCATCTATAAAATTAGATAGAACAATTAATCATAATAGGCATTTTGATAATGATAATTATGGTGGCTCATAACGTTAGACGGTTTCGTTTTCAAAGCGTATGAACGGATTTGAAATAGTCCAGACGGTTTGCAAAGCGTCTTTTACATTGAAAATAATTGGGTAATTGTAGTAAAATAGCCCAAGAAACTATGTTTAAAAACGGGCTTGTTGGTTATAATAAATTAATTGTCGGCCTCAGCAGTTGCAGGATTAATGCTAGAAAACTGTATTTCCTGTCCAACAATTGTGAAATCTGCAAACCGTATAGTTGTCTTGCAAATAATTCAGACGGTTTAGAAATGATCCAGATGATTTAGAAAATTACAAACCGTATGGACGCTTTAGAAAGAGTATGAACTATTTACAAACCGTATGAATTATTTTGAAATAGTCTGAACTGTTTTAAAATAGTCTAAACTATTTTGAAATGGTTGGAAATGTTTGCAAGGCACTTGGCTTTCGAACCAAAAGCGATCGTCATAAGTTTATTTATAGCATCGATATAACTTTGTCAACATGGACGTCGATCAAAAGACATAGAGCACGTTAATTAACTGTATAAAAATGTTGTTAAATATAATCTCTAAAATGAATTTTTACAGTTAGGATGTATTTATTATTTAAAATAATTTAAAGCAAATAATATTTAATAAATAAAAAATACTATTTATTTAGAAAAAATTCAACTGTTCAGTGTTTAGGAGAAACATTATCCATCATAAATGGACTGTAGATCTATGACCAATAGAGCGAACCAGCAAATCGGCTCGGATTTTCTGAGTTCACGAACAATTTCACAAAGCGTTCAGAAGTTTTTGCAAAAGTTCAGACCATTTCAAATTCGTTCAAACGGTTTGGAAAGCGTTCAGACGTTTTAAAACACAAAAGGCAAAACATTCTGAGCCACCATAGATAATAGTGTGGCGGACGGCGCCGGTAACTCTATGAGTTACATAGTTCTATTCTTACAATTCTAGACTTACATTTCTATTAACCATATATATGTAACCATGTGCTCTGTATCACGGTCATTCAACCATTACCCGTGTCAACCAATTAACAATACTTAGACATTCTATTTGCCAGAGCACCACCAATCAACCTATGTCAGGCAAGGCCTATTATTAACTCCTTTTGTATTTTCTAAACCTATTGTATCCTGTTGTTATAAATGCTGCTGTAAGCATTGAATAAATCAGAGTCAACCTTGCACACTCTCAGAAGTTCTTTGTTACAATAAATTCATTGCGCACTAAACACATTGCACTACAAGCTGAATAGACAAGTAGACGCCGAACCTCTGTCAGTCAGAATAGCCACTGGCTAGTTCGGCTTTCATTGTTCGACCGTTACCGCTGTCCAGGAGCAGTCAACTCAACCAGGCAGTTCGGCCTAAACCGGCAATGGTCGACGATCATTGTTAGGAAGATCACCGAACTGTGGACAGGTTGTTGTTGCTGCTAGAGCACAAAGAAGCCATCGCCAACCTGGAGAGGTTGTGCAGGTAGGCCAAGCTACCATACAAGACAAAATCCTGCACAATAGTGGCTTTAATTATTATTGTCATGATTCTTATTACCATTGTTATTATAAACTGATGATAAATGTATAATAACAATAATAATGAATTAGTGAACAACAATATAAATAGCATTAATTATTATGATTTTCATTAATCACCAATGATAATTATTATTGATAAATGAGTAAATTATAAATCAATAACCATAACACTAATGTCCAAAATACTCCAGTAACATTTTGCAGTCTTACCACTGGTCATTATTTAATTATTATCAGTAATAACAATGAAAATTACGTGATATATACCATTTAGTGTTAATTATAATGCATTCGCGGTGCACATGTAGTTGAAAAAATTAGCACCTTTTCTTGTTCATCACCATAGACCCATAAACCATATAGGTTTAAATCACTTGCGCCCGTCCCCAAACCAGATTAGCAGCTATTGTCTACAGACTTCAGATGAAATAAACAACCAGATGATAAAGATTCTACAACATTTATGTCATTCTTTCATCACCTCTTTACTTCCATGATCAAAGCCAATATCATTCCTCCTGGTAACAATCTCACTTTTTAATATTTTGCTCATTCAGATGATAACTAATGCATCCAAGGAAACAATTGATGAATAGAACAAGCCCCATCACTGAAGTAACTCCATTTATCTTTCTAAAATTGTGATGACCTAACATCTTTTTGACTCCCTAACAAATCTGTTACCATAACATCTCCAAACAAAACAACCACCCTAACTTTTGGATTCTTTCTCTAGGAACTTTAATCCCCAAATATTTGTGTGTTTGGGGATGCTAAATAGGCCCCTGGTATGGTAACAACCATGGGGCGGAGTCTATTTTTGGACTACAATACAAGCAGCCACTCAATGCATGCGAGTCAGTGTTGTGAGAAAAGGCAAAGCATACAACAAAAATAAAAGCACTGAAGCGAAACCCCATTTGAGTCTGTTTACTCAAAATAGGACCTTTCAGCTTTGAGAATTTCCAAAAAAAAAGTTGTTTATTTCTACTTCAAATTTTTTTGAATGTATCTTTGTATGTAGACGCACAATATTCCCAAAAGTTGTATGCGGGTCGCCATTCATAAAAAAGTTAAAAATGTTTACAATATTTCTGATCGGTTGTAACAATTTTGCGGAACGGAGAATAAAACAGGTATTTTTTAATTAAATACAGATTCAACAGCCTTGAAAATCGACAGACATCTCACTGAGGTAACCAGAAAAGTAGTTCAGGACTGAAAAAATGGCTGGCTGTCCAAATATTGTCTGCTTGACTTGAAAATTTGTGATACCCAAAATTTTTTTTCATCGGAAGCAGTAACTATGTTCGCCAAAGCTGCATCTGTGTACAAAACTATATAAACTTTAGACTATGATGGTGCAAGATGCTCAATACACTCGCATGAAAAAAATATTGCTTGTGCCATCACCAGATTTATAACTACTCTCATCCACATTGTACATTGATCGGTGGTAACAAATTTTTGGAACGGAAAAGTTTCTTTTTTTTTCCTGTTGCATTTCAACACCAGAGGTTTTCATGTGGTTTCTTTGCTGTTCAGTGTTTATCTAAATGCAGTCAGATCTATAAATCCTCTATGACAGGTCACTTGTGCATTAGATCGTTGGTAAAAAAATGTCTCAACTGAGGAAAATATACAATGTTGTAGATATTGAAACAGAATTGGGAATATTTATTGTTAATTCTGGCTTATAGTTTTGTTGTCTTTGACCAGACCGCTCGCATTCTTTCTCCTTTCCTGCATTTTATTTTTTTGCTTCCCTATATTGTTTGCAGCGCTCAGAATTTGGCAGAATCTCATGATAAAACCAAGAATAAATAGGCAAATTATACAGGAAGAAAATGTATTATATTACTGATATTGTTTTTATAGCAAGTCAAAGAACTTGACGAAACTATTATTTGTTCAGGAGGCAGTATTATTGTCAGCAAAAACTAGTTAACACTGGGATAATAACAGTGACAGATGGACAACAATAATAATAATACTAATAGTAATAATAATAATAACAATAATAATAATAATAGTAATAATAAGACAGTATTATTAATGTTTCGATAATAATATTATGTCCGATTTATCATAATTATTGTGACCAATGAAAGAGGAAAAAATTACTTATTTACTCCTAATAATTCATTATTATTACTATTTATTTATTCAAATGATGTTTTAATAACAACTGCTATAGATAGTAGATATGATAGTAGTATGTACGATAATTATTATTATCCTCTATTATTATTATTATTATTAATCATAGATTCTATCTATAGCAAGCAGATATTAAATAAAACATAAGTTTGATAAATTTAACTTAATAATTTACTTAATAATACAATTTCGAGTTGACCTTATTCATGGTGATAAAATAATAATAAATAAATGATCAGAAAAAACAATTAATCTAATAATAATAATTAAATTAATTATAATAATTAATAATTATAATAATAGTTAGTTATCTACAGCACTTATGCACTGCAAACAATAAGTTTTAGTATTTGTGGTATAATTCAGTGGTATTAATAGTCAGGGAGCCGTGGTCAATTATCGTTCAAGTAATTTTAAACTTTTCCTTGACCACACAAATTGAATAGCATTAGATGTAACAAACGTTACTAAATCATAATTTAATAGTGTTGCAAACCATCTCTTACGTAATGGAGATTACATAACAAGTTTAGCGAATAGCGCATGAATATACTTTTGTTATTGCGGAGAAGCTTTGAGTGATGAAATCTACACGATTCTACAGACTAGGAAGCATACGCCCCGATGTAAAAGTATCTCAGCACATCAGCTAAGTTTGAGCATGTGCTATCGGACTACTTTCATGGATGCCTCAAGTTTTGTGATTGATTTCATTTTCTACACTAATAAAACAAGTTAATACTTCATGACAGCAACAGTTGGTGCCCATTTTGAGATACTATCAAGGAGATGAACAGGTGATAAAGAAGTTATTTGCAAACATTGAGTGCTAGTATTTCTTTCAACAACTGCACAACATGATCCTTATCGATGTGTATGTCACTCACTAACTTTTTTTTATTCATTATTATTATTATTTATTTATTATTATTATAATAATAAATAATTATAAATATTTTTATTTCATAATTTATTGATTTATTTATTATTAATGTTATTGTTATAACTGCTATTAATTATTGTCACCTACTATACACTTTGGTATACTTATTACTGTTGTATAATAATAATTAATAATAACTAGTTCCTCCTACTACTACTACTAGTACTACTGTCACTTTTTTTACTACTACTACCACTACTACTACTACAACTCACTACTACTACTGTAACTCACTACTACTACTGTGTTGTGTGTGTGTTATTATTAATTAATTTTTATCATCTACTATGGTAAATAGTGAGTGTAGTGAGTAAATAAAAAATATCAGCTTCAATTCAAGTTTCTCTGATTATCATTATTTATTATCAAAGCACTGCTTTTGAAACAAATAACTCCCCTAATAAATAAATTATGTTAATAACAATTTTTTAACTGAGTTGTTAGTAGTAAGTAGTAAATAATAATAATTTAATAATTATTATTTTATTATTATTGTTGTTATTGCTGATGTTGTATGTTCTTTCAATTCACAATCTATAACACAACAAGAATGCTCCCTATAACTACGGAAAGTTTGTTTCAACTGTAGCATATTTAAAAAAAAGAGCCGTCTAATTGATATTATTAGTCATATTAGTTGTCACAGCAGCTGTGATTGACATAACATCATCAACTTGTATCATTATCAATAAATATGTTAATGTTGTAAATTTCCAAAAAGTGGCCCAAAACCCACCAATTTTTCGTCAGTAGGCCTGTGGTTAATATTTCATATACTTTTTCGTTTGCTAATTAGTCATGTTTCAATTTTAGGAATAATATACTATTAGAAAGTAATGATATTATCTTTAATCAAAAGTGAAGTGAATGAGTGAATAATAAATTTATAACTAATAATTATCACAGAAGTTTTAAATACCAATAAGTTTATTTACTAATTTGATAACCAACTCCTATAACTGGATGAGCGCTATTGATATATCCGATACATTCTGAACAATTATATGAGGTTGCAAACATTCTTTCTATTCTCTGCTAGAATACCATCATTTTGAACAAATCTGATAACAAGCCCACTGGTAACATAAATGCAGTTTGGTATTACTCAAGTATCAACTTATTATTGCTGTATGATGTCTATCTTGTGTCACAAGTAGAGAATGAAAGACGTTTACTGATGATCAAATTACTGTTACCTATAAACTATTTTCTTGTTTTCTTTTGACACCATTTTGGTTGAATGTGAGAAATACTACCCACACCCACCAGTTATACAACATAATTGTCCTGATCAAAGTTTATGCTGTAAGCTGGCGAGTTATTGAAGCACTTTTAACTCTCAAGAGCCCGTTTACACGAGATGTAATCGGCAACCAAGCCAGTTTCAAGTTCTTAAAACATTGATAAATTGATCGTACGCCCTAACAGCAGATAGTGTGTTGTCTTTAGTATTAGAGAAACATTTGTCAATAATGATTCAAGTATTAGTTGAGTGTAAGTTTACATTTATATTTTAGATTTTCTGCTCATGGAGTTTATATTCTGAGGAAAGATGACCGGTCACCACATGCAACCCTCCATGTCTTCATAGCATCAGATGTTAATTACTATGCCAGAGCCAGTTAACTTGAAATGCATATTGCGTTAATGTGTTCGCAGTTGGGTATTTGAGCTGCTGCACTGTTGTTTCTATGTGTTGTATGCTCAGTGAGATCAGAAGTCATGATTTTCAGGTATAAAGTGTTGTAATTTGGTTTTATTTTTTTTTCAGTTTGCAAATTATTTTTACTGAATTTAACTCCGACACTAGAGCTACGGATAGTTTACTAACAGTTTATTAGTAGTTTCTTTTTATGATTAATGTGAATAAATACAGTTTTTGTAAACCTGCCAAAAGCAGTGATGGTTGGGATGTTTCCTTAAGCTAAAACTACCTAGTCAATTTTCTATAACGCTGTTAGTTTATTCTTGGTTGTGACTGGCTTTATGCCTCACAATCGCAGTGTTTCTGTGCAATACAAATATTTTATGTTAATAACATACAAAAAAATGTTCACAGCTAGACTTTCTACACCAGAAGCACGAGCTAACCATAATGCCTGCACTTGCAGGCTGCAGAGTCCTCACTCCATTACCATTAGTAAATCAGCTCATGTAGTTTGTATAGGCAGTTTAATAGAGTTTTGGATTTGTCTCCCATGACTTGGTAAATTTGCAAATAATTACTGCTACAACTAAAATTTTTCATACTTGATGTTTATAGTGGGTGATATTCGTTCATTCATAGCCTGATTAGTGACCTCATGACTTAATTTTATTTGTGGGTATGGTTTTGGTGACCATATTGCATAATAACCACCGGTTATTGTTAAAATTACTTTGTTATAAGTTTGGTGGCAGCATGTTTTGGCAGCATAACTTGCTGTTACGTAAGCTGCCGTGTGCAACACCTCCGCCATTGTCATTAGAAAAAAGTGTTGCATCGGATAAAATAATTTTCATGTGGTCAATTGAAAGTTTGAAAAAAATCTCATTTCTAAGCACAAAATTGATGCTTGGCTCCCTGACTATAACAACTTAAAAGCATTAATTTTTTAATTGATGATCGGTCGTAACTGGTCGTAACAATTGGAACGGAGGTACTATTATGCTGCGCACGGACCCCAACTGGTGCACATTCTTTTAAAAAAAAATATATGTGAGAAAGGTAATAAGTTGAACAACTACTCTAGCTTGAGATCCATAAAAAATTACAAAAATTGCAGCAATTGTAGTCAAATCAAGACCGGTGGTCGTAACAGCGTTTAGAACGGAGGTTACGTGACAGCTACTAAACTATCATCCAGTTTCATTCTAGATCGGTATTTCCAACATTTCTTGTTATTTTCGTACAATTGTGACACTTCTCTTCCAACTTCTTGTAAGTTTTAGCTGATAACTTCACTTCTTACATCACAAAAACCGTTTTTAAGCCAGCATGTATTTCCACGGAGGTTTTTTTTTAGCATTAACATAATATTCAACAACAGTTTAACTTGTCACTGCTAATATTTGTCAACAGTTTTTTTCTTACCAGTTGCTGCTAAGCCATTCTAGTTTTAGATTTTATTAAGTTTTCACAATACTAATACGCGAGTCAACTGTAATTAGCTCTGAAACATTGCGTTTTTTTTATTTTTTTCTGTCGACATGCAGAAATAATGAGAAAAAATAAATTATTTTTCCCTTAATTTCGTTTTTATTATGTCAATCAAAAAATTATTCATATCATGTATAGAGTAGGTATCTGGAAATGGGATAATGATGTGATCACCTTGTTATGAGGTGTGTTTGCTGACTTATGAGCCTGCAAACTTCGGTACTTTTTGATACTTGAAAGGTCCTATTTTCACTGAACGGACTCATTTCTCTCTGTTGCTCTTGGACTCTCGTAAGACCACAAGCACACAAAAAGCTCTGTAAATTACTAACAAATTTGCAAAGCAGTCTGACTGGTGAGTCAGCTGCAAACTCTGTCTGGTGGGTAAAGTTGCGGTCACACTTTGGTAATATTTCAACGAAACGTAAACCGAAATGTATAAATTAAGCAATATTTTCGTTAGCAAAGGCTCTCGTTGACGTTTCGGCAAGACCTGGCAGTGATAGGTTGCTAACGATGTTGGAGACATACTATTGGTTGACTCAAAAACTTCGCAATACTATTGGCCGCAAAGCGGTTGCTTTGTCAATAACAGACCTCACGCATGGACGAATACACAAATATTTGCTCGTTAGAAGACAAGCATCTCAGTGAAGTGTGACACCCTCACCTGTTACGGTATCAGGGCAGTTATACATTTTGTTGCAATATCCTCGAAGTGTGACCAGACCTTCAGTGGTGAAGACTGACTGGTGAGTCAGTGGTGAAGGCCGACTGCGGAGTCAGCAGCGAGGTTTGACAGGTGGACTTGTTTGACTAGCTCGATGGTCTGAGCAAGCCAGTGAATGAGGTCTGATTGCGAAGGGTCTGGCATTTGCCTAAATAATAATCTTGAGTAGCCAACTTCTGGTGCAGAGAGGTATGCAGGTGCTATGTTACCACAGTAAGGTGAGCAAGGAAGCTCACAACAAAAACCTGCACAATACCAATAATATTATAACAATGTATATTGTTAGAAAAAGAACATTATTATTTTTGCTACAACAATGCCATTTAATTGCTATCAATCATAAATAAATGCCAATGGCTCACTGCTGTGTTATATTCAATTTTAATAATTATTATTATATGTATATAATAATAATATATATAATAACAATGTGCAGGATTTTGTGGTAACACTTTCTGTTCCTGTGGGTAGCCACCTGCACTACCTCTAGGCAGACAGAGTCACCTTAGACCGGCTAATTAATGTTCATGGCTTATAGTCGCACAGGCCGAGCACGGTCTACATGGGATTGGAAATTGGCCGACTGGAATGGTGCCTGACAATGTGTCTGCCAAGGATGTCTGCGAATGACGTTTGCCAGGGATGTCTTCCACCTGTCAGACTGAGCTCACTACTTCAGTCAAACGAGTAGGTTGTCCGCCAGTGCTTGTGAATTACTGTGATGTAGCTTGTTATTGGCGTCCAGGGTAAGAAATAAGAGTGTCGTCTTTCAGTCTCTATTTTTTAGAATCAGTGCTTCAGCTGTGCCTCTTACTACTACATCCAGACTGAACGAAAGAGGCTCAAGAGTGTGTAATAATAATGCAATGGTTAACGTTGCCCTGAAAGTTTTGGTTTGGGGGTGGTCTGACATTGAAAAGCTAACCCAACCATCAGATTCTCCAATGTCTTTTGTGTGCTGACCACAAATTTTAAGTAAATCTATCCATCACAAGCCATGTGGCAGCTATTTTTGTACACTAGCATTTGATGCTGGTTGAAAAACATTTCCAATTGTCGCAGTGATATAGTGACGTCTATGGAACTTGTGTACTAGAAAAATTTTGGTTATTAGCCAATGAGCATTTAGCAACTGGGCCGTGATTGGTTACATATCCAAAGCGCAGTGCAGTGCTACTACGACTAGTATTACTAACCAGATTATCTAACGAAGATTATTGAAGATTGAGTTTGATGAACTGTATCAAAGTATTGGGCTTTATTCACTATTTGCTATCCTTCAATCGCATCTATGAGTAATGAATAGTTAATTATTCTCAGTTACACAACACTATGTTGACAAAGCATTTCCGAAGTTCAACCAATCACGGCCCAGTACCAGTAGCTAAATGCTCATTGACTAATAACCAAAGTTTTACTAGTACATAGGTTCCATGGGGGAATTGGAACGAACATAGACAGGAATCAACGTCGACAGGAATGAATGCAGACATAGCTGGAATGAACGTAGACACATCCTGGAATCAACGTCAACAGACATGGAACGAATATCGACTATGCAATAAACAAAAGAATTTCGACTTCCATTCCCAGATGTGTCTACATTCTTTCTCGGCAATATATAAAATTTCATTTTGACTTTTGGTCCAGGAATTGTCTACATTGGGAAAATACGATAATTTATTTCCTTCCTGGAACGAATGTCAAAACGAAACTTTATATGCCGCCAAGAATGAATGTCGACACTTCCTAAAATGAACGTCAAAATTTTCTTCTCTCTAACATGGTCGACTTTCATTCCAGGATGTGTCTACATTCATTCCAGCTATGCCTGCATTCATTCCTGTCGACGTTCATTCCTGTCTACGTCCATTCCAAATTCCATAGCTGCCACATAGCTTGTGATAGACGGATTGACATGAAATTTGTGGTTAGCACACAAAAGACATTAGAGAATCTGATGGTTGGGTTAGCTTTTCAATGTAAGACCACCCCGAAACCAAACCTTTAAAGCAGTCCAAAAGTTGTAGCCTCGAAATATAAATATAATAATGAGACATAAAGGGATTCTGGATGATGAAGATAAAATATGAGAATAACAAAAAAACATATTATTATTGGTAGGTTATTATAATTATTATTAGATCACAAATTGTAGCGTCTACAAATGGATCACGAAATATGACGTCATGCGTCAAAAGCATTGATATAAATATTTGTATCACCCGGTTTTTTTCAGTTTCCAAATATTCGAGAATTACTAAATTTTCAATAACTTAGGACCCCAGGCTGCTAGAAACAGAATTTTAAAAGGGTTTAATAGGATACACTAGTCCGGAGCAGATTAGATAATCACTGGACTTCTTACATATCTGTAGCTTCGGGAAAAATTGTTTGAAAACGACGTTGTAAACGGGAAAATTCCCATTGCGCCGTTGGCCCTCATGCTTTTAGTCAATTTTCTATCACTAGCCTATCAAATTACCGACATGTTGATATACTACTTGTTGTAGATCATTTATATCTGGAGGTATGAAAATAGATTTAATAATTCCCTTGCCAAATAAAAACGTAATTTTTTTTAATGAAGTAATTAGTAACTAGCCGCTAATTAATACCGCATGCTTAGTCACGCATCACGGATTTCACTCAAATGTATCAATAATGAGGCGTAAAACTCTCCTCTGCGCGTACATGAAACAAAGTAATTTTGGTGCAGAGAGAGTCATTTTTCAAATTCATTTTCTCAGTAACTATCAGTGAGAGACAAAAAAGTTTACCACTATTGTGACGGCAAGATATGATTCTACGCCATAACATGATTTTTAAAGTCTCTAGGCTGATTTGAAAAATCCATTTGTACTGGCTACAAATTGTGTGCTAAAAATAATAATAATAAATAATGATCAATGACTATTATTATTCTTCTTCTTTGTTTACAGGTTAGTCACAGTAGTTTGTGCCATAATAATATTAATATATATTTCCTATACATACATACATTATTATTATTATTATTAGATTAATAATCAATAATTTTTAGTAATTGCTGTCACAGCAAAAACAATAATAATTATAATAATAATAATCATAATGATACAATATTTAATAATAATAATAAATAATAACTAACTTACTCATACTACTACTAACTACTACTACTTATTACTAGCAAGCAGTAGTATTATTTATTATTATTATTTATTATTTTATAATTATATTTATAATAAAAAGTTAATTAATGAATGATGGTATGATGATGATCATCATCATCATATCATCAGATCATTCATTAATTAACTGATGATGAATGATGAATAATGTTTAATTTATAGCATGTTGGTTGTTATCAATTAATAAGCCTTAAGCAGCTTTATGCAGAAGGCTGTTTAATTACTACGGTCACTATGCTTTAGATTTGAGAACGCAATGAATGAATTAAACAGCTTAATACACACTTGACTTATTTACTGTAAACTTTATTATTATTATTATCTGCTCAGTTGAGACATGTGGTAATAAAACCTTTCGTTATATATGCAGTGATGTGCATGTGTTCCGACAACTTTTTTAGAATAAGCTCGCCAACAATGTAATTGCTCAAGATGTATACGTGAGACACATACTGGCGAGACATGGCCACGGATGCAATGTTTTATCCGTCCATTTCATCTATAAACAAGGCCTACACCGGTCGCGGCCGCATCAAGAGAACACTACTCCGATATATATATATAAACAAATTCCTCTAGCCCTCTAACCATAGAATTATCTCCCCTGTGGATGTAACAACTGCATAAGTGGTATTCTGTGTCATTGTTCTTTGCAAAAAATCTGGAAAAACTTCATTTTCGTTGTTAATGCTTTACTTAGAAATTATGGAAAAATGTACTGCTAGAAAAACTAAAAAATGATCATAAGATTCAACTTTATGGATATAATATGCATCTGCAGAAATCTAAAATGAAAGCGCATAAAACGGTTGATCACGTTACTATCATGTGCTCTTTTACTCGGAGATTAATTGGTTCACATACTGAAAAGACATCTTTGGATTGGACTAAAACGTATTTTACTCATGACGTCAAGTAACTGGGGCTTGAGTTATTGCCAAAGAAAATTGATAGCGAAACTAAAAAAAAAATGAAGTGTATTTAAATCTATCAATATTTTAGGCATCTTTCCGCAGTTCAAGGTGATTAAACTACCATTACACGCTATGGATTTTTACCTTTCAAATCAAGACTCTTTACAGATGGTCTTTTTTCAATATTTATTTATACCTAGTTTTATTGATTTACCTGAGTAATTTTCCTGAAGCGATTTTATTTATATATTATTATTCTTATTGTGCATGAACTCCTGGCATTGTTGCCAAGAGTCTGTTCTTTCATATTCATTTAATAAATAACAATGTCCTGGTGGTGATGCTTTTCTAGCTTTGTCATATTATTAAAATTAGGATAATAATTATTATTTGCTGTCTCTTGGTGGTCGGTGGCTTTCCGCCCTAATAATAAATAAATCATCGACGGGCGGTGATCAGGATGATGATGATGATTGATCGATTATTATTATTTTATTTTTTCTAAACTATTACTACTAACTATTATAATTCTTTATTATTAATTAATATTCTGTTATCCTTTATTCCCATCCCATTAATTTTTCGTTTTTTCCCACAGGCGGCTCCTATCTCCTGGCCTGATGATGATGGTAGAGAAGATAGGTTAGTAGGTAGTGGATTTGATTATTGAATTTATTATTATTTATTAATTATTGTCGTACTCTGGTAACTCTCTTTGAATATCCTCCCCCAACGCCAGGGATTGAAGCCGCCTGTGGTTTTTCCTTTCCTTTTTTCTTCCCCTTTGCTCCCAATTTCTCGCCTGTTTCTGCTGCGCAGCGCCAAGTGGGCCAGTGACTGACTGAGAGCCACCCACAGATTAAAAAAGAGATCATAATAATTAATTGATTGATAATAATCAATATAATAATAATGTATGTAACGATCTTTCATGAATAACGATGATAATAATTAATAATCATGATTACTGTGCAGGATTTCACTGTGGGGGTGTGAGGTGGTAGCTCGGCCTACCTGCACAACCTCCCGAACTGTAATGGCAACTGTGTCTAATGCGCTAGCAATACAATCCTTCCACAGGTCGACTTAGTAGGCTGAATAATGGTGACTAACCATCTCAGTTACTAGTGAGCTGCCGATTGCGTTAGCTGTTATCTGTGTGTGTAGTGAGTTCGAACTTTGAAGGGCGAACTAGTTGAACTAGGTTCGGCCAGCAGAGGTTCGGCTGTCTTGTTTCAGTGCTGTGCAGAGGTCGAACATTGAAGGCGAAGTTAGACAAGCTAAGTTCGGCCAGCAGAGGTCCAGACTGATCTGCCTATATATTACTACTCGAGTAATGGTGCGCAGTGAAGTTATTTGTTAGAAACAAAGAAACTTCTGAGAGTGTGCAAGCTGACTCTGACTTTATTCACAGATTACATCGGTATTTATGTACATGGTTACATAATGGCAAAAGGTAATACAAAAGAAGCCACACCTGGCACAAATGATTGGCCAGCGTGTGCAAATAAAATACAAGAGGTGGTCCTTAACTGATTGCATGACTGGACTCACATGTTGAACATATAAGTTATAATGGTAAAAGAATAATTATTGATAAAACACATAGATTGATTTGCCCTAAAGCGCGGGCATAGAACAAGACAAGTAGACAATAGGTTCGAATAGAACAGGACATGTAAACACATAGAACAACGTAAGTGTAACGTTTGTACGGGTACCATAGAGTTATTGGATAAGATGGCGCCGGTCCTCTACATTACTATGAAAAGAATTAGAATATTGCAAACAACAGCTCGTGTGTGCTTGCTATGATTATGTAATTACTAATACTATTTTAAGAGTAATGATCATCATTATTATGATGATGCTGCTGTGTATAAAAATGGTACTTAAAATAATAATATTGTGCCGGCAGAACTTCGAACGCCACAACTCCACTTATTACATTTATTTACCATGTGCTACTGTTTGTAATCTCAATATTATTAGTACACTTTCACTCATTTTACTTATTTTATAACGAGGCTATTTTTATCAAGCACCGCCTCCTCTGTATAAATTGTGCTACAGAGCTCTGGATAATCAGTGTTCAGAGGAAACTCACTGTATACTTTTCTTTGTGAAATATAGACAGTATTTACACTCAAATCAAGCTTATTACTTGATCTCTACTGGACAACAGCACTGACATACGATAACGGCTCAGACTACCTCATAGGTTCTGACTACATTTAGTGTTATCATACCAAAGCCGACGACGACGATAACGACAGGCCTATCAGGCAGACGATAGCGTCGGTGCTTCCCCCTTAGCAAGCATGCTGCTGGGCGGATACCTATGAGCTGCTGACTGATAGACTGTCGACATCGGCAGACGATTCCTTGACTTAGGGGTAGTGAACTGTGTAGGTGGCTACCGGACTAACTCACATTAGTCATAAGAATAAATTCCTGCACATTGGTGGCAGCAGTGGGATCGACGAATCTCCTGACAAGAACCCCTAGGAAGAAAGGAAGGAAAGACAAGCCATGGCTAACAGACGAGCCATGAGTGTGGACAGGGATCCGACCACCAGGATCATGGGTCAGCTGACCAACATATTGGAAAAGCTGACAGACGTTCCCCCCAAGGCGTCGCCCTTCAAGGCCCCAGCATACGACGGCTCCGGCGACGTGCAGTACTTTCTACAACAATTCCAGGAAGTCTCAGAAGCCAATGACTGGCCCCCGGCCACGGCTATTATTCATCTGAGACAGGCATTGCAAGGAAAGGCACAACAATGCGGGCGGGGAGAGACGATCTGGGCGATCATGGACTCCCTAAAGGCGAGCTTTGGGCTCACCCGACGAGAAGCACGAGCACGATTGTCTGGCTACCGCAAGGAGCCACGACACTCACTCAGGGAGCATGCCCTTGCCATCGAGGCCCTGGTGGAAACAGCCCACGACGACTCTCCCCGGATGCAGAGGAACGAGTACGCACTGGAACATTTCCAGAACACGTTGGGGAACGCATACCTTCAGAGACACCTCTTGGCAATCCAGCCGACCTCCCTAGAGGCGGCCGTGAAAGCCGGAAACGAATATATGCAGATACAGCCGACCTATGCCGGCCCCAAGATACGGACGGTAGAGGCAGGAGAGGAGCAGGAATGCCCGCAGGTGAAAGCGACAAGGACGACCCCTGAAGTGGAAACCCACCTGGAGACGCTGGCAAAAGCTCTCAGCGCCTTAACCCAAGAAGTAGCCGCCCTCAAAACTACCCAATCGGACGGCGCCCCAGCGAAGCCACCAAAATGGGTGGTTAAGTGCTGGAGGTGTCAGCGGTTGGGGCACACCCAGAGGGAGTGCCGCCAGGAGGCCTGGACTCCCAACTAGGGAAACGCAACCGGCCCGCAGCAGTAGGGAAACCTACTGGCTGCAGATGGGCCCCTAGAAGCAAGAAGCCAGACAGGTCGGGAAGACAGACCCAGGATGGGTGGCAAGAGGTGAGGCGTCCGGCCTACACCCCACCCATACCACAGCCAGTACCGATTCGGACCCGGAACAGGTTTGCCAACCTGTCTGCCTTAGAAGGAGACTCCTCAGATGACGAGGAACCACCACCGGTTCTCACTGAAGCACACCCCAAAAGAAAGAGGCCGGCCGAGCAGTGGCGAAGACAAGTGCAGACTCCTGCCCAGCACAGGAGAGAGCCCCAAATAACGCCTGGACTGCTAACAGAGGCCACCCCCCTCACATCGTGCGTGAATCAGATGGAACGACCGCATAAGTCCAGCTATTACCTGCCGGGCAAGGTGGAAGGGAAGACCGTAACCTACCTGATAGACACAGGTTGCAACACCAACCTGCTATCAAAAAGCGTGTACGACAAACTGTCAGACAGCCGGAAAGCCACACTGCAAGAGTACGACTCCCATGGTTTAATGGCAGATGGGACTAAACTCCCATTCTACGGTCTACTCAGTGTGTCAGGACGAGTACGGTCTGTAGCATATACAGAGAGGTTCGTCGTCACGCAGATCAGCGAAGATGTCATCCTCGGGATGCCGTTCTTGGCTAATCAGAAGTGCCGTATGGGCTTTGATCAACCAGTACTGGTCATGCAGGACCGGGAGCTGGTGTGCACCGACCGTTATGGAAGGGCACTGATCTCTAAAGTCCAAGTACTTCGAAAGACAGAGATCCCCCCTCAGACAGAGGCTACAATACCGTGTCATCTGGCCGCACGGAGCTACTGTCCACAGGGCGTGATCCAGAGTTTACCAGGGAGCCTACCCCTGGCTACAAGTGTAAACTCGCCGGATGAACAAGGACGGGTGTTGGTCAGATGCCTCAACCCTACCTCGAATGTGATAAGCCTGCCAGCCGGCGAGGTTATCGGAACGTTCACGGGGGTAGCGGCTGATGAGGTGCAGCAGACCACACCCGGGGTCCCAACCGGGTCGGACCCGACAGGTTCACCAGTACCTGACCACCTGGTGGAACTGTATGAGCAGGCGAGCAGAGGGTGCAAGGACGAGCAACAGATGGAGCAGTTGAGGGGATTGCTTAGGAAGTACGAGGCCGTGTTTAGCAAAAATAGCGGAGACATCGGCCGTACTGACCTTGTAGAGCATGCCATTCCAGTTGCCGAAGGCACCAGACCAGTGCGGTTGCCTCCCCACAGGTTGGGGCCTGAGAAAGAGGCGGAAGCCGAGCGCCAAGTAAAAGACCTGCTAGAAAAGGGACTGATCGAGCCCGCAGATGGGGCCTGGAGTTCCCCAGTAGTGCTGGTACGCAAGAAGGACAGCACGTGGCGGTTCTGCATCAACTACCGGAGGCTAAATGACGTCACTAGGCAGGACGCCTATCCTATACCTAGGATAGACGAGTCCCTTGATGGCCTAGCTGGCAGCAAGTACTTTAGCACATTGGACCTGACCAGTGGGTACTGGCAGGTGCCGCTCGATGCAGACGCCAGGGAGAAGTCGGCATTCATCACCAGGAGTGGACTATGGCGTTGGAAGGTGCTGCCCTTCGGGCTGACCTCAGCCCCCGCCACGTTCCAGCGTTTGATGGAACGAGTGCTGCAAGGGCTGCACTGGAAGACGCTGCTGCTCTACCTGGATGATGTGATTGTGATCGCGCCCGATTTCCAGACACACCTGCAGAGGCTGGGAGAGGTGTTGGGTAGACTACAACAGGCCAACCTTAAGGTCAAGCCGTCCAAGTGCGAGCTACTGCAGCAACGGGTCAAGTACCTGGGGCACATAGTGAGTGCGGAGGGCGTTGCCACTGACCCAGAGAAGGTGAAAGCCGTAGCCGAATGGATACCTCCTCGAGACATCAAAGGACTACAAGCCTTCCTCGGTACAGCAGGGTACTACAGGCAGTATCTGCCTGGGTACGCCACCACTGCTAAGCCCTTGACTGTGTTGACCAGCAAGGACACCCCCTGGAGATGGGGAGAGGAGGAGCAAGTGGCCTTTGAGCGCCTGAAGCAGGGACTTGTGCAAGCACCGGTACTAGGCTATCCAGACCCTGCCAAGACCTATATCCTGGACACGGACGCCAGCGCCGTTGGATTAGGGGCAGTACTGTCACAGGTACAGGACCAACAGGAGAGGGTCATTGCGTACTATAGCAAGACCCTAGCACCCGCCGAACGGAACTACTGCGTGACTCGGCGCGAGCTACTGGCTGTCGTAAAGGCAGTCAAACACTTTCGACCGTACCTCTATGGTCGAGAGTTCAAGCTTCGCACCGACCATGCGTCCTTAAGGTGGCTGTGCCGGCGGAAGGAGCCGTTCAATCAGATTGCGAGGTGGCTGGAGATTCTCGCCGAGTTTGTATACAAACTTGAGCACACGGCCGGCAAACAGCATGGGAATGCTGATGGGTTGAGCAGGCGCGAACCCTGTATGGACTGCCGTCAGTGCAGCGCCATAGAGCAGCGTGATGGTGGGCCAGCCCATGCTGAACTTGCCAGGGCCCCTGGACCAGAACTCCAGTTAGCGAGGCCTCCTATCTCAGAGGACGTACTACCCCAACGCCGACAGGACGACCCAGTACCACTACGAAGCCAAGAGGCAAAAGCAGACATACCAGAGCTGTGTGTAGTCACCAGTGCAGAACTGGTTGAACAACAGCGCACCGGCCAGAACCCAGTGGCCAGGATGTATCAGGAGATCAGTAGTGGCAGGCCAGTGACCAAGAGAGAGTTGGAAGAGGGGAGTAGAGAGCTGCGGGCGCTCTACAGTCGCAGAGAGGCCATGGCAATACAACCAGACGGTACTCTAACTATGCAAATAGCCCCCAAAGGCCGATCTAGGCTATGTGCAATCTGTCCGTCATCCCGACGCCGACAGGTAATATGGGATACGCATGGGCTGTCCCATGCTGATGTAAATCGCACCAGAAATCGAATCCAGCTCAACTGGTACTGGCCAGGGATGTCCGCTGAGGTACGCAGACTGGTCAAATCCTGCGAGGTTTGCCAAGTAGCCAAGAAGGGGGGGGTACAGCCAGTCCGGGAGAGACAGAGGTTGTTCGCCGGCAGGCCTTTCCAAAAGGTAGCCGTGGACCTGGTTGGACCTCTTCCAGAGACCAGGCGGAAGAATAAGTGGGTCTTGGTACTATCCGACCACTTCACGCGATGGCACGATGCTATTGCCATTCCGGACGCCACCGCCCCTACGGTCGCCACGGCTCTTGATGAAAGGGTGTTCTGCTACTGGGGACTGCCAGAGGAACTCCACAAGGACCAGGGAGCGCAGTTCGAGTCACGACTCATGGCTGAGCTCTGCGTCCTATGGAATGTCGATAAGACACGTACCACACCCTACCACCCACAGGGCAACGGGGTAGTGGAAAGGCGGAACCGGACGTTGGGTGACTCCCTGCGGACACTCCTGCCCAGGCGCGGGCAAGAGGAGTGGGATTTGCTGTTGCCTCAGATAATGAGGGCCTTCCGCGGCACCCCACACTCCGCAACGGGAGAGACACCCAACTACCTCATGTTAGGCCGGGAGGTCCGACTTCCCGACCAGCTGGATGGTAGGCCCGCAGACACGGACAAACAGCTGGTGACCGAGTACGCTCTTCAGATGCAAGAGGACCTGAAAGCGGCTCACGACCTGCTCAGGGAGCAACAGGCAGAGGTCAGGCAGGATGACACGGAGGAGCCATTGCTCTTTATGCCCGATGACCTAGTTGTATTAGAGAACAAACGACGGGTAAAAGGTAGCAACCCCAAGTTACAGCCCAGCTTTGTTGGGCCGTACCGAGTGGTGGAAGCCTACCAGAACCACACCTATAAAATAGAAAAGGATGGCCAAACATCGGTGCAGAACGAGCGGCGTCTGAAAGAATACCGGCCCTGCCATGAGCCCCTAGGTCGGGCACCCACCAACCGAGAAGTCGCCCTACGCCCTAACATGAAAGGGGCAGTTAGGAAAAGGGGCCGCCCCCCTGGACCCACCACCAGGCAACCCCCAGAACCAGGTGCGCAACACACAGAGACGAGGAGGGACCCTGACAATAGAGAGGCCTCCCAGACAGACATGCCAGTCCTGGAGCGCCAGCTCGCACAGTTACCCGCCCTCATGGAGCAGGCCACCAGACAAGCCGACACCCAGCACCAACAAAACAGGAACTGGGAGATAGAGCCCAGTCGCCAGCCGAGGCAAAGCCGACACGAACGGTGGGAGAGGGAGTGGCCAGCATTGCCAACTAATAGGGCAACCAACACCACTCCCCTTCGAACCCCCATCGACATGGAAAGCAATGCTGACGACCAGGCAACAGAACCAGTGACGAATACAGACACAGAGGGCCGTCAGGCGATAGTAGAAAGGCCAGTCATTAGTGAAGAGCGAATAGAGACGAGCAGGCCTAAGAGAACAACTAGGCAGCCGTCAAAATTGGCTGATTACCAATGCTATCAGCTAGGAAATAAAGAATTAACACCTCAAGATAACCATTCATTATTACCGGCGGTAATAAAGCAATGCCTGGAACCTTCAGAGTACAGTGACAGCCAAAAAAATATGCTACTGAAACAGTACTCTGAAGAAAAGGCATTGCCGAATTCATTAGAAAGTGCAAAAAATTATTGGAAGCAAATGGCTGCACAACGAAATGAATTAATAAATAGTAAACTTACCGCTGACGATAAAATCTTGGCTTGTAGTGAAAAACAAGTGGCAGGGGAGAACAACACCCACTACAACTTTAACGATGGAGAAAAAAATGATGGCTCTATGTGCCATAGATCGGTCGCAAGACAAGGATCCACAACTAGACTCTCGAGCGATGACGTAGAAGGGGTGACCACGTGGGGAGATGACGTAGAGATAGTACCCACCAATCCAGGCGAAGCTGACATAACGCAGCGGCAATTTAACACACAACAAGGCAAAAAACTTTCACTTGTCAGCAAGAGCTCCAGCAGCAAACTACTCACACCCTTTACTTACGAATTAATTACAATAGCGACAGCAGCAGCAAACGACATGAAACAAAAAAGGCAGCTGGACGTATCTCTCGAGGAAGACGCCGCCGTAGCCGAGGAAATAGTGGGGGAAGAGTGCTTGATGGAGGTGGCAAGCGAGTTGGAGAAAAGGCAGGCTCCCTGTACAAATCGAGTAGCTACTAAGGACGGCGTCCACGCACGGAGAGAAGGACAACTGGGACGAGAAACCCTGCAAATTAATCAGGTATCAATCACAACTATGCCACAGCAGCGGCCGAGCGAAAGTACCGTAACACGTACTACGTGGCTATCTGCTGATACCATCTCTGCATTAAAAGATATGGTGGAGAAAGTTGATGGCACCGAAGACGCATGGAGATGCAATAGATGCAACTACACCAACGGACGGAAGAGGGTAGTGTACCACACCCATCAGCACTACGCCTACTATTTCTGTACATGTGGTAAAAAGTCGGCCTCCAGAGACGCTTTGAGGAAGCATGTCACCAAACAGAATAAGGCGACGGCACACGGAGGGCCCCAAGCTCCACTGTATGAAGTGGATGCCAAGTCGTACGCTGACTTCGTGCAGTTCATGACATGGCCGCAACCACCGCCATTTGGACATCCCCAGCCGATATCGGAGAAGAAAGAGAATATCGCACCAGTTCCTAAACGTGCTCCCCCTATCTTAGATCGACTGGGGGCCCCCAGACACTCCAGCAGTCCCATCAGAAAGCTACCACGGGAGGTGCCGCCATTATACAAGCCAAAGAAGGTCGAAACCACGGCCGAACAAATAAAGCGGACAGTATTACTGAGCCAACAGCTAGACAACAAGACTGAGAGGCATCGGAAGATGCATCGACAAACAGAAGGAGCTACGGCAGCCCGACGTCCCAGAGAGCCTTCCCCACTAGCATTACGATGTCGGATAGTACACACCTCACCACCCAGGGAGGAGGAACGACGCAGAGAACGTCGAGAGCGGGAGAGAAGGCTGGTACGCAAGAGAGCAGAGCTAGATGGACTAACATCAGACGCCTATAAATTATTACGCCAGGCGCAAGACGTAAAGGACCAGATCAGGATTATAGAGAGTCAGTTGGACAAATAAACACTACGGCACTTGCCACCCATACCTAATATGCTTACCCTTTCATACTACTACATATGTCTATGTATCTGTCTATCCTACGTGCTATTTACACGGTTCTATGTCTATTTTTTATTATTATTATTATAACCTCGATACGCATGTTGTAGCATTTGCATGCGCCTTCTCGTTCTACTTTTATATTGGTCCCCTACGACGACCAATGGAGGGGGCTGTGTGCCGGCAGAACTTCGAACGCCACAACTCCACTTATTACATTTATTTACCATGTGCTACTGTTTGTAATCTCAATATTATTAGTACACTTTCACTCATTTTACTTATTTTATAACGAGGCTATTTTTATCAAGCACCGCCTCCTCTGTATAAATTGTGCTACATAGCTCTGGATAATCAGTGTTCAGAGGAAACTCACTGTATACTTTTCTTTGTGAAATATAGACAGTATTTACACTCAAATCAAGCTTATTACTTGATCTCTACTGGACAACAGCACTGACATACGATAACGGCTCAGACTACCTCATAGGTTCTGACTACATTTAGTGTTATCATACCAAAGCCGACGACGACGATAACGACAGGCCTATCAGGCAGACGATAGCATCGGTGCTTCCCCCTTAGCAAGCATGCTGCTGGGCGGATACCTATGAGCTGCTGACTGATAGACTGTCGACATCGGCAGACGATTCCTTGACTTAGGGGTAGTGAACTGTGTAGGTGGCTACCGGACTAACTCACATTAGTCATAAGAATAAATTCCTGCACAATATCTATACCTTTATTTTTTCGTTTCGTTTTACTGTTAAATTCTCCTTTCCAGTCATCTTCTTTTTAGCTTGAGGCTGCATGCCTAATATCAACTTTTCATCTGCTTTTATCAGTACAAATCATAGTTTATATTGAAATTTTTGGGTTTCTAGTGAGGTTACAGCAGATTATTAATGATTTGCTCACAGAGAAGCCGGATCTCTGCTTCAAAACAAAAAAACAATCGGAAGTCCATCGTGTTATTATAGATTACTTACTATTGATCTTTATTATTAATTATTAGATTATGTACTAAAACCTGTTTACATTTTTCTTTCTCCATACATTGTTCTTTTTGTAGTCCCAATGACAGCTACAGATTATCGATATGGTTGGGTAAACGTAATTGTATTTGAGTTTGTTTACTCAAAATAGGACCTTTCAGCTTTGAGAATTTCCAAAAAAAAAAGTTGCTTATTTCTACTTCAAATTTTTTTGAATGTATCTTTGTATGTAGACGCACAATATTCCCAAAAGTTGTATGCGGGTCGCCATTCATAAAAAAGTTAAAAATGTTTACGATATTTCTGATCGGTTGTAACAATTTTTCGGAACGGAGAATAAAACAGGTATTTTTTAATTAAATACAGATTCAACAGCCTTGAAAATCGACAGACATCTCACTGAGGTAACCAGAAAAGTAGTTCAGGACTGAATAAATGGCTGGCCCTTCCAAATATTGTCTGCTTGACTTGAAAATTTGTGATACCCAAAATTTTTTTTCATTGGAAGCAGTAACTATGTTCGCCAAAGCTGCATCTGTGTACAAAACTATATAAACTTTAGACTATGATGGTGCAAGATGCTCAATACACCCACATGAAAAAAATATTGCTTGTGCCATCACCAGATTTATAACTACTCTCATCCAGATTGTACATTGATCGGTGGTAACAAATTTTTGGAACGGAAAATTTTCTTTTTTTTTCCTGTTGCATTTCAACACCAGAGGTTTTCATGTGGTTTCTTTGCTGTTCAGTGTTTATCTAAATGCAGTCAGATCTATAAATCCTCTGTGACAGGTCACTTGTGCATTAGATCGTTGGTAAAAAATTGTCTCAACTGAGGAAAATATACAATGTTGTAGATATTGAAACAGCATTGAGAATATTTAATGTTAATTCTGGCTTATAGTTTTGTTGTCTTTGACGAGACCGCTCGCATTCTTTCTCCTTTCCTGCATTTTATTTTTTTGCTTTCCTATATTATTTGCAGCGCTAAGAATTTGGCAGAATCTCATGATAAAACCAAGAATAAATAGGCAAATTATACAAGAAGAAAATGTATTATATTACTGATATTGTTTTTATAGCAAGTCAAAGAACTTGACGAAACTATTATTTGTTCAGGAGGCAGTATTATTGTCAGCAAAAACTAGTTAACACTGGGATATTAACAGTGACAGATGGACAACAATAATAATAATAGTAATAATAATAGTAATAATAATAATAATAAGACAGTATTATTAATGTTATGATAATAATATTATGTCGGATTTATCATAATTATTGTGACCAATGAAAGATGAAAAAATTACTTATTTACTCCTAATAATTCATTATTATTACTATTTATTTATTCAAATGATGTTTTAATAACAACTGCTATAGATAGTAGATATGATAGTAGTATGTACGATAATTATTATTATCCTCCATTATTATTATTATTATTATTAATAATCATAGATTCTATCTATAGCAAGCAGATATTAAATAAAACATAAGTTTGATAAATTTAACTTAATAATTTACTTTAAAATACAATTTCGAGTTGACCTTATTCATGGTGATAAAATAATAATAAATAAATGATCAGAAAAAACAATTAATCTAATAATAATAATTAAATTAATTATAATAATTAATAATTATAATAATAGTTAGTTATCTACAGCACTTATGCACTGCAAACAATAAGTTTTAGTATTTGTGGTATAATTCAGTGGTATTAACAACTTAAAAACATTAATTTTTCAATTGATGATCGGTCGTAACTGGTCGTAACAATTGGAACGGAGGTACTATTATGCTGCGCACGGACCCCAACTGGTGCACATTCTTTTAAAAAAAATATATGTGAGAAAGGTAATAAGTTGAACAACTACTCTAGCTTGAGATCCATAAAAAATTACAAAAATTGCAGCAATTGTAGTCAAATCAAGACCGGTGGTCGTAACAGCGTTTAGAACGGAGGTTACGTGACAGCTACTAAACTATCATCCAGTTTCATTCTAGATCGGTATTTCCAACATTTCTTGTTATTTTCGTACAATTGTGACACTTCTCTTCCAACTTCTTGTAAGTTTTAGCTGATAACTTCCCTTCTTACATCACAAAAAACGTTTTTAAGCCAGCATGTATTTCCACGGAGGTTTTTTTTTAGCATTAACATAATATTCAACAACAGTTTAACTTGTCACTGCTAATATTTGTCAACAGTTTTTTTCTTACCAGTTGCTGCTAAGCCATTCTAGTTTTAGATTTTATTAAGTTTTCACAATACTAATACGCGAGTCAACTGTAATTAGCTCTGAAACATTGCGTTTTTTTTATTTTTATCTGTCGACACGCAGAAATAATGAGAAAAAATAAATTATTTTTCCCTTAATTTCGTTTTTATTATGTCAATCAAAAAATTATTCATATCATGTATAGAGTAGGTATCTGGAAATGGGATAATGCTGTGATCACCTTGTTATGAGGTGTGTTTGCTGACTTATGAGCCTGCAAACTTCGGTACTTTTTGATACTTGAAAGGTCCTATTTTCACTGAACAGACTCATTTTGCTTTCTTCTGCTGCAAAGAGGATGAAAGTTAAAAAAAAAATAGAGTAGTAGTGTGCAGGATTTTGTGGTGACGTTGCCAGTCACCTTGGTAGCGCACCTGCACCCTCTAGGTAGCAGAGTTGTTTGTCCTTTCAGACAAGCTTGCTGCCAGCTCGGCCTCCTCAGCGTCCGCCCTTCAGCATTGCTGCCAAAGGTAGGCCGTGATAGGCGAGAGTCTGTCAGGCAAGTCTGCCTCGAGCCTACTACTCGTCGTACAACACTGGTGCTGCCAGACCTAGTAGGTCGTCAGAGCTGGTTGCCTGGTAGAGTAGTAGTGTATAAATTGTGTAGTAATCAAGTCTAAAGCTTGAGAGAGTGTTAGCTATATTTATTCTCAAAGGAATTGTCTAGCTATGCCTCGCGGTGAACACTGCTTGTTGTGAGGCATAGCCACTCTATTTATATAAAGTATTACATAACATGTGATACAGTCAAAGCTTGGAATAACAGTCAATGCCTTAATACAGAGGATAGAAATAAATAATATTTGCTACATAAAAGTGGAAAGTTCGTAGTTTGGCTCGCTATAATGTCTTTGTCGTTTGGCGTCGTGCTATGTATTTCCTGTACAGTAGTGCAATATCAAGAGGGAATAATTTTCCTCTCCACATAAACAATCTAGTCATACGTTTAACAATGCTGCAACAAAATATTTCTAACTAAACTTTGAAGTCATACATGACCATAATATGGTAATTATTTTTGTTCAAGTTCATTATAATCATGTTAATTATTATCAATGATTATCCAGCCATATATTAAATTTCAGCCAATTTCTGAGTTAATGTGGTGATAACTTCTATTATCAGATTTTGAGTGTATTAAAACTCAAAATACTAAATATTGAAAGTTTCATCAACGTAACCAGTTGTAGATGACGATATTACAAAATGATTATGTGGTTATTGGTGGTAATTATAAATGTTAGAATATGTGTTGCAAAAACGAAAAATCTTTTGCAATTACCACCATAGTAGTCGTATTATAGCTAATAGTTATTATTACTTATAATCAGTTGGCTACTTGCGTATACTGGTTGCGTACTTGTAAAATGTTTATAGTGTGTCACCTTTTTTGCCGTACAAACACTATTTGCGCAAAAATATCACACTTTGAGCCGGTTTCTTTGAGAAAGGTGTGCTCATGATTTTAATAAGTTATTAACAACACCCATTTACTTGTAGTTTAATTTAAAGGCTGCCAGTGTTTGTTAGTTGGCTGTGATTTTTTTCCAAATTTTTTTGTTTATTATTCTATTACTGACCGTAGTCAGAAACCCAAAACACTTTAGGAAATTATGCTCATTGGCGCCTGCATTGTTCTCTAATCATGTTTGTAAGCATGAAGTGTTTATTTGATTCACTTCATGGATATGAACTATTCACAATGTTTGTCATAAAACTCTGCAGCTACACTCATGAGGAGAAACTTGACCTTTAAAAATTTTTGACTGATTAGTGATGTCATGTGACCAAAGTGCATTAGGATCAGCATCAGTAACTGTAATGATAATTTTAGCATTCATATTTGGTGTCATTTTTCCATCTTCTAGACATCATGTTTACAGTTTCCTATATTTCATTTTTCAGCCCGCAGCCAGACATGCAGAGTATAACTCTGATATAATTATTATCTAAAAATTTTGGTCTGGTAATAATACATCTGACACGGCATCACTATACATCACTAATAGTTAGTTTTGCATTAATCTTTCTTTTCTCAAGAACATAAAACTTTATGTTTTCAGTGAAGTGAAGGAGTTTCTGCACACAGTTTGACTGGTGTATATCAAGATGCAAGCCCCGGTAAGTTTAACTGTTAGTTGTAGCAAATCTTCAAAATGTGCGCAGCTATGGTGTAACCTCTGTACTTCTACTGATAGATGCAAATTTACTTTTCTTATATAAAAAATTGTCTGTACGACAACACCTAAAACTACATGGAAATGTTCTAATTAACGTGTGCCATGCGGTAGTGCCTTGGTGGCAACAGACTCCAATGGTGTGTTGATGCTTTGCCTAAATACTATTATTTAATAACACTATTCAAAGTGATGGTCAGTAATTGTTAAGAATTTATCAACTTTATGCTCTTTTGTATTTGTGCTGAGGAGTTATTGGTCAACAATATTGGTTAGGCAATAAACCCATCTACCTGGGAGGCACCATTGGTGAAGTGATGCAGCTCATAGTTTGTGCATGTATCCACTGTCCCAACATTTTACTGCGCAGCCAGACAAAGCAATGAAATTATTTTTGAGATATACTTTATGTTAAAGGTGCGGACATGCATGAATATATGTTCATAAATTTGGTTGACTATTCCAGGATCCAAACAATCCAATTGGAGGTTATCTCCTCTCTACCACTGCTGGCCAACAACCTATAAATCCTATTCCCCCAATAGTGCCCAGAGCTGGATTGCCTATTGGTCAGCCTGCTGCTCCATTTACCCATTTTCCACCCCGGCCAGTTTTTACACAGGAGGCACCATCGGTAGTGCATAGAAGTTCTGTTCCTCTGCCTGTGTCTTCGATAGCCAACATCACTATGTCCAATCTCCCAACAATGAACTCGGCCCTTTCCACTTCTGCTGGGCCACCATATAGTCAAATGTCTCAGGTGAGTTAACTACATGTATGCGACACCATTCTCTTCTACTTCTGTGTATTATAGTGTGTGCTATACATTGAGATGTTGTATAAAGTTATGCACATAAAATTGGATATAGAGTATAGTACCTATGTACCAAAGAATTATAGTTAGTAATATGTGCGGTATATATGCTCTTTCCTGTGCACAGGTACATAACAGCGCACAAATAAAACAAAGCATAGCGGCTGCCATCCCTCAGCCAGTGCAAATGTTGAATCAATCTGCTACGCCGATATCTGTACCAAGTCAGCCCATAGCTGTACAGCCTGCCCCAGTTAGCACCACAGTAATGCAGTCAGTTGTCAGCGGTGTTACTGTCACTGCCACCGGTGCAACAACCACACCCCCTGGAGTCAATCAAGGCAGTGCTAGTGGCACCGCTGCTACACCTCTGATGGTGCCACCTCACCATACATCACAACCCATCACCTCCTACTCACAGCCACCTAATGCACTGGCTAATTTTCCGTAAGTATTTTTTAGCTCACATTTACTTAACAGTTTTGAAATTGTTTGTATCATTTGGAAGTAGTGCAGGTTAATTGTTAGATATCAACTAATGTTATCTAACCACATCTGCTGTTAGATATCAACTAATGTTATATAACCACATCCGCTGTTATATATCAACTAATGTTATATAACCACATCTGCTGTTAGATATCAACTAATGTTATATAACCACATTTGCTGTTAGATATCAACTAATGTTATATAACCACATTTGCTGTTAGATATCAACTAATGTTATATAACCACATCTGCTGTTATATATCAACTAATGTTATATAACCACATCTGCTGTTAGATATCAACTAATGTTATCTAACCACATCTGCTGTTAGATATCAACTAATGTTATATAACCACATTTGCTGTTAGATATCAACTAATGTTATATAACCACATCTGCTGTTAGATATCAACTAATGTTATATAACCACATCTGCTGTTATATATCAACTAATGTTATATAACCACATCTGCTGTTAGATATCAACTAATGTTATATAACCACATCTGCTGTTATATATCAACTAATGTTATATAACCACATCTGCTGTTAGATATCAACTAATGTTATATAACCACATCTGCTGTTATATATCAACTAATGTTATATAACCACATCTGCTGTTATATATCAACTAATGTTATATAACCACATCTGCTGTTAGATATCAACTAATGTTATATAACCACATCTGCTGTTATATATCAACTAATGTTATATAACCACATCTGCTGTTAGATATCAACTAATGTTATATAACCACATCTGCTGTTAGATATCAACTAATGTTATATAACCACATCTGCTGTTAGATATCAACTAATGTTATATAACCACATCTGCTGTTAGATATCAACTAATGTTATATAACCACATCTGCTGTTAGATATCAACTAATGTTATATAACCACATCTGCTGTTAGATATCAACTAATGTTATATAACCACATCTGCTGTTATATATCAACTAATGTTATATAACCACATCTGCTGTTATATATCAACTAATGTTATATAACCACATCTGCTGTTAGATATCAACTAATGTTATCTAACCACATCTGCTGTTAGATATCAACTAATGTTATATAACCACATCTGCTGTTATATATCAACTAATGTTATATAACCACATCTGCTGTTAGATATCAACTAATGTTATATAACCACATCTGCTGTTATGTATCAACTAATGTTATATAACCACATCTGCTGTTATATATCAACTAATGTTATATAACCACATCTGCTGTTAGATATCAACTAATGTTATATAACCACATCTGCTGTTATATATCAACTAATGTTATATAACCACATCTGCTGTTATATATCAACTAATGTTATATAACCACATCTGCTGTTAGATATCAACTAATGTTATATAACCACATCTGCTGTTATATATCAACTAATGTTATATAACCACATTTGCTGTTAGATATCAACTAATGTTATATAACCACATCTGCTGTTATATATCAACTAATGTTATATAACCACATCTGCTGTTATATATCAACTAATGTTATATAACCACATCTGCTGTTAGATATCAACTAATGTTATATAACCACATCTGCTGTTATATATCAACTAATGTTATATAACCACATCTGCTGTTAGATATCAACTAATGTTATATAACCACATCTGCTGTTATATATCAACTAATGTTATATAACCACATCTGCTGTTAGATATCAACTAATGTTATATAACCACATCTGCTGTTATATATCAACTAATGTTATATAACCACATCTGCTGTTAGATATCAACTAATGTTATATAACCACATCTGCTGTTAGATATCAACTAATGTTATATAACCACATCTGCTGTTATATATCAACTAATGTTATATAACCACATCTGCTGTTAGATATCAACTAATGTTATATAACCACATCTGCTGTTATATATCAACTAATGTTATATAACCACATTTGCTGTTAGATATCAACTAATGTTATATAACCACATCTGCTGTTATATATCAACTAATGTTATATAACCACATCTGCTGTTATATATCAACTAATGTTATATAACCACATCTGCTGTTAGATATCAACTAATGTTATATAACCACATCTGCTGTTATATATCAACTAATGTTATATAACCACATTTGCTGTTAGATATCAACTAATGTTATATAACCACATCTGCTGTTATATATCAACTAATGTTATATAACCACATTTGCTGTTAGATATCAACTAATGTTATATAACCACATCTGCTGTTAGATATCAACTAATGTTATATAACCACATCTGCTGTTATATATCAACTAATGTTATATAACCACATCTGCTGTTATATATCAACTAATGTTATATAACCACATCTGCTGTTAGATATCAACTAATGTTATCTAACCACATCTGCTGTTAGATATCAACTAATGTTATATAACCACATCTGCTGTTAGATATCAACTAATGTTATCTAACCACATCTGCTGTTAGATATCAACTAATGTTATATAACCACATCTGCTGTTAGATATCAACTAATGTTATATAACCACATCTGCTGTTATATATCAACTAATGTTATATAACCACATCTGCTGTTATATATCAACTAATGTTATCTAACCACATCTGCTGTTAGATATCAACTAATGTTATATAACCACATCTGCTGTTAGATATCAACTAATGTTATCTAACCACATCTGCTGTTAGATATCAACTAATGTTATATAACCACATCTGCTGTTAGATATCAACTAATGTTATCTAACCACATCTGCTGTTAGATATCAACTAATGTTATATAACCACATCTGCTGTTAGATATCAACTAATGTTATATAACCACATCTGCTGTTATATATCAACTAATGTTATATAACCACATCTGCTGTTAGATATCAACTAATGTTATCTAACCACATCTGCTGTTAGATATCAACTAATGTTATATAACCACATCTGCTGTTAGATATCAACTAATGTTATCTAACCACATCTGCTGTTAGATATCAACTAATGTTATATAACCACATCTGCTGTTAGATATCAACTAATGTTATATAACCACATCTGCTGTTATATATCAACTAATGTTATATAACCACATCTGCTGTTATATATCAACTAATGTTATATAACCACATCTGCTGTTAGATATCAACTAATGTTATATAACCACATCTGCTGTTATATATCAACTAATGTTATATAACCACATTTGCTGTTAGATATCAACTAATGTTATATAACCACATCTGCTGTTATATATCAACTAATGTTATATAACCACATCTGCTGTTATATATCAACTAATGTTATATAACCACATCTGCTGTTAGATATCAACTAATGTTATATAACCACATCTGCTGTTATATATCAACTAATGTTATATAACCACATCTGCTGTTAGATATCAACTAATGTTATATAACCACATCTGCTGTTAGATATCAACTAATGTTATATAACCACATCTGCTGTTATATATCAACTAATGTTATATAACCACATCTGCTGTTAGATATCAACTAATGTTATATAACCACATCTGCTGTTAGATATCAACTAATGTTATATAACCACATCTGCTGTTAGATATCAACTAATGTTATATAACCACATCTGCTGTTAGATATCAACTAATGTTATATAACCACATCTGCTGTTATATATCAACTAATGTTATATAACCACATCTGCTGTTATATATCAACTAATGTTATATAACCACATCTGCTGTTATATATCAACTAATGTTATATAACCACATCTGCTGTTATATATCAACTAATGTTATATAACCACATCTGCTGTTAGATATCAACTAATGTTATATAACCACATCTGCTGTTAGATATCAACTAATGTTATATAACCACATCTGCTGTTAGATATCAACTAATGTTATCTAACCACATCTGCTGTTAGATATCAACTAATGTTATATAACCACATCTGCTGTTAGATATCAACTAATGTTATATAACCACATCTGCTGTTATATATCAACTAATGTTATATAACCACATCTGCTGTTATATATCAACTAATGTTATATAACCACATCTGCTGTTAGATATCAACTAATGTTATATAACCACATCTGCTGTTATATATCAACTAATGTTATATAACCACATCTGCTGTTAGATATCAACTAATGTTATATAACCACATCTGCTGTTAGATATCAACTAATGTTATATAACCACATTTGCTGTTATATATCAACTAATGTTATATAACCACATCTGCTGTTATATATCAACTAATGTTATATAACCACATCTGCTGTTATATATCAACTAATGTTATATAACCACATCTGCTGTTATATATCAACTAATGTTATATAACCACATCTGCTGTTATATATCAACTAATGTTATATAACCACATCTGCTGTTAGATATCAACTAATGTTATCTAACCACATCTGCTGTTAGATATCAACTAATGTTATATAACCACATCTGCTGTTAGATATCAACTAATGTTATATAACCACATTTGCTGTTAGATATCAACTAATGTTATATAACCACATCTGCTGTTAGATATCAACTAATGTTATATAACCACATCTGCTGTTATATATCAACTAATGTTATATAACCACATCTGCTGTTAGATATCAACTAATGTTATATAACCACATCTGCTGTTATATATCAACTAATGTTATATAACCACATCTGCTGTTATATATCAACTAATGTTATATAACCACATCTGCTGTTATATATCAACTAATGTTATATAACCACATCTGCTGTTAGATATCAACTAATGTTATATAACCACATCTGCTGTTATATATCAACTAATGTTACACTATGTGCTTTCCCAGCAGACCCAGTAATGCCACACATATGACTCCACCCATTGCTCCACTGCAGCACATGGGTGCTACCCACAGACCTATACAAGCTGTACAACCGCAGATCCCTGTGGTTCAGTCAATGATTGCTGGTCCAGTGGGTAGTATGGCACACCACCCTGGAGGGCAGGCACAACAGTTTCAGAGGTTGAAAGTGGAGGACGCTCTCTCATACCTGGACCAGGTGAAGCTGCAGTTTGGTAACCATCCGCAAGTCTACAACGATTTCCTTGACATTATGAAAGAGTTTAAGTCACAGAGGTGTGTGTCATTTGTCTTTCCTTGTCTTTTGTAGGTAATATCTTCAACTATGATATATCATTGTTAGAATCTCTCTTTCTATTATTATTGTGTGCCGCACTTTGTTAAACCTTTTCTCTCGTTTTCCCATCTAGCATTTTCCTTCATCCGCCCACGGATGTTTAAAATTTCAATTTTCGGACCATCTACAACATAGATAGAGCATCTATTACATATATAGATAGGGACATCTACAACATAGATAGAGCATCTATTACATAGATAGGAGCATCTATTACATAGATAGATAGGAGCATCTATTACATAGATAGATAGGAGCATCTATTACATAGATAGATAGGAGCATCTATTACATAGATAGATAGGAGCATCTATTACATAGATAGATAGGGGCATCTATTACATAGATAGATAGGGGCATCTATTACATAGATAGATAGGGGCATCTATTACATAGATAGATAGAGCATCTATTACATAGATAGATAGGGGCATCTATTACATAGATAGATAGGAGCATCTATTACATAGATAGATAGGAGCATCTATTACATAGATAGATAGGAGCATCTATTACATAGATAGATAGGAGCATCTATTACATAGATAGATAGGGGCATCTATTACATAAATAGATAGGGGCATCTATTACATAGATAGATAGGGGCATCTATTACGTAGATAGATAGGGGCATCTATTACGTAGATAGATAGGAGCATCTATTACATAGATAGATAGGGGCATCTATTACATAGATAGATAGGGGCATCTATTACGTAGATAGATAGGAGCATCTATTACGTAGATAGATAGATAGGGGCATCTATTACATAGATAGGAGCATCTATTACATAGATAGATTGGAGCATATATTACATAGATAGATAGGGGCATATATTACATAGATAGGAGCATCTATTACATAGATAGATAGATAGATAGGGGCATCTATTACATAGATAGATAGGAGCATCTATTACATAGATAGATTGGAGCATATATTACATAGATAGATAGGGGCATCTATTACATAGATAGATAGGGGCATCTATTACGTAGATAGATAGGGGCATATATTACATAGATAGATAGGGGCATCTATTACATATATAGATAGGGGCATCTATTACATAGATAGGGGCATCTATTACATAGATAGATAGGAGCATCTATTACATAGATAGGGGCATCTATTACATAGATAGATAGGCGCATCTATTACGTAGATAGATAGGGGCATCTATTACGTAGATAGATAGGGGCATCTATTACATAGATAGATAGGGGCATCTATTACATAGATAGATAGGGGCATCTATTACATAGATAGATAGGAGCATCTATTACATAGATAGATAGGAGCATCTATTACATAGATAGATAGGGGCATCTATTACGTAGATAGATAGGAGCATCTATTACATAGATAGATAGGGGCATCTATTACATAGATAGATAGGCGCATCTATTACATAGATATATAGGCGCATCTATTACATTTGTTGTAGTATCGACACTCCAGGCGTCATCAGCAGGGTCTCTAATCTATTCAAGGGACATCCTGAGCTAATCGTTGGTTTTAACACTTTCTTACCTCCTGGTTACAAGATAGAAGTACAAGCCAATGATACTATCAGTGTACAGCAGCCAGGTCAACCATCTATGTCTCTCTCTCAGCTCACTGGAACTGCAGCTAATAGAGACCATGGCCACGTGCCGACCCATCAATCCTCCTACAGGGTCAAGGTCAGTCTAAGTGATGTTATATAAAGATTTAGCTAGGTGTGTCGCAGTTTCAAGTTGTATCACCTGATGCATCTGTCATCTGTTGTTAACAGCCAGTTAACATGCCTGTGGCCATGCCTGGCACCTCCTCAGCACCTCACTCCGATCTGCCCAGAACTGGTCTGGACAATGTTGTGGCAGCGGCTACAGCGTCTGATAGCATATCGAGCACCGCAGGCCAACCGGTAGAATTCAACCACGCCATCAACTATGTGAATAAGATCAAGAACAGGTTTCAGGGCCAGCCAGAAATATATAAAAACTTCCTTGAGATCTTGCACAAGTACCAGAAAGAGCAGAAGTTAATCAAGGACGTGAGTTACTCAGTTGTGTGGGAATTGTTTTCTTTTTTTGCTTTATGTTTAATGCTTCTAAGATTGCTGTATGTCTATGTGTAATACTCGTATGACTACTCAGTAATGCTTCTAAGATTGCTGTATGTCTATGTGTAATACTCGTATGACTACTCAGTAATGCTTCTAAGATTGCTGTATGTCTATGTGTAATACTCGCATGACTACTCAGTAATGGGTGAGTGGATGCCTCTTTAGGGCACTGTGGCTGCCAGTGGTAAGCCCCTTACAGAGACAGAGGTCTATTCTCAAGTTGCCAAGCTCTTCCAAAATCAAGAGGACCTGCTGAAAGAGTTTGGTCAGTTTTTACCCGACGCTAATGGACAAGGAGGATTCTTTGGAAAGGTGAAGTAGATATATTCATCTTAGCAAATCTACTATGTGTGTCGGTGTATGCAGTGTGTCTGCAGTGTGTTTGGTTTGTGTTGGATAGGTTATATTGTTGCTAGACTGAGTTGTATTGTTAGTAGACTGAGTTATATTGTTACTAGACCGAGTTATATTGTTACTAGACTGAGTTGTATTGTTACTAGACTGAGTTATATTGTTACTAGACTGAGTTATATTGTTGCTAGACTGAGTTGTATTGTTACTAGACTGAGTTATATTGTTACTAGACTGAGTTATATTGTTGCTAGACTGAGTTGTATTGTTACTAGACTGAGTTATATTGTTACTAGACCGAGTTATATTGTTACTAGACTGAGTTATATTGTTACTAGACTGAGTTATATTGTTACTAGACTGAGTTGTATTGTTGCTAGACTGAGTTATATTGTTACTAGACCGAGTTATATTGTTACTAGACTGAGTTATATTGTTACTAGACTGAGTTATATTGTTACTAGACTGAGTTATATTGTTACTAGACCGAGTTATATTGTTACTAGACCGAGTTATATTGTTACTAGACTGAGTTATATTGTTACTAGACTGAGTTATATTGTTACTAGACTAAGTTGTATTGTTACTAGACTGAGTTGTAGTGTTACTAGACCGAGTTGTATTGTTAGTAGACTGAGTTATATTGTTAGTAGACTAAGTTATATTGTTACTAGACTGAGTTATGTTGTTACTAGACTGAGTTATATTGTTAGTAGACTAAGTTATGTTGTTCTCTATGTAGTCTGGGCTGTTTGGAGAAGCTCGAGATTTGTCAACAGCGAAGCCCAAGCCTTTCAGCATGGCCACCAAACGGGACCTTCATTCCTCATCAAAGCTTTCATCAGGCTCTGCAATGAGGAAATATGGCAGCTCTACTGCGGGTGGAGGAATGCCACCCAGTAAGAAATGTAAAGTATCAAGCAGTAACCCTAGCAAGGACCTCTCTCTGGGAGAGTCTGCTAAGTATGGTAGTCTCTCTGAATATGCCATCTTTGACAAGGTGAGTAATGTGCACCTTCATTTGTCTCTCAATACCTCTTGTCACGCGCGTTGTCTGCTAGCACCGTGTACAAATTATTGCATTGTTGTTCTCTATTGCAGGTGAGGAAGTTACTGCGTTCTCAGGAGGTTTATGAGAACTTCCTCAGATGTCTAGTGCTGTTCAACCAGGAGGTGCTCACCCGCTCTGAGCTCATACAGCTTGTCCAACCATTTCTTGGCAAGTTTCCAGAGATCTATCGCAAGTTCAAGGATTTGTTGGGAATGAAGGACAGCGGAGCAATAATAGAGGCCGTCTCTGTTAGCGCATTCCCTGGACAGGCCAAGGCGGAGAGGATGATGAGAGATGACCTGTCCATGGAAATTGGTTTGTTTTATCTGTTGACTCCCTCCGTTATGTATCACTGTTTCAAATGAAATGAGTGTACATGCATGTATGTCTATGCCAGCCAGCGTGTACATGCATGTATGTCTATGCCAGCCAGCGTGTACATGCATGTATGTCTATGCCAGGCAGCGTGTACATGCATGTATGTCTATGCCAGCCAGCGTGTACATGCATGTATGTCTATGCCAGCCAGCGTGTACATGCATGTATGTCTATGCCAGCCAGCGTGTACATGCATGTATGTCTATGCCAGCCAGTGTGTACATGCATGTATGTCTATGCCAGCCAGTGTGTACATGCATGTATGTCTATGCCAGCCAGTCATTCCATCATATATTCACTTACAATATAGATTACTCGTCATGCAAGCGTTATGGACACAGTTATAGAGGGCTGCCCAAGTCATACCACCCTCCTCGCTGTGGTGGTCGCACACCCCTCTGCCGGGAGGTACTAAATGACACATGGGTTTCCTTCCCCTCCTGGTCAGAAGAGTCCACTTTTGTCACTTCTCGCAAGACAACTTTTGAGGAGAATATATACAGGTGTGAGGACGAAAGATTTGAGGTCAGCTAGCTCTGTTTCATTCTATCTCACCCCTATATCTGTTAATACTTGATGTTGTTGTGTTGTGAACATACTTCGTACAATAATAAACCACTTTGCTTGCCAGCTCGATGTTGTTATTGGACTCAACCTGTGCACCATCAAAGTGATGGAAGGGCTTCAAGAGAAACTGCAGAAAATGAGCTCGGAGGAGGCTGCCAAGTTCAGGCTACAAGACAATCTGGGAGGTAAGTCAGTATTCACTGAAGTAAGTGTATATTGTGTAACTTACTCTGATGTAAGTGTGAGTGAGGTATAATAGTTAGTGTGGTAGGTAAATATATATATATACAGTGTACTCCTGATATATCGAATCCAGTTATATCGAAAATCCGGGTATATCAAACAAACTGCATCAGTCCCAGCTGAATGCATTGTAATTACCTACTCCTACATCGAATGATTTCTTACATATCGAACAATAAAATCCTAATCTGGCATGAGCCCAAGTAAAAAGTGCCCTAGTTCGACCAAAGCACGCGATAATAGAAAATAAAATTGCAGTATTAAACACTCAGAATAATTTCCATGGGGGCTGCCATCTTGGAATATGAATGTCAAGGTCTATCATTCTACTTAAACACTCTGTCTCGGTGGTATAGTTCCGGTAGGTCGACCCCATATTATTATTGTTGTGATACTGACAATAACTGGTCCTTATTGTAGCTAGAGAGCATGCCCAGGCTATCCTTATTCAGTCTGCACATGAGATGTTGTTGTTGACTTTATTCAAAATGTGGGGAGAGATCTATATATCTATAGCATTACTATTGTCACTGTGTGAATTGAGAGCAATAATCAGGAAAGGAGTCAGGAAAACTTCAAGCTCAAGAAGCAGTACACTTACTACTGCTACTAATTTTAACTAGAGTACTAAAACAAATAATTAATTGATACACACACACACTGCTTATTTATTTATTTATTATTATTATTACTTACTACTTCTTAAAAATTTATTATTTATTATCCTATTAATGATGCTGTTATTTTTTTAGAGACCCATTATTTATTATTGTTATAACAAATGATGGTTTGTTAATAATTATTAATAATAATAACAATGACAATGTCATAAATAAATTAAATAATAAGTAACAGGTAGTAGCTGTTACGTTTGTTCTCATAGGTTGTTAGAAGTGATAAAACCAACTTAGTCTAACAGTAACTTAACTAACACAATAACATACAACAACATGTGCCACTACTACCTACATCATCGTTGCATAATAATTGTTGTAATTCTCAGCTTCAACACCATTAATTTAATTAATTAATAATAATCAACTAAAAATCACAAAAAACAAAATGCTTAATATCCTAGCTTAAATACATGTAATAGTGACTTATTATGTGTACATAAAAAAGTTCGACGGTCATGATTTTATATATCAAACATCTCATATATCAAACAAAATTTTATGGTCCGCTCGGGTTTGATATATCAGGAGTACACTGTAGTTTATTTACAGGCAATTCGGATGTGATACACCGGAAGGCAATACAGAGAATATACGGGGACAAGGCAGTGGATATAATAGAGGGGTTAAAGAAGAATCCAGTGGTTGCTGTGCCCCTGGTACTTCGAAGACTCAAGAGCAAGGATGACGAATGGAAGGAGGCTCAGAGACAGTTTAACAAAGTATGCGTTGTTTTTTTATATATACATATACTAGTAGTGTTACCCGTCATTTTTCCGTTCTATTCTCGCTCTCTAATATATCTTTTATACATACATGGTGTGCGTAATAGATTTGGAGAGAACAAAATGAGAAGTATTACCTTAAATCACTCGACCATCAAGGCATCAATTTCAAACAGACCGACACAAAATCACTGCGCTCCAAGAGCCTTCTCAATGAAATAGAGGCCATATATGACGCAGAGCAGAACAACAGAAAGGAGGGAGAGGTGAGATGGCGTACTGTGCGTTTTATAGATTATACCTGTACATTAGCTGTGGGCACCGGAGTACATTGTGTGCAACAACAACAACAGCAGTTGTTCAATTATCCGTACTTGTCTTTTTGTGTGTAGACAACTCCAAAATAACTTTGTACATTTGCCGTATTCTGTTGCTTGCAGTAACATAAAGTTGTGACACACCCATCTGCAGTTAACTTGTCAAAGGTTCATGTAGTTGTGGCCCCTGCTTATAGAAACACTCATCCGCTATAAGTTGTCATCTGACATGTACATGCTATAAGTTGTCATCTGACATGTATATGCTACAAGTTGTCATCTGACATGTATATGCTACAAGTTGTCATCTGACATGTATATGCTACAAGTTGTCATCTGACATGTATTTTGCTCAGACAGAATATTTGAGTTATAAAAGTTTTGTGGCACCTGATAAAACTTTGCCCCTCTGTGCTTACTTAGAATGAAGCCGCTGATGAGACGCCGACGCTTGCTCCCACTGCAGAGGAGGCAGAAAAGAAGCCCCACCTCAACTACACATACAAGAATGCGGCTCTTGTAGATGACGCCATGTCACTGATCATTCACCACGCCAGGCGGCAGGCCAGTATACAGAAGGAGGATAAACAACTCATTAAACAGCTCGTCAAGCAGAATGTGCAAAAGTTCTTTCATCGCCAGTCGGTGCCTCTCTCTGATGATGAGGATGATGGTTAGTATTTGATGTCACTGGATGTAACCTTTAGATGGTATCACTAGTTGTTATCACTGGTTGTTATCACTGGATGTTATCACTAGATGTTATCACTGGATGTTATCATTAGATGTTATCATTAGATGTTATCACTGGATGTTATCACTAGATGTTATCACTGGATGTTATCCCTAGATGTTATCACTGGATGTTATAACTAGATGTTATCACTATATATTATCACGGGTTGTTATCACTAGTTGTAATAACTGGATGTTATCACTAGTTATCACAACTTCTATTGCAGACGATGAATCAGAAGAAGAAAAAGATGACTCTAAACCTGCCTCTCCCGTCGTCACTTCAGTTGCCGAGGCTACCAAAACAAGACGGTCATCCAGCAGAGTCAAGATGGCCGCAGCTGCAGCTACTGACAAAGAAGCCGATGAAAAGAAGTCACAAGTAAAAGCAGCTGCCGTTGAAGAGGAGGTGAGTTTGTACTTCTGTAGTAGACTACATATGTCTATGTATTATATCTATGTAATGGCAGGGGTCTCCCCAGAAAATAAATGTTTGGGGCGGGGAGTGGTAAATTTCGGCGATGGCTCACGAGGCGCCCGAAGCGCCTAGCGCGCGCCAACGGAGCGCAGCTGGGGGCGCTGTAAGCCCCCCATTGGGGTCCGGGGCGAAGCCCCGGCCGCCAACGCATTATATGCAATTTGTGAGTCTTAGTGAGCTTTAAAATTGCCTTTCAATAGTGCCAAATAAATTAATAATAAAGTACATAAAATGTGTTATCAAGGTTGCCAATTGATTGCAGAACATGTGGCAACCAGGATGATACATACATGTACAGTACCGTACATATACAACTGACAATGCCTTAAAAAATGTCAATAAATCGTAAATTTTGGTGAACTTTACTTCATCCTAGACTTGAAACAAATAATAATAACGTGCTCAATTCTAACTTAGTTTAGCTAAAAATTGGTTGGCCGTGAAGTTTGATTATCTATGTAATTCCAAGATTGTATTATGGCATATTCAATTCACATTTTAATTTTCATTGAGCATTTATTCTCCTCCTTCATGTTGTTAGTTAGACCTATCTATTCGATTTGTATATTAGCGAGAAATAATCGCTGCTTTGCTACAGAGATAGTTTAATATTTATGGCAACATTGTACTTTAAAATTTTATTTCATTGTTGAAACAAATAATGGAAAAGCCATTTCATTTTTATTCTTTAGCAAATAATTGCCATTAGTTTTTGTATAACAATTATTTATTTTATAGTTATAATTAAGTATTAGTAAATAGGAATTAAAGTAGTACAATGTCAATTTTTATATTTTTCAAAATGAATTGTCATAATCATTATGACTGCAACTAATAGATATAGTTTTATTATAAATAATGATTTCAAAAATGAATAGGCCTAGTTCAAATTTTTTACATGAATTTCGAAATTAGTAATATTTATTTTTTATTGTAGTTTAACAATTGTAATTATATACATTTTTTATTTATGGCAATTATAATTAATAAACAACAATAAATTATCACAACAACACTACCAGTTTTTATAATACATAAGTAAAAAATAATGATTATTATAATAATAATAAAAATAACATTTTGTTATTGTTATAAGTTGTATGACAAAAGTAATTAATTATCACTGATCGGCTGAGTGTACTTGAAAAAAATTTTTATTCTTTTCAATTGCATAATGTTATACAATTGAATAAAGAATAGTATTATTTTATTATTAAAATAAGTAATTATTATCATCATATATAATTAATAATGAAAAATAATAAATAAATTAATTTAATAAATTAAATAGTCGTCATCTATCATCACTCAGAAACAAACAGTTGATTCAAAAACTGGTACTGATTATACAGAATGAAAATCAATGGTGATACAGTAGGATAAGCTGAAATGGTGTGACTTCACAATGCATTACCGGCTGAACAAGTGTTTCAAAGACAATTGCTGCCCATTCTGCTGTTTTCTTTTCGTGCCTCCATATTTTATCCCTGCTAATGATGTCTACAGTGCAGCCGTGGCGAATATCTAAACACCAATGCAAAAGACATCAGAGGGAAGTTACTGCTGCATGGCAATGAACTCTTCGGTATTATTGTATGGCTATCCAAGTGCTATAGATTAAGACATCAGTGTATAAACAGGAAACAACATGCGTGGAGACGTTTTCCTTGTGAAAGCATTGTCATTATTATAAAACAATAATTTAAACTTGTACATGATAAGTTGCTGTGAGTATTTCTGTTCATTAAATTTTTTGTGTGTGCTTGTGGACATTTTGTTGGGGCGGATTGTATTTTCATGGGGCGTTTTTGTACAAACGCCCCACTGGTGACAGCCCTGGTAATGGAGTTGTGACATTAAGAGTTATCTCTCTTTGAACTTTCTACATCCAACCGGAAGTTACCATCGTTTGTAGTATAAAATATAGTTACCTCATGCAGACTCATGAAAGTTTTTTCCTGATAGCTTCCACGCTGTCAATCGTATACTATAATGACATGTCCCTAAAAAAACTTTAGACTACTTTTAAAGACAGCAGCATCAAATCTACCTGCAACAACAGAAATTTATATTTTTTTCATAGCTTTTTACAATTATTGTTTATTACAATTGTTATCCATGGACCTCCGGGGCTTGCCGAAAAGTAACAAAGACGATGTGTCCTATAATGAAAACTATTCGTAGCAATAGCTGATAGCAATATCCGGTTGGTTGCGAAAAGTTCAAAGAGAGCTAACTCTCAATATCACAAACCCAATTCATTGAAACTGAGTGAAGACGCTAAGTTATTACTAACACATTTAGTAACGGGCGCATTGTCTCTGTTCTTTTTTTTTTGGCAAGCTTCTGATGCCCGTGTTATCATTATTATAACTATTTTTTTACATAGTTATTATTGAACTTTTTATTTATTATAATCATTTATAATTATGATTGTGCTGTTTATGATTGCTATTGCAGTTATTAATGGTTATTATTGAATTGTTATTACGATAATAATAATTATTAATGTGATTCTTATAATTTTATAATAATAAGTAATAATAATTATTATATTAATAAATCAGTTATGATAAAAAAAATGAATAATTGGTTTTATTATTATAAAAAATTGTCACCACATTAAATTCTTATTGTCATTTATAACAATAGTTTCATAGAGGTGTAGATAGATGCTAATGATTAATTACTTGTATTATTATGTCCCCCACAGATACCAGACAATCCATTGTGTTGCGTTAAATAAATTAATTATCATTGGTGTCTTATTGTATTTATTAACTACTGTACCAACGATCATATATAATTGCTGACTGTATATGGCATATGTGGTTATTTAATGATTATTATGCTCTATAGCTACACTGGTGTGATTAAAAACTTATGTAATCTGCTATAGCCCTGTAAACTCCGTGGGTTGTTCAATAATATCAATCACATTGCAATAGCCTGTTTATTCCATTTGAAACATCATAACTCCGTATTTGTGCATTGTACTCTATATGAAACTTTTAGCATCTTCCGGTTGGATGTGCATCAGCGCCCTCTATAAGGGGGATAACCCCAGTCACAACCCCATAGACTACATATGTCTATGTATTATATCTATGTAATAGACTACATATACCTATGTATTATATATATGTAATAGACTACATGTATTATGTATTATATATATGTAATAGACTACATGTACCTATGTATTATATATATGTAATAGACTACATGTACCTATGTATTATATATATGTAATAGACTACATGTATTATGTATTATATATATGTAATAGACTACATGTACTTATGTATTATATCTATGTAATAGACTACATGTACCTATGTATTATATATATGTAATAGACTACATGTACCTATGTATTATATATATGTAATAGACTACATGTATTTATGTATTATATATATGTAATAGACTACATGTATTTATGTATTATATATATGTAATAGACTACATGTACCTATGTATTATATATATGTAATAGACTACATGTATTTATGTATTATATATATGTAATAGACTACATGTATTTATATATTATATATATGTAATAGACTACATGTATTTATATATTATATATATGTAATAGACTACATGTACCTATGTATTATATATATGTAATAGACTACATGTACCTATGTATTATATATATGTAATAGACTACATGTACCTATGTATTATATATATGTAATAGACTACATGTACCTATGTATTATATATATGTAATAGACTACATGTATTATGTATTATATATATGTAATAGACTACATGTATTATGTATTATATATATGTAATAGACTACATGTACCTATGTATTATATCTATGTAATAGACTACATGTACCTATGTATTATATCTATGTAATAGACTACATGTATTATGTATTATATATATGTAATAGACTACATGTACCTATGTATTATATATATGTAATAGACTACATGTACCTATGTATTATATATATGTAATAGACTACATGTACCTATGTATTATATATATGTAATAGACTACATATACCTATGTATTATATATATGTAATAGACTACATGTACTTATGTATTATATATATGTAATAGACTACATGTACTTATGTATTATATATATGTAATAGACTACATGTACCTATGTATTATATATATGTAATAGACTACATGTATTTATGTATTATATATATGTAATAGACTACATATACCTATGTATTATATATATGTAATAGACTACATGTACTTATGTATTATATATATGTAATAGACTACATGTACTTATGTATTATATATATGTAATAGACTACATGTACCTATGTATTATATATATGTAATAGACTACATGTACTTATGTATTATATATATGTAATAGACTACATATACTTATGTATTATATATATGTAATAGACTACATGTACCTATGTATTATATATATGTAATAGACTACATATACCTATGTATTATATATATGTAATAGACTACATGTACCTATGTATTATATATATGTAATAGACTACATGTACTTATGTATTATATATATGTAATAGACTACATATACTTATGTATTATATATATGTAATAGACTACATGTACCTATGTATTATATATATGTAATAGACTACATGTATTATGTATTATATATATGTAATAGACTACATGTACCTATGTATTATATATATGTAATAGACTACATGTACTATGTATTATATATATGTAATAGACTACATGTATTATGTATTATATATATGTAATAGACTACATGTACCTATGTATTATATATATGTAATAGACTACATGTACCTATGTATTATATATATGTAATAGACTACATGTATTTATGTATTATATATATGTAATAGACTACATGTACTTATGTATTATATATATGTAATAGACTACATATACCTATGTATTATATATATGTAATAGACTACATGTATTATGTATTATATATATGTAATAGACTACATGTACCTATGTATTATATATATGTAATAGACTACATGTACTATGTATTATATATATGTAATAGACTACATGTATTATGTATTATATATATGTAATAGACTACATGTAACTATGTATTATATATATGTAATAGACTACATATACCTATGTATTATATATATGTAATAGACTACATGTATTATGTATTATATATATGTAATAGACTACATGTACCTATGTATTATATATATGTAATAGACTACATGTACCTATGTATTATATATATGTAATAGACTACATGTATTATGTATTATATATATGTAATAGACTACATGTATTATGTATTATATATATGTAATAGACTACATGTACCTATGTATTATATATATGTAATAGACTACATGTACCTATGTATTATATATATGTAATAGACTACATGTATTTATGTATTATATATATGTAATAGACTACATGTACTTATGTATTATATATATGTAATAGACTACATGTATTATGTATTATATATATGTAATAGACTACATGTACCTATGTATTATATATATGTAATAGACTACATATACCTATGTATTATATATATGTAATAGACTACATGTATTATGTATTATATATATGTAATAGACTACATGTACCTATGTATTATATATATGTAATAGACTACATATACCTATGTATTATATATATGTAATAGACTACATGTATTATGTATTATATATATGTAATAGACTACATGTACCTATGTATTATATATATGTAATAGACTACATGTACTATGTATTATATATATGTAATAGACTACATGTATTATGTATTATATATATGTAATAGACTACATGTACCTATGTATTATATATATGTAATAGACTACATGTATTTATGTATTATATATATGTAATAGACTACATGTACTATGTATTATATATATGTAATAGACTACATGTACTATGTATTATATATATGTAATAGACTACATGTACTTATGTATTATATATATGTAATAGACTACATGTACCTATGTATTATATATATGTAATAGACTACATGTACCTATGTATTATATATATGTAATAGACTACATGTACCTATGTATTATATATATGTAATAGACTACATGTACCTATGTATTATATATATGTAATAGACTACATGTACCTATGTATTATATATATGTAATAGACTACATGTACCTATGTATTATATATATGTAATAGACTACATGTACCTATGTATTATATATATGTAATAGACTACATGTACCTATGTATTATATATATGTAATAGACTACATGTACCTATGTATTATATATATGTAATAGACTACATATACTTATGTATTATATATATGTAATAGACTACATGTACCTATGTATTATATATATGTAATAGACTACATGTATTATGTATTATATATATGTAATAGACTACATGTACCTATGTATTATATATATGTAATAGACTACATGTACTATGTATTATATATATGTAATAGACTACATGTATTATGTATTATATATATGTAATAGACTACATGTACCTATGTATTATATATATGTAATAGACTACATGTATTTATGTATTATATATATGTAATAGACTACATGTACTTATGTATTATTTATATGTAATAGACTACATGTATTATGTATTATATATATGTAATAGACTACATGTACCTATGTATTATATATATGTAATAGACTACATATACCTATGTATTATATATATGTAATAGACTACATGTATTATGTATTATATATATGTAATAGACTACATGTACCTATGTATTATATATATGTAATAGACTACATATACCTATGTATTATATATATGTAATAGACTACATGTATTATGTATTATATATATGTAATAGACTACATGTACCTATGTATTATATATATGTAATAGACTACATGTACCTATGTATTATATATATATGTAATAGACTACATGTACTATGTATTATATATATGTAATAGACTACATGTATTATGTATTATATATATGTAATAGACTACATGTACCTATGTATTATATATATGTAATAGACTACATGTACTATGTATTATATATATGTAATAGACTACATGTATTATGTATTATATATATGTAATAGACTACATGTACCTATGTATTATATATATGTAATAGACTACATATACCTATGTATTATATATATGTAATAGACTACATGTACCTATGTATTATATATATGTAATAGACTACATGTACCTATGTATTATATATATGTAATAGACTACATGTACCTATGTATTATATATATGTAATAGACTACATATACCTATGTATTATATATATGTAATAGACTACATATACCTATGTATTATATATATGTAATAGACTACATGTACCTATGTATTATATATATGTAATAGACTACATGTACTATGTATTATATATATGTAATAGACTACATGTACCTATGTATTATATATATGTAATAGACTACATGTACTATGTATTATATATATGTAATAGACTACATGTACTATGTATTATATATATGTAATAGACTACATGTACCTATGTATTGGAGTATGCTGTCCAACATTGTATCTCTGGTGGGCTCATTGTGCCATACTATCGTAGGTGACAGACGAGGTGGAGAGGTACTCATTGTTTTATGGCAATAGCAACTGGTACCTGTTCCTAAGGCTACACCAGATTCTGTGCCACAGGCTACATCAGATAAAAACAGTGTGTGGCTCACTGATAGCAGACAGCCAGGCTTGTAAGAAAGATAAAAGTGACTCCGTAGCCGTGTCACTGAGGCTAAGACTTCCTTGTGAGTTGTCTACACAATTCTGTCTAGACATACTTTTTCACATATACCTACACACATACATCTACACACATACATCTACACACATACATCTACACACATCTCTACACACATACATCTACACGCATCTCTACACACATACATCTACACGCATCTCTACACACAGTAACACAAAACTTAGACTCTGTACATTGTATATAAGTGAAGCAATCATTGCTCCACTTAGCATTATACTATGATTGAGATCGTTGGTGACAACAAATCAAGCTTGAAAACAATCTTCACATTACGCGGGGAAGTTTTTAAATTGAACCGGAAACACAAAAGCTCAATGATACCTTCCCTCAAAACTATAAGAAAACTTTAAAATTTTTCAAAACAAACCTGGATAGAGCCAAGTTCAGACTCTCATTTATTTCAATGTGGGCATTAGCAATAACCCTTTTGAGAACTTGTTATAGGCTAATTCCATCTCTGAACGTAAGGCTATTTCTATAAGTTACAATTGACTGCCATTGGCGACTCAGCGGCTATCATGGTGAATACCTCATGAATTCAGCTCATTTGACTGCGATCTTTTTTTTTCCATTACAATAAATATAGGGACAAAACTCAAAAGGTTTCTGGTGTTTGAATTCGGTTTTTCACAAAAAAGTTGGCTTGCTGAGATAAAAACGCCTGCAGATTTCAAATATGATAACCGTTTTTGTTTTTTGAAAAATCGTTCTGTACAACCTCTAAGTGTTTCTGTGATATATGGCAGTGAAAGTTGAGGTTTTCATTACAGTGATCTTCTTCTACACATACGCTACGCCGTATCCTACAGTCAAAACCCCCAACCTCTAGACAAAACCCCCAACCTCTAGACAAAACCCCCAACCTCTAGACAAAACCCCCAACCTCTAGACAAAACCCCCTACCTCTAGACAAAACCTCCTACTTCTAGACGAAACCCCGTTCTAAAAGTGCATTTTCAAGTTTTAAATATCTCATAAACTAGAGCAATATTGGAGTTGAAAAAACTTACTTTTAAATCGAATGATATCAACAGATTTGAATGATCATAATTTACAATTCGTTTGTGACAAAGATAATATCAGCCTTGCATCTCCGACATCGTCAATTTAGATTAATCCAAAAAAACCTTTTTTTAAAGCTGGATTACAAGTTTTTGGACCAAAAAAATTGCATATAGTAACAATTTTAAAAGGAAATAAAAAAATAACTATGCGCTATTTTAAGATTGTTTTTAGTATTTTGGTTATGACTGTTTAGCACTGTTTGACTCTAAGAAAAGACAAGCCCTCGAGAAGTAGGGGGTTTCGACTTTAGGGTACAGTGTAGGGTAGGGTATGGGTAAGGGGTTTGGACTTTCGGGTGCAGTGTCGGGAATGGGTAGGGTACAGTGTAGGGTATGGGTAGGGTACAGTGTAGGGTATGGGTAGGGTACAGTGTAGGGTATGGGTAGGGTACAGTGTAGGGTATGGGTAGGGTACAGTGTAGAGTATGGGTAGGGTACAGTGTAGGGTATGGGTAGGGTACAATGTAGGGTATGGGTAGGGTACAGTGTAGGGTATGGGTAGGGTGTAGGGTATGGGTAGGGTACAGTGTAGGGTATGGGTAGGGTACAGTGTAGGGTATGGGTAGGGTACAGTGTAGAGTATGGGTAGGGTACAGTGTAGGGTATGGGTAGGGTACAGTGTAGGGTATGGGTAGGGTACAGTGTAGGGTATGGGTAGGGTACAGTGTAGAGTATGGGTAGGGTACAGTGTAGGGTATGGGTAGGGTACAGTGTAGGGTATGGGTAGGGTACAGTGTAGGGTATGGGTAGGGTACAGTGTAGGGTATGGGTAGGGTACAGTGTAGGGGGTTTTGTCTGGCCCATAATATCGTGTACTTTTAGTTAGTATCAAGTAATTATTTGGCTACACGTATTGCTATGGAGAACATGACATCTTTGTGACATTAGGTGTATTCGCGGGCTGGATCGATCTGTACAATAAATTTAATAAATAACTTTTTCCACAATTTATCTAATGCGAATGGGTCGGTAGCAATATTTTTAGTGGATCACAAAATACCATCCCCACGGGCAAAAAAAATGTTAATTTGCGAGGCATACTCATAGGTCGCGAACACTACCGATCCATAATATGAAATTAATATATACCCACCTGGGTGACGTTGGTTTCAAAGCAGTTCGTTCTCGGTATTATTAATTATATTATTATTATTTTATCACTACTTATTATTAGTATAAATTATATAAGTTGTTTATTATTGTTAATTATTATGATTGTCCTGTACAATATTGATATGTTGGAAATAGAGTGATCATAATTAAAAAAAGCGGAGCCATTTTGTTTAACAATAAAGATAGATGTTATAATTAATCAGGAATGAATTGCTGTGAAATAAACGTTGTCAGCCGGACAAGTGTAAAGCTGTTTATTGTTTGACTCGCTACCACTATCTGCTACTTGCCGATGCATCATGCTGATAGTACCAGTAAGGAATCGACGATACGATAACCAACCGTGGCTGATACAATTGCTTACACATGTGAAAATAATCACGCCAGTGACAGTCAAAAGTCAAGCATTGGCTAAACTAATGTATAGGTTATTTTTGGCCACCACCCGAAGGATGCTTTTTGTACCAGTAGCGTAAGGTCATATCTACATGTTGTATTTGACTTTTAAAATCATAAATTTCACTTCCCTGCTGGTATTTTCTTTTTACTTAAATTCTGGTTAAATTGAACATTGAACAATGGAAGTGGTTGTATTTGATGTCGACATACATTAACTCGGTTTTTCAATCTTTCCGTCTATAGCCGACGTCGAACCCGAGCAGTATTATTGTGTTTTTCTGGATCTGGTCATGTCGCTATTGGATGGTAACATCGAGAGCAGCCAATATGAGGACCAACTTCGAGAGATGTTTGGTATCCATGCTTACATCACTTTCACCATGGACAAACTGATACAGAACATAGTCAAACAGGTTGGTTTTATAGACTAGCATTTCTCTTATTTTATTATCTGCAATATATAGTGTATGCTGGTCTTTCTTTTAGTAGTACCCATTAAGTGGCATCTGTCTATTGCTCTAGTTTTTGATCAACAGCATGTTCACATGTTCAGCAACATTTTGCCAATTTTTGAAGAAAAAAAATCCCGCATCGTCCAGTAATCGTAATATGAATGAGAAGACAACTCCCTCCAAATTATCCAAATACCTGTTGCTTCACATTTACGTTGCTTGCTCACCACTTTGATGCATTATGGTTTTTAAAAGTTGTTTGTAAGTACATATGCTGATGTTGCTTTGCCCAAGTCCAACAACTTTTAGTCAGGGTTGGCTCGGTTTAAACCCTCGATTCAAGCCGAGTGGTTTAAACCTGTCAAATTTTTGTGGTTTTTTCGATTTCTGTGGTTTTTATGGTTTTTTCGGTTGTTAATATGCACTTTATCTGCTTTATAGCTATCACTCATGCTATGATCTCATTCTGCTGGTTGTTCACTCAGGCTATTGTCTCATTATGTTGGTTGTTCACTCAGGCTATGGTCTCTGCTGGTTGTTCACTCAGGCTATGGTCTCATTCTGTTGGTTGTTCACTCAGGCTATGGTCTCATTCTGTTGGTTGTTCACTCAGGCTATAGTCTCATTATGTTGATTATTCTGGAGATCTAAAATGATAAAACCAACTTTTCAACTCAGTTTCAGTTAATTACTAAAATAGAGAAATGAGAGATGTTTATTGAAAATATGAGCCACATATATAACTGATGTAAGTTCAAAATTGGGATGGTACACTGTCAACTGCGAAATCGACTTGGCGCTAAAAAAATCAGAAAATACTGATTTACCACCTCTACTACCTCCAATGCGAAAATACGTCAAAAATACCAATGGTATTGTGTCCTGCTATGGTAATGCCATGTAGCTGTGGCAGTTAGCGTGTATACGTTTTTATTTGATGTAGTTCTATTGTCAAATCAGTCAATTATTTAGATATCAACGCTTTGCTGTACCGCGCTATTGACCTATTGATAAGTTAATTGCTACATATCACTTGCCATCATTTTACCTATTCAGCAGACCAATAAATAGCATTGACTGCACTCGAACCGTTTAAACCAAAAACAACCCGGTTTATTCAGATTATTCATAAATTTTTCCAACCTTGTTTTTGGTGAAGAAATCTGGAGTTGCCATTTTCAAGTGTGCAAGGGGAAAAACTCCATGACCCACTGCCAGGTACCCAATTTTCATTGCTATCTGATTATCGATTATCCATCAACAAATAAAATTGCACCACAGATAGTGATGACTGATTTTGTTTAGACTATCAGGTTTCTTTGAGTAAGTACTAACCATGAACCAGCAATCCTTGGCTTACAGTTTTAGTCGATCAACTAAAACAAGTTATAAGCAATTCTTTAGCTGGCCAGCTTTCGCATAGGTTCCCTCATTTTTACTTCCAATTTATCTTTTTGCAAAGCTTCAGCATGTTTGATGAATGCATTATAAAGTGTGCAGGAAACAAACAAGAATAGTGACATATATAAAGTGTGAATCGGTTTCGATTTCAATATCTGTTGTGTAATAAAAACTGCTGTCTCATCACAATTTTGCAATTGATCTGCTAAGGACATTTCATCGATGGATATGTTTATGGTGATTGAGTTTATTTATTGGCACATAGTTTGAACGTCAATTAGCTGGAACATTCGGGAATAATAGTAACAGTAATGGTAACAATAATAGTAACAATAATAGTAACAGTAATAGTAACAATAATAGTAACAGTAATAGTAACAGTAACAGTAATAGTAAGTAGTAATATATGAGCAGATCTCCCTACCAAGTGTTTTTTTGTGGGGTCATAATCTGGGGTGATGCAATGGGTTACGGCGTTGAATGAATTCGCCGAGTTTATATTGTGTTTTATTTGAGGGGTACTTGAGTGGCATTTGAGTGGCATTTAAGTGGCATTTGAGTTTTGATTATTTTTTTACTTAATTTGAACTTATATGGTATATACATTTTGAATGTATGGCATTTAAGTTTTGATAATTTCTTTTCATAACTCGAGCTCATATAGCATCTTGAGAGAGAGGAGAGAGGAGATGTATCTACCTTGAATAAATTCATTGATTAAAAGTGAATCAATGTATGACTATATACATTTATTACATAATAAGTAGGGGCAAAATCTCCTCATATAATATAGCTAGATACATAATTCGAACTCATATATACATTGAATGCTATAAAATATATTGGATGATAAAGTTAAATATTCATCTATTCGTTATCGATATTTATAAGGATGATGAAAGATTTTTTGTATTTTATATATATATATATAGTTATAGTAACTGTGGTAAAAGAAGTCTATTATGAAGGGTTTTATTTAAGCCAAAGTAGGCTCGGTAGATACTCCATCAGAACACACTCGTCTTTTAGCATAAAAATATGTGAGTCCTCGTTTTATTTGGTTGTATGTCAACATTTTTTGATCCTTTACTACAAATCCTCGATTTTTACCCATAAACGACTTTTTTGTGTTCAATACATTTAGATAACTGTCTTTGTTCAATTGATTAATTCGTTTGTTCAAACCTTTTGAGCTAAACTTGTTTCCTTTTTCTCCCCAGCAGTAATAGGATTTAGAGTTAAGTGCAACAATTCCATCTCCGGTAAATTCCTCTTTAAACAACCCAGGTGTTCTTTTTCCGTGTTTTAGTACTTTTTCACAACAGTCTTGCGTGCTCCATTCTAAACCCATTGTTTTGGTTCTTAAAAACTCATCCCTATGTTTGGCACAGTATGGGCGTGGAAACCAATCACCATATTCATTGTAAAACTCTTTTTTCATACTTGGTTTTACCAGGGTTTCTAATGTTCCGCTCAACGCCATGTATGCGCTATCTGTATCCATTTCAACATATTGGAAATCACTTCCGTCAATATATCTATAAATAAAAAGATTGTTTCGATTTCAATTATTTGGAAGTTTTACTTACTTACACATAATAATGGTAGGGAATTAGGTTTTACTTACTTATCCATAAAGTCGTAGTAAAACTGTAGCATTCTCAGTTTAGCATACTGTAGCACGGAAAAACCCAAGTGTACTGGAACGTTCATAGTTAGCTGAAATGATGGTGATACTGATTAGCAAAGTAAACTTGGAGAATATAAATTTTGAATTGCGAAATAATTGTTTTTAAAACTTACTAGTCGTTTACAGGTTACGATTTCATAAAAATCATCTGCTATCTCTTCCATGGAGATGAATTTGTTCCCTCTGATACGAAATGAAGCTTTTCTCGCCCCTTCGATGAACTTGATGGTGGTGTGTTTTTCTTTATCAGTGATTGTTTTTCCATAAGCAGCATTTCCTACCAACTTGCTAGTAGTAGCGAGTAATTCTTGACTAGGATCTACATCTCCCATTCGCCTAGCGTCTGAAACTGATGTTCCAAAAGCTTCAAAAGCTTTTCTAGGAATATATTCTATTAGCTGATAAACTTTGGTGACTTTCAATCCTTGTTTCAAGTACCATTTTAACAAAGGACTCATTAGCAATATCTTATCTCCGAACATACTTCCAACTAATGAGCGTTGAGGAGTCTTTAAAAACCCTTCGGCTTCAGCAAAGACTTTCATTTCTTCGCTCAAGTGTTCTCTGGTTAACATCGTATTTTTAAAAATCGGAGGCATTTCGGAGAACTTTTCTTCCTCTTCCTCAGGAACTTCGATGTCACATTCAACAAATCCGAAGAGTTCCTCTGATTGAACTCTCGACAACACTTCTTCTTGATTTAGTTTTTTTTCAAGTATTTTAGGGTAGAAAGAATCGTAAAACGTGTTGACAAATTTTTGTAAATTTGTATGAGTTTTTACACGTTTCATCCACTCACACTCCCAAATCGAGATTACAGTGTAACCTAGCGCTCGAAGATATTCTTCATTTTCCATCGTAGTTTTAAACAGATTTGCTTTTGATTTTCTTCCACTAGCTTGAAGCTCTTGTTCTTTAGCATTGTTATAAGAGCAGTCGTGTCCATGCCAAAAACACCCGTGGAATTGAACGACATGACGATTTTCAACACAGAATCCGTCAACTGGTAATCCTCGCTGTCCAAGAGCAACTTCTCCTCCATTGAGCTGATGCTTGATATTGATTTTTTTTGAAAACATTTGGAACTGTAACCAACTATGAGCTACCTTGCTAAATTTTACTGGTTCAGCAACAAAGGAGTTTTCGATTTTTCTTCTTCGATGATAACCAGTAGGCATTGATTGCATCATACACCATAAATAGAGCGCATTTGCATCAACTCCATAGATTCTATCACAAACTTTTGCTTCTTTTCCCAACCAATGTTCTCTAATTTTAGTTATACCTTTTTCGTGATATCTATGCATCACTAGACTTGGTCCACCAACTATGTTTTTCTTTATTAGAGGATAAAGTTCTGGATTTTAGGTCACTTACCCCCTGGACACTTACCCCCCAGCCATATACCCCCGGTCATTTACCCCCTGGTCGCATACCCCCCTAGGCTATATACCCCCAGGTCAATTACCCCCTGTAACAAATAATACAGTTTAACTTAAATCAGTTAATTTTTGGTGTAAATCACATGAACCACTTGATAATTTGTCATGATTTAATTAGCAGTGAATAATGAATAATTAAAAAGACAATTAAAAATAAATGCATTTATTTACAAACGAAGCATGAAATTGTATTCTAATACAAACAGACAGTAATTTAAATGTATTTGCATATGTATTTGCGTGTGTGTGTTCGTTCGTCTTTCCAATAACTTCTTCACTTTTCATTTTCAATTTAGCTTTGCATTGTTTCTCATTCCGTCTCATTTCACACTCATATGAAACAACTCCATTTGCCAAATTTTTCTGCTTCACATATACGAATCCTCCATACACTAACTTCGAACCTCCTTTAGTACTAATAATGAACTCCATGATAAATTTTATAATACTGAGGGTACAACATATTTTTCAACTTATATATGTATGCATTAACTGTCTTAGTTCTCTACAAGTTCTGCTTCAAAGAATCTATCCAACCCAGAATCAAGGGTACATAGTACCTTTGATATGTACTTTTAGCAGTTCTATTAAGCAACCTAGTCTTGGTTGCAATCTGTAGTCATTTAATCAAAGGAATCATTAATTGTCTGAATTCCTTACAAGTTCAATTTCCAAGAATATATTCAATGATTAAGGATATTGCCAATTATAATTAGTGTTTAGTGTAAACTATTCAAAGATATCATGGGGGTAATTGACCTGGGGGTATATAGCCTAGGGGGGTATGCGACCAGGGGGTAAATGACCGGGGGTATATGGCTGGGGGGTAAGTGTCCAGGGGGTAAGTGACCTGATAGCAAAGTTCTGCATTGCTGTTGTCAATCAGACAAATTGGGAGAGTCTGTCGAAACGAGTTACCAAGTTCATGGAAATCCAAGCGTGTAGAGAGGTATGGAGGAGGTGGTTGAGGAGCTTTGTTGAACATCCATCGAATTGCTAATCCTGGTAAAGATATACCGTCTTTTAACATATCAATCCCATGCTCTCTGTAGATCGATCTTTGTCTTTCCAACGCTTGAACAAATGATTTTACATCCAAGTTGTTGTACCATTTTAAAAAATCCCTCATCGTCCTCATGTTGTTATCTTTCCATGCTTCTTGACAAATTATGTACTCTTCTTCACTGATGTTCTTTTGTTTTAAAGAACTGTAAAAAGCTTCTCTTGGGGGTAGATATTCTTGATTAAGTTGTTCCAAGTCTTTCATCCATTCATAAGGAAAAAATCCTTTTCCGGCTTCACATTTGTATGCTTTGAGATACATTTCATAGCTATATCCAGGAGCGATAAAGTTTGTACAATCTAAAAACAAAAAAGATCCTATTCCGATAACAGGCATTTTGTTTCCTTTTTTTATAACAAAATCAAAATCTTTGCCGGAGACATCTTTCAATTTTTGAAGCAGTTTTCCTTTCATCACATTAACATCATAAGTCTGTGAATTGAATCCTAGAATAGGAAGTTTTTTCATATAGCTGTACAAATCATCCAGAACTTTTTCAGCTCCTAATCTCCGTCTGAAACGATTTTGTTCATAATCAGTACGAAACTTTTCTTCAGCTTTTTCCAATCGTTGTAATTCACCTTCTATCTGTTTTATGATTTGTGAAAATTGTTCTTCCAATCGGCTATATGATTCTTCACTAATATCTTCCAAGTATTCAATGAACTTTCCAACACACTCATCATCATCCCCGTTATTGACAATACAACGTGGGTTGTTGAAGCCCGGTACATTTGAACAAATTGAAATACTTAAAAGTTGATGCTCGTTAGTGTAAATGGTTCTGTCTGTATCTCGATCTTTTTCGCAATTAGGTAACAAACACTCTATATCGAATGTTGCAAAAAACGGAAAGTATCTCAAGGAATCATCTGACCCGATATCTACCCCGAATTGAATCTTCAGTTTGTCGAATATTGTAGCGGTAGGTTTGTATTGTCCTGCAGAAAACTCCAGATTTGTTGCGTCTGAGATTGAACATCTGTGTCTTTTCAAATTCCCCAATCTGTCATAACAAGTAGAACACGTTGGACATCTGTAGGTTCTGACATATCCTTCCAAGTTTGTAATAAGACTGAAGTGATTGATATAAAGATCCAAATATAGATTCTCCTTATAACAGGAGTTTGAATTCCAAATAACTGTTGAAGTCATATCATCATTTAAAGAAAACACCGTTATCTTCAGTTGAAATGCTCGCTCCAAAAGCAATAAATCAGCTTCTGTTACTCCTTTCTCATCACAACTTTTAGCACTATCACCATAGATGAAACTATGATATTGTTGTTGGTACTCCTTCACCTCCTTCATTGTCGGATCTTTTGCAATTCCACCGTTTTTTTGTAGTTCTTTGTATAATGCTAGACATCTAAAAAAACAAAGATTGTCGGTAATTCGTATTCCTTTTGTGTTTTTTAACATGGTTCGTATGTGTCTGTTGTTAATGAGGTGAGAAGGTAAATGCTCTGGTGGTGATCCAACTTTTCCCATTCCAAGTAGTTTGTAGAAATAAAACGAAATGTTTGTGATTAACATCAATCTCCAAGTCGTATTTGGTCTCCGTCTCAAGCTATTTGTACGATGATCAGTCTCCATAACATCAACAAAAAAGGCATCAAGATCTCCTTCACTTTCAATCAGTTTAGCTTTTGGATATACGGTAGCATTGTTTGATGATGAGTGAAAGTATCGGAGCTCACCATCATTTTTATTTTCTAGTATACAACCTACGCTACAGTTGACTTTTGCTCTTGAGCTCAATTGTCTCCAAACTTTTTTTAGCAATTCTAACACTCTTGAATCATGATAGTCATTTTGGTAGGTATCAGCTTGGTCTCTTGGAATCCCATCCCAAAGTCTTACATTTAAAAGTTCTATGACTTTTCCAGCTCTATGTTTCGTTTTCATAGCTCCCCAATATCTAGCTATCAAATCATCCCATTCTTCATCTTGGAAGGTTGGAGCTGTGCTATCATCAACAATACCTAGGGTTGATGCTCGGGTAGGTCTTTCAAAATTTAAATCTTCCATTTCTTCTTCTTCTTGTTCTTCCTCTTGTGCTTCTTCCTCCTCTTCTTCTTCTTCTTCTTCTTCTTCTTCTTCTTCTTCTTCTTCTTCTTCTTCATTTTCTTCATTTTCTATCATTGGATCATTCTCATTTTCTTCAACTATCTCCTCCACAACCGGCTCTATATCTTGAGCTATTATACTTGTCTTTGGTGGTGAAGGCTCAGCACCAAATCCTATTTGATTGATTGTTTCATCGGGTAAACGAAAACAAATGAGATTTTCTTCTAACCATTTCCAATTAGGGGAAATTTCAGGGTTTTTTTCTTCTACATTCTCCTCCTGATAATTTAAACTTTGTCTACAATAGAAATGTTAACACATAATAGTTGTTCTATAAAACATTCATATACATTTTGTATGAAATGTAACAGAAGAAAAAATGACTTAAATACCATTATCAATTAATTTTTAAAATGGGATTAGGAAAAAAGGCTCAAACATTATTATTAGTTAGGTTTTTAAAAACTTACTGTGTACTATGACATGAATTCTCAACTCCCTCTTTTACATTAATTCTCTGATATTCTGAGTCCTGTCTACAATAAAGAGATAACGCATTATTTTTGCTGATTCATGAGATGACTATAAAAAAAACAGCAAAAAAAATTACTCTACTAACGTTATTAATTTATGATTTTAAAAACTTACTGCTTATCAAAGGCTATTGTATTTTCAGTAGTTGCTGAAACTTGAAAAGTCGAAGCTTTGTCTTGAAAAGCATTTTCAAGTTCCATTTCATTTTCATATTCAGCATCGCATTCATCATTCATGTATTCATTATCAGCGTTTGAAAAACTGATATCATTTTGATTTTTCATGAGCCATTCCCATTCCTTATGTATGTCTACATCAGTATCATCCTCTTCTGTTTCCATAGCACTATAATAACAATAAAATCATTACTTTTTAATAGAAGTGACAATAGCACATAAAAAGGTAAGTTAAATGTCTCAGCTAATAAATTTTACCTTGTGAATAAAACTCCTAGTAGTCAGTTGGTATATTATATAGTAGATGTTGAGGCTTCAGTTACTGTTGTTAGAACGAGTGATTTATTGTGTGAAAGCATTACTTTTTAAGTAGACAAAAATTTAAGTGAGATAATTAAGTCAGATAATTAAGTCTTAGGTTCAATGAAAATTTTCAAATTCACACAGAAAAACTTTTAATAGTCAGTGGATGTAGTAGTAGATGTTGCTCCTCCGATCACTGTTGTAGAACTGGATGCTTTCTGTGTGAAAACAGTGGCTCTTTAATAGGTAAAGTTGCACTGGCTGAACTCTATGAATACCAACCTTCTTTATAATATAACTATGAATCAGAATTTTGTCCACGCGAAAACCAATGCTTTCGCGGGAATAAATAATTTATTTTCACGCGAATGGAAACCGTTGCTTTCGCGGGAATAAATATTTTATTTTCGCGGGAATGGAAACCGTTGCTTTCGCGGGAATAAAAAATTTATTTTCACGCGAATAGAAACTGTTGCTTTCGCGGGAATACAAATTTTATTTTCACGCGGATACAAACCAATGCTTTCGCGGGAATAAATACTTTATTTTCACGCGAAAGCAACGGTTTCCATTCGCGTGAAAATAAAGTATTTATTCACGCGAAAGCATTGGTTTGTATCCGCGTGAAAATAAAATTTGTATTCCCGCGAAAGCAACAGTTTCTATTCGCGTGAAAATAAATTGTTTATTCCCGCGAAAGCAACGGTTTCCCTTCGCGTGAAAATAAAGTATTTATTCCCGCGAAAGCATTGGTTTGTATCCGCAGGAAAATAAAATTTGTATTCCCGCGAAAGCAACAGTTTCTATTCGCGTGAAAATAAATTATTTATTCCCGCGAAAACATTGGTTTTCGCGTGGACAAAATTCTGATTCATAGTTATATTATAAAGAAGGTTGGTATTCATAGAGTTCAACCAGTGCAACTTTAGCTATTTAAGAGCCACTGTTTTCACACAGAAAGCATCCAGTTCTACAACAGTGATCGGAGGAGCAACATCTACTACACTTTCCATTGCAACTACTAGAAACTTTCTCTTTATAAAAGGTAAAATTTAAAAAACTTATTATTCCCTACCTAGCAAAGATCAAAATTAGTTTAGCTATAATGTAAAGTATGAAATAAATAATCTTTTAGTTCCACATGAAAAGCTGAATTATATATTATTTCTTTCTTTTTTAGAACACTATGGAGGATTTTTCTGCTTCTTACACGGATTTAAAGCCAATCGAAAACAAACAAAAAACATTCAAAACACCCTCCAAAAGAAAAAACTCTAACTCTGTCACAAAAGAAGCAGCAATAAAGAGACGAGCTCTTCCAAAACTGGTTTTACCCACAACATCAAACAATATGGAACAAAAAGAATTGCTCACTGATGCTGACAGAGCTCTCAAGATGGCCAAATCTCTCCAAAAATGGAAGGCATGTGATTTGAAAAAGATTGGAGGGTTTCTTACACTAGCATCACTTCCTGTTCCATCAGTTTTGCAAATCGTTTCTATTGAACAGAGTACTGGTGCATACGGAAACTACTACATTCTCACTTATCTTGATAATTCAACTGGAGCGAATTTTCAGAAAGTTGTTTGTCCAAGTAGAGTAGTTGAAAGCTTCAATGTTGATAACTACCCATTACCTTTCAACATTTTGTACTTGGGTGAGATGGAAAACTCAAAAAAACCAGAGACTACTTACTACAATGTCAAACGTATCAGTACAAAACGATTAACCACAATGGAAGCTACTGCTGAAGCTGAAAAACTGAGAAAAATGAGTGAAGAAGAACTCAAACTCGCTTACGACATCGAGTATCTCAGTAATTTCAAAGATTGTTCCATTTTTGCTTACATCGAAGTTGTAGAAAGATTCCTTCCTTTCCGATTCAATGGAGAAGAATCCATTGTAAATTGCATTCGCTATGTCGCTGAAAAGAATGGAAAAAGAGAGACGAGAACACTTTTACTACCAATCAGATATAACGAGGAAGCTAAAAGATGTGTACCTGGTGTGATGATTTACAAAGGAAAAAAACAGAGTAAGAATGGAAATCCTATTCCATACCACAATGTTGTCTTCATTTCTTCAACCAACGCTAGTGATTGGGAGCCATATTGCTCGCAAACAAGTTCCAATGAGGTGCTAACAAAAACGAATAATGAGGATGAAGTTCTTAAGGAATTCCTAGAAAACGAATTACAAGATTTTGATGAACAGCTTGGTGTTGATGGTATGTAAACTCAATGTCAAATGCTGACAACAGGTAGTCTCAAGCGGATAATGAATGAATAAAAAAAGTCTGTGTATTCATTGACATTACAAGTTGTACTGTTTTGTATTACTTACTATTTACCGACTCTAACTATATTATATGGAAAGATTTTCCCTACTTATTATACAATAAGTCTATATAATCATATAATAATTCATAGAAAAGTCTAAAGGTTCTCAGGTGATTAACTCACCAAAAGTTCCGGTTTGCAAAACATTTGAAGATCTTCCTATCCTAAGCATTATCCGAGTGACTGTACTTTTTTATCCAGTTGAAATAGCTAAAAACTTCAGTTACTTAGTATTTACTGACTCTAGCTATATTATATGAGATTTTCCCTACTTATTACACAATAAATGTATATATTCACATATTCTTTCATTTTTAATCACTGTATTTATTCAATGTAGATATATTTCCTCTCTCTCCTCTCTCTCAAGATATCATATGACTCGGAATTACAAAAAATTATCAAACCTTAAATACCTCACATTCAAAATCTAGACATCCTATGAGTTATAATTATGTATACAATTATGTAAAAAATTATCATAACTTAGATGCCATACATTCAAAATCTATATACCATATAAGTTCAAATTAAGTAAAAAATAATCAAAACTCAAATGCCACTTAAATGCCACTCAAATGCCACTCAAGTACCCCTCAAATAAAACACAATATAAACTCGGCGAATTCATTCAATGCCGTAACCCATTGCATCACCCCAGATTATGACCCCACAAAAAAACACTTGGTAGGGAGATCTGCTCATATATTACTACTATAGTAACAGTAATAGTAACAGTAATAGTAATAGTAACAATAATAGTAACAATAATAGTAACAATAATAGTAACAATGAAAAAAATAAATAATGATATCAAATTGTGGTATCCTACAAGCAACCATATACAATTGTACAAATTTATGTAGCCACCTTTAATTTAGCAATATCATGGTGTATAAACTTTAACCGTGTTCAAATTTGATAGCCAGTGACTCAGTGATGATGGTATAAACGACTTTGCAGTTCAGTAATAATGATAATAATAGTAATAATAAGGATCAAAAATGAGAAGGCAAATGATATTATGATACTTGATACATTTTTATGATAATAATAATGTTTGATGTAGTACAACATATAAAACTAACAATTAATGATAAATAAAATGAATAATTAGTAACACACACACAGTGATATTAGTAATAAATATTGGCTGGTAACCATTTTATTATTATATAATAAAATACCACAGCTAGCAGCCAGTCAATTATAATTACACTGATTAGGGGCTTTTGAAATTTAAAAAAGCATTAGCAACAACAATACTGACTACAAATGAGAAAAAATTATAATTATATTTATTCATAAAAAAGCAGTAATGGTAGTAGTAGTAGTAGTAGTAGTAGTACAAGTAAGTAGTGGAGCAGTAGTAGTAAGTTATTAGCTTACCATATGTCGTTAGCAGTTTCTACAAAAAAATGTTCACTGATGTTCCAACAATAATCAGTTGTTATTATTGCTATTGCTAATGGGAAGCAGTATTATGAAATGTCCAACGGCACCGACGACAACGGCAAATATTATTACACCAAACATGAACTGCTGGTAAGTGAGCAGAACATGGGAGAAAATTACAACGATAATAAGTGAAACTGATAGAGCAGAAAATTCCATATCCAAGACACTTATTGTTTATATAAACAACAACCCAAACACCCAGTAGAAACAGATGCAAATGTAGCTATGATAACTACGGCATTTGCAGGAAATCGTCAAATAGTAATTCTACTGCATCAACCTCATGCCTTATCATTAACACTAACAAAATGCAATAATTTTTGATAATAAAGATAGGATTGCAGGGGTAAGAAAACCTTGCAAATTTCAACATGTAATTTTTAGGGAGCCTTCTACAAAAATTGGTTTTTGAATTGAGAAAAAACGTCATATTGTTTTTTAAATAATTTCAAATATCTGACGCTTGCTTTAACTGCGTAATAACATTTTTCTCATGATGTTGCATTATAGGGGTATTCAACTAAAAAAATGCTATGTACTATTAGACAACACCAGGAAGTATTCTCAGATGCAAGAAAAATGTTAATTTAGGTTATTTATAACGAAATAATTAGTAACTCTTTCTACATACATAAACTAAATGTTTAAAAAATAGGGATTCTTTGCCTTTTTTATTATTATTAATTAAAATCAATAATCCGGATGTCCTCAAATAATTAAAAATTAATTTATGAAAGTTCTTCATTGTCTTAGCTATCTTCTGATATGCAATTTGTTGTTATGAAATGTTCTAATCAGCTGAAATTTATTCTTTGAATATGACACTTTTGAAAACCTGAAGCTAGTACTACTATGAAAAATGTCCCATATGTACTATTTATGTCTTATCTACAATATATAGTGTATATGTACTATTTGTGTCTTATCTACAATATATAGTGTATATGTATTATTTGTGTCTTAGCTACAATATATAGTGTATATGTACTATTTATGTCTTAGCTACAATATATAGTGTATATGTACTATTTGTGTCTTATCTACAATATATAGTGTATATGTACTATTTATGTCTTATCTACAATATATAGTGTATATGTACTATTTGTGTCTTATCTACAATACATAGTGTATATGTACTATTTGTGTCTTAGCTACAATATATAGTGTATATGTACTATATGTGTCTTAGCTACAATATATAGTGTATATGTACTATTTGTGTCTTATCTACAATATATAGTGTATATGTACTATTTGTGTCTTATCTACAATATATAGTGTATATGTACTATTTGTGTCTTAGCTACAATATATAGTGTATATGTACTATTTGTGTCTTATCTACAATATATAGTGTATATGTACTATTTGTGTCTTATCTACAATATATAGTGTATATGTACTATTTGTGTCTTATCTACAATATATAGTGTATATGTACTATTTGTGTCTTATCTACAATATATAGTGTATATGTACTATTTGTGTCTTAGCTACAATATATAGTGTATATGTACTATTTGTGTCTTAGCTACAATATATAGTGTATATGTACTATTTGTGTCTTATCTACAATATATAGTGTATATGTACTATTTGTGTCTTAGCTACAATATATAGTGTATATGTACTATTTATGTCTTATCTACAATATATAGTGTATATGTACTATTTATGTCTTATCTACAATATATAGTGTATATGTACTATTTATGTCTTATCTACAATATATAGTGTGTATGTACTACTTATGTCTTATCTACAATATATAGTGTGTATGTACTATTTGTGTCTTAGCTACAATATATAGTCACCGATGAACTTTGCCGAGAAGTTACTGACTGCTGGATAAAAGAGGCAGCCAATGAAGCAACTGGCGGTGAAATAGCCAATAGAAATGAGAAAATTGTGGCAGAGAATGCGTACAGGAAACGGGTTGAGGTGATGCTGAGTGAAGACAACTGCTTTGAGATTGTGATGGTGAGTGCATATTACACTTGTATGCAATGCTGTTATATGTATTTTTATGTTATATACATTGTTTTATAACATATTTAATGTTACAGTACAATAAAGACAATCTACTAACATTCACGCTGCTAGACACGGATGGCGAGAGTTCCTTTGGCAGTACCGTGGCTAAATCTGATAGGTGGCATGACTACATAGATAAGTATGTGCCAGGACATCTGGATAGCGATGTCAGCGACGATGTGCGACAGCACCTCAAGCGTAAACCCATATTTTTGAAGAGGTTTGTTACGTAATATATATAGTAGTATTATGTGTAGTTATGTAATAGGTGTAGTAATATTGTGTGTAGTTATGTCATATATATATAGTAGTATTGTGTGTAGTTATGTCATATATATATAGTAGTATTGTGTGTAGTTATGTCATAGGTGTGGTAATATTGTGTGTAGTTATGTAATATATATAGTAGTATTATGTGTAGTTATGTCATATATATATAGTAGTATTGTGTGTAGTTATGTCATATATATATAGTAGTATTGTGTGTAGTTATGTCATATATATATAGTAGTATTGTGTGTAGTTATGTCATATATATATAGTAGTATTGTGTGTAGTTATGTCATAGGTGTGGTAGTATTGTGTGTAGTTATGTAATATATATAGTAGTATTATGTGTAGTTATGTCATATATATATAGTAGTATTGTGTGTAGTTATGTCATATATATATAGTAGTATTGTGTGTAGTTATGTCATATATATATAGTAGTATTGTGTGTAGTTATGTCATATATATATAGTAGTATTGTGTGTAGTTATGTCATAGGTGTGGTAGTATTGTGTGTAGTTATGTAATATATATAGTAGTATTGTGTGTAGTTATGTAATAGGTGTAGTAGTATTATGTGTAGTTATGTAATGTGTACAATATGGTATGCTTCTATGTTGTACGCATCGTATTGTATATTGTTATGTGATGATATATATTGTTATGTGATGTTTTGTATTCTTATGTAATATTACTTATTGTTATGTAATATTACTTATTGTTATGTAATATTACATGTGGTTGTGTAATATTACGCATAGTAATTTAACATTCGGCATTATGTAAAATTTTGTATTGTTATGTAATACTCGATATCGCTATGTAGTGCTGTATCTTACTCAACAGGAATATTGACAAGTGGAATAAGCACAACGAGAAGCATGTGCAGATGGATACTGGAGATGGTGAGAACGCAGCTGTTGCTGGCAGTGGTCCAAGAGGTGTTGCTGCCACAGAAAAAGAGGAGGTAAAAGAGGGTTCTGCTGAAGGCAGTGTTGATGGATGCAAGAAGAGCGAAAGCAAGAGCTCAAGTGATGCCTCTACTGCTGCTGACACTAGTGACAGCAATGAGAAGGTTGATATTGGATGCCTTAATGCATGCAACAACTGTATATTACATATATATGTAATATATATGTAATATATATGTAATATATATGTAATACATATTACATATACAGATACTATTGTGGGTACCTTGGGGGAGAGCAGGTTCAGTCCAGTAACTTGTGTGTAACATTTGATAGATGGACGTTGACCAAACAGAAACTGTGCCATTGCCAGTAGGTTTGCAAGTGAATGAGGGAGAACAATGCAAGTTCAGCCTTGGCTCATACAAAATGGTCAAGGTAGCGCACACTGAAGATTTGTTGTACAGAAAGGAAGCGCTAACCAAGGCTGCTAAGGTAGGCTCGGCAAATATGGCTCTTCCTCTGGCACAAAGGTTATCTTTGTCATACCAAGTTCATAGCTAATATGATAGTTATGTACCGTGTGTACCATGCGTGCCTTGTGTACCATGTGTACCATGTGTGCCTTGTGTACCTTGTGTACCATGTGTGCCTTGTGTACCATGCGTGCCTTGTGTACCATGTGTGCCTTGTGTACCACGTATGCCTTGTGTACCATGTGTGCCTTGGGTACCATGTGTGCCACGTGTACCTTGTGTACCCTGTGTGCCTTGTGTACCATGTATACCTTGTGTACCAAGTGTGCCTTGTGTACCAAGTGTGCCGTGTGTACCAAGTGTGCTTTGTGTACCAAGTGTCCCTTGTGTACCATGTGTATTTTATCCTTGTTTACCAAGTATATAGCAGTTCTGTGCTCAGATGTTCAAGTGCTCACTTTGTTCCTTCTTGTTGTACAGAGCCATAAGAGAGTTAGCCAGGGAATGTATAGGATGTGGGATAGGTTCTGCACAGGCTGGAGGGACAACCATACTACTCCCGCAGAGTCAGAAAAAGTTAGCCGTTGGTTGAGGGGTGAGCAACTGGAGAACTGCAGGGCTTGTCAGACCCTATGCAGAAGAGACAATGACGTAGAGAGGGCTCCGTACCGGTTATATAATAGATACTCGGTGAGTAGCTGCTCTTATATACCTTGTATAGTATCAGCTGCACTCGTAATACCAAATATTCTATTGTTAGTAGTGAAGTAATACCAAATATTCTATTGTTGGTAATGAAGTAATACCAAATATTCTATTGTTGGTAATGAAGTAATACCAAATATTCTATTGTTGGCAGTGAAGTAATACCAAATATTCTATTGTTAGCAGTGAAGTAATACCAAATATTCTATTGTTGGCAGTGAAGTAATACCAAATATTCTATTGTTAGTAGTGAAGTAATACCAAATATTCTATTGTTGGCAGTGAAGTAATACCAAATATTCTATTGTTAGCAGTGAAGTAATACCAAATATTCTATTGTTGGCAGTGAAGTAATACCAAATATTCTATTGTTGGTAGTGAAGTAATACCAAATATTCTATTGTTGGTAATGAAGTAATACCAAATATTCTATTGTTGGTAGTGAAGTAATACCAAATATTCTATTGTTGGTAGTGAAGTAATACCAAATATTCTATTGTTGTAGTGAAGTAATACCAAATATTCTATTGTTAGCAGTGAAGTAATACCAAATATTCTATTGTTGGTAGTGAAGTAATACCAAATATTCTATTGTTGGCAGTGAAGTAATACCAAATATTCTATTGTTGGTAGTGAAGTAATACCAAATATTCTATTGTTGGCAGTGAAGTAATACCAAATATTCTATTGTTGGTAGTGAAGTAATACCAAATATTCTATTGTTGGCAGTGAAACAGTATCAATGAAACGGTCATTCTGTGAGAAGTCTCATTGAATAATGCTGCTCGTCTCCCATAAGTCCGACATTTGTTATTTTTGATGCGCTCAACCTCAGCTGTTGCTTTCAGTCGCAGGATAACGCGATGCTCATTTCATTGCATACAAGTTTGAGCCTTTGTTTTGGTGAAGAAATCAAATGAAAGTCAACGCCTAAGTTTTTAGCAAAGTTGTTCCGCCAATACTACGCACTTTATACCTCTTCTGCATGTGTCAAGCGTTGAAAAATTTTATTTTCATTTCATGAGACAGATTATTTATAGCCAACTCGGCTAGCTGTATATAGTTACCTTGGCGACATAGTTTATTCAGTGATGGAAACAGTTCAATAGCTCCAGCTAAACCGTGGCTACACACACTACGTTTGTCGGTATGTAGGTCAAAATGTGTTTTTTTTGTTTTGTTTCACAGGCGACATTTCTCTTTTAAATGTCGTTCTTCGTAGAACAACGCGTTGGTCTATGAAGACACTTTTTGTTGGATGCTTTGGTGATTGGACAATTATGTTAGACAGCCAATTACAATTGGTTAAAATATTACAGCAAAATTTGAATATTGCAATGTATTTTTATATTGCGACCTTGACCTGATCACCTTGCTGATTAGCTCATGGACCATTCTGTTACCTCGTTCAACGAGCAACTTATTATTATGGCTATTATAATTATCAATATGATATTATAAACAAATATAGTAATTAATTATTTATTATAATTTATATTTATGATACTTATTATAGTAGTCATCATAATGATTGATTGTAATAATTTACCCTCTTTGCCTCACTGGACGGTTCATAACGTCTCGTAGTTGTAAGCATCTGTGTGTCCACCAGAGGGTTGCTACGAAACAGGCAGCACACCGAAGTCCTACCATTCATAGGTGTATGTAGCCGCGGTTTTACAGCATGTATCATCTCGAGACAATAACAACTTTTATCACCTGAGTAATAACTTTCCAGTAAAAGGTGCCGCGCCTGTGTGATGAAACGATTGAAAACTAATTAAGAAAACTTTTAAATAACATATTTTACAGTGGTGTGTGTAGGAGCTTTCGCTATCTTACTAACCCAACAAAGATTTTGCTAACTATTTGGTTTGTGGTATCTGGTTAATCTGGGAGCAAACAAAGTTATTTTAGGCGGCATGGCATGAAATGTGCTTTCTACTTTTATCCAAAATGTGATAGATGGGTGGCATGCAAAGAGTACTGCTGTTTCAGGTGAGGTATGAGAAGGTGACGGCTGCTGTTACTTCTTCGATAGACGATGGATCACTCACTGCCCTTAGCACAGCCTCTGATGACATCATGGATACACTATAACCAAACATTGCCCTATTTCTGCTTTAATACGTACGCCTGCTGATCTTCTCCAATGGAAATTGTACATAGCCCAAGTTCTATTATATTGCTGTAGCTATGCTGTAACATGGCCCTGGATTTTGGTGTAGACCATCGACAAACTCATATGGAACTGTGGGTGTATTTGCATACTCTCTGTCTCTCATTATCTTGTGTACATATATTTATAATGTAATAAAATAAAATCTCTCTGGAACCGCATCAAACATACTGAATAAAAGCGCACAAAGCGTAGATAGAGGATGATGCAAGAAACAGGTTTATGTACAGGCATGTCTGCAGTAGCCTGCAGGTGACTGGCACCGCATGACCACCTACAGAAGGTCATTGGCAGCAGCTCTGGATGTTGTACGTGGGTTTAGAAGAAGGCTCTCTCTTTGGTTGTCTGTGATCAAGTCCTTGCTGTCCTCGTCTACAGTATAAAGTAATTGGTATATACATCTACAGTATATAGTAATTGGTATATACATCTACAGTATATAGTAATTGGTATATACATCTACAGTATATAGTAATTGGTATATACATCTACAGTATATAGTAATTGGTATATTCATCTACAGTATATAGTAATTGGTATATTCATCTACAGTATATAGTAATTGGTATATTCATCTACAGTATATAGTAATTGGTATATTCATCTACAGTATATAGTAATTGGTATATACATCTACAGTATATAGTAATTGGTATATTCGTCTACAGTATATAGTAATTGGTATATTCATCTACAGTATATAGTAATTGGTATATTCATCTACAGTATATAGTAATTGGTATATTCATCTACAGTATATAGTAATTGGTATATTCATCTACAATATATAGTAATTGGTATATTCATCTACAGTATATAGTAATTGGTATATTCATCTGCAGTATATAGTAATTGGTATATACATCTACAGTATATAGTAATTGGTATATACATCTACAGTATATAGTAATTGGTATATTCATCTACAATATATAGTAATTGGTATATTCATCTACAATATATAGTAATTGGTATATACATCTACAGTATATAGTAATTGGTATATTCATCTACAGTATATAGTAATTGGTATATTCATCTACAATATATAGTAATTGGTATATTCATCTACAATATATAGTAATTGGTATATTCATCTACAATATATAGTAATTGGTATATACATCTACAGTATATAGTAATTGGTATATAGTAATTGGTATATTCATCTACAATATATAGTAATTGGTATATTCATCTACAATATATAGTAATTGGTATATTCATCTACAGTATATAGTAATTAGTATATTCATCTACAGTATATAGTAATTGGTATATACATCTACAGTATATAGTAATTGGTATATAGTAATTGGTATATACATCTACAGTATATAGTAATTGGTATATACATCTACAGTATATAGTAATTGGTATATTCGTCTACAGTATATAGTAATTGGTATATTCATCTACAGTATATAGTAATTGGTATATAGTAATTGGTATATTCATCTACAATATATAGTAATTGGTATATTCATCTACAATATATAGTAATTGGTATATTCATCTACAATATATAGTAATTAGTATATTCATCTACAGTATATAGTAATTGGTATATACATCTACAGTATATAGTAATTGGTATATAGTAATTGGTATATTCATCTACAATATATAGTAATTGGTATATTCATCTACAATATATAGTAATTGGTATATTCATCTACAATATATAGTAATTAGTATATTCATCTACAGTATATAGTAATTGGTATATTCATCTACAGTATATAGTAATTGGTATATACATCTACAGTATAAAGTAATTGGTATATTCATCTACAGTATATAGTAATTGGTATATACATCTACAGTATAAAGTAATTGGTATATTCATCTACAGTATATAGTAATTGGTATATACATCTACAGTATATAGTAATTGGTATATACATCTACAGTATATAGTAATTGGTATATTCATCTACAGTATATAGTAATTGGTATATTCATCTACAGTATATAGTAATTGGTATATTCATCTACAGTATATAGTAATTGGTATATTCATCTACAGTATATAGTAATTAGTATATTCATCTACAGTATATAGTAATTGGTATATACATCTACAGTATATAGTAACTGGTATATTCATCTACAGTATATAGTAATTGGTATATTCATCTACAGTATATAGTAATTGGTATATTCATCTACAGTATATAGTAATTGGTATATACATCTACAGTATATAGTAATTGGTATATAGTAATTGGTATATACATCTACAATATATAGTAATTGGTATATTCATCTACAGTATATAGTAATTAGTATATTCATCTACAGTATATAGTAATTGGTATATACATCTACAGTATATAGTAATTGGTATATACATCTACAGTATATAGTAATTGGTATATACATCTACAGTATATAGTAATTGGTATATACATCTACAGTATATAGTAATTGGTATATTCATCTACAGTATATAGTAATTGGTATATACATCTACAGTATATAGTAATTGGTATATAGTAATTGGTATATTCATCTACAATATATAGTAATTGGTATATTCATCTACAATATATAGTAATTGGTATATTCATCTACAATATATAGTAATTAGTATATTCATCTACAGTATATAGTAATTGGTATATTCATCTACAGTATATAGTAATTGGTATATTCATCTACAGTATATAGTAATTGGTATATTCATTTACAGTATATAGTAATTGGTATATTCATCTACAATATATAGTAATTAGTATATACATCTACAGTATATAGTAATTGGTATATTCATCTACAGTATATAGTAATTGGTATATTCATCTACAATATATAGTAATTAGTATATTCATCTACAGTATATAGTAATTGGTATATACATCTACAGTATATAGTAATTGGTATATTCATCTACAGTATATAGTAATTGGTATATTCATCTACAATATATAGTAATTGGTATATTCATCTACAATATATAGTAATTAGTATATTCATCTACAGTATATAGTAATTGGTATATACATCTACAGTATATAGTAATTGGTATATTCATCTACAGTATATAGTAATTGGTATATAGTAATTGGTATATACATCTACAGTATATAGTAATTGGTATATTCATCTACAATATATAGTAATTGGTATATTCATCTACAATATATAGTAATTGGTATATACATCTACAGTATATAGTAATTGGTATATTCATCTACAATATATAGTAATTGGTATATTCATCTACAGTATATAGTAATTGGTATATTCATCTACAGTATATAGTAATTGGTATATTCATCTACAATATATAGTAATTGGTATATTCATCTACAATATATAGTAATTGGTATATTCATCTACAGTATATAGTAATTGGTATATTCATCTACAATATATAGTAATTGGTATATTCATCTACAGTATATAGTAATTGGTATATTCATCTACAGTATATAGTAACTGGTATATTCATCCACAGTATATAGTAATTGGTATATTCATCTACAGTATATAGTAATTGGTATATACATCTACAGTATATAGTAATTGGTATATTCATCTACAGTATATAGTAATTGGTATATACATCTACAGTATATAGTAATCGGTATATTCACCTACAATATATAGTAATTGGTATATTCATCTACAATATATAGTAATTGGTATATTCATCTACAATATATAGTAATTGGTATATACATCTACAGTATATAGTAATTGGTATATACATCTACAGTATATAGTAATTGGTATATTCATCTACAATATATAGTAATTGGTATATACATCTACAGTATATAGTAATTGGTATATACATCTACAGTATATAGTAATTGGTATATTCATCTACAGTATATAGTAATTGGTATATACATCTACAATATATAGTAATTGGTATATACATCTACAGTATATAGTAATTGGTATATACATCTACAGTATATAGTAATTGGTATATTCATCTACAATATATAGTAATTGGTATATACATCTACAGTATATAGTAATTGGTATATTCATCTACAGTATATAGTAATTGGTATATAGTAATTGGTATATACATCTACAGTATATAGTAATTGGTATATACATCTACAATATATAGTAATTGGTATATTCATCTACAGTGTATAGTAATTGGTATATACATCTACAGTGTATAGTAATTGGTATATACATCTACAGTATATAGTAATTGGTATATTCATCTACAGTGTATAGTAATTGGTATATACATCTACAGTGTATAGTAATTGGTATATTCATCTACAATATATAGTAATTGGTATATTCATCTACAGTATATAGTAATTGGTATATTCATCTACAGTATATAGTAACTGGTATATTCATCCACAGTATATAGTAATTGGTATATACATCTACAGTATATAGTAATTGGTATATTCATCTACAGTATATAGTAATTGGTATATACATCTACAGTATATAGTAATTGGTATATACATCTACAGTATATAGTAATTGGTATATTCATCTACAGTATATAGTAATTGGTATATACATCTACAGTATATAGTAATTGGTATATTCGTCTACAATATATAGTAATTGGTATATTCATCTACAATATATAGTAATTGGTATATTCATCTACAGTATATAGTAATTGGTATATACATCTACAGTATATAGTAATTGGTATATTCGTCTACAATATATAGTAATTGGTATATACATCTACAGTAAATAGTAATTGGTATATTCATCTACAGTATATAGTAATTGGTATATTCATCTACAGTATATAGTAATTGGTATATTCATCTACAGTATATAGTAATTGGTATATTCATCTACAGTATATAGTAATTGGTATATACATCTACAGTGTATAGTAATTGGTATATACATCTACAGTATATAGTAATTGGTATATTCATCTACAGTATATAGTAATTGGTATATACATCTACAGTGTATAGCAATTGGTATATACATCTACAGTATATAGTAATTGGTATATTCATCTACAGTATATAGTAATTGGTATATTCATCTACAGTATATAGTAATTGGTATATTCATCTACAGTATATAGTAATTGGTATATACATCTACAGTGTATAGTAATTGGTATATACATCTACAGTATATAGTAATTGGTATATACATCTACAGTATATAGTAATTGGTATATATTCATCTACAGTATATAGTAATTGGTATATTCATCTACAGTATATAGTAATTGGTACAGCTATTTAGTGCACATATACAACACATGCAGTGCTTACAACACACATACATACAGTACACAGATATGTGGTACATACATGCAGTACACACACTTATGGTCCACACACATAGTACACACACACACATATAGTACACACGCACACATAATATATGATACAGTACACATGGGTACAGACATAAGATAAAACAGACATAAGGTAAAACATACATATCAGGTGCAAACAGGGCCCAAATGCTCAGTTGGAGGTGGGGCCAATATTCAACTGGGTTAAGGGGCTTGGCGCTGCACCAAAACTGTATACACCTGTTTGCATAAGTAAAAATTCTTTGTATTTGGTTTAGATTTCACATAATCATAAATCTAACAGTCTTTGTTGACGAACGACGTAAAAGGCGAGTACTAGTTCAATGTTTTAGCACAATTACTGTATGTATACTGTTTCATACAAATAACTAAATAACAAACATTGGTCGTCAATGAAGTAGGGGAGGGTCGGTAGTGCGAAGAGTGACTGACCGCCATTTGCCGAAGGAAGGCGTATCTAAAGGGGTGGCTAAACAGGCCGATGTTTGCCATACGATGGGCTAGACCAATATATCTGCACATCGTAAGCCAAGTCAACATGTTGGTCTATGCCTGATACTGACGGCGCGATGGTCCCCTCTGATTAGCTAAAACAAACTACATTTTCCTCATCAGTTAAACCATTTACCACAGATTTCCGCTAGGCAAAAAAAATGACTCCGAATTTTGAGGAAATGCTGATTATGAATCCCTTTGTACCAAAATTATTTTGATGAAAGATTGCAGTCTGGTAAATTTATTTCAATAGCTCATATCATAGAATAAATTAATAGATAAATACTTAACACTGATAATAATGTTCATTAATTCGCTTTACTATTATAATAATAATAATTACAACAATAAAGTTGATTGAATGTTCTGATGATTTAATAATAAGTACATCCAAAAGAACAGATGAAAAACATGGCCGTTTATTGTAAAAAGAAACGAACACACTTTTACAATAGTTATTATAACATCCAAAAACAAATAACTCGTCGAAATGATACAGGCATAAGCCACGCCTTGTGCCGTATGATTGGCTAGTTTAATGGCAGCTCACCGATGTGCTTTAGTACATCAGCTGCCACATCGTAACAATCTATCAAATAAGTACGTTGAGGCCAAGACATTGGCGGCGTGTAGCCAAGCCTTTACACGTTAGCCTAGCTCCACACATACCTGGTTGATGCCGTGAACTTTCACTCCTGCTGACGATACCTTCAGACCTGGCCTGGTCCAGTAGTGACTTGAGAACTGAGTCATCTAAGTGAGGGAGGACGGAGAGAGCACCCTCTTTGTTAGAGCTGTGAGCAGACCTACAAGTGATCAGTGACCAAGATACAGGAATAGCGAGGGTGTGGCCAACATCGCAGAAGCCTATCGACATATTCATACACCCTCAACATCGCAGAAACCTATACTTTATGCATTATTAAAAGTTTCAAACTTACAGTGAGATGTATGGAGACACAGATGTGTGCTTCCATAGATCTCTCCACTTGTATTGGAATAAAATTACGCGAACAGTTGAGCAAGAGGCATAACTACAATCCTTGAAGTCTAGTACGTTGTGGCCAAGACTAATCAGTGACTAACTGATGTTTTATTAATCCATTTCAATACTAAATGACAATTCTCACCTAATTAACCAACCAATTTTTCTCCAGCTGTCAGAGGTAAGTAATTAATAATATTTACCTGGGAGAATTGGCCTGCGATAGACTGTCTGTCTCTATGGTCGCTCTAGACATCATTTTATTACATTGATCTAGTAGCAAATGCAGTTGTTTGTCTGTGAGTACTGGTGACTCGATCTACATATATATAGTGGGTATATGTACAGTATATAGTGGGTATATGTACAGTATATAGTGGGTATATGCACAGTACATAGTGGGTACATGTACAGTATATAGTGGGTATATGTACAGTATATAGTGGGTATATGTACAGTACATAGTGGGTATATGTACAGTACATAGTGGGTATATGTACAGTATATAGTAGGTATATGTACAGTATATAGTGGGTATATGTACAGTATATAGTAGGTATATGTACAGTACATAGTGGGTATTTGTACAGTATATAGTGGGTATATGTACAGTACATAGTGGGTATATGTACAGTACATAGTGGGTATATGTACTGTATATAGTGGGTATATGTACAGTACATAGTGGGTATATGTACAGTACATAGTACATATATAGTAAGTATATATTGTACACATATAATAAGTAAACTTTGTAAATATATATCAAGTATACCTCATACACATATAGTCGATAGCTATATTATACAAGTACCTCAGACTGCACTGCTGTTGAGAGATTATTTAATTCCCTCTCTATGTCTGCTAGCCTTCTCTGCTGCTCCCTGTACTCCCTCGTTTCCTGCAGAGCTCTTTCACCAATCTCTGTCATTTCTGTATCATTACTGGTTGGGTTGTGGGTGCGAGAGAACAGCTGTAGCTATATGACACCATATATTTGTATCACACTGTAGTAAATTTGCTAGTTACTACTGAACACAACTACTGCCTGCTATACTACTAGAGCTACGGGGACAATAGGCAGCGTCTGCCAGGCAAGTCTGTCCCTCGTCTGCTACTCATCAGACAACACAAGGCTTCCAGACCAATAGGTCGCCAAAGCAGTTGTCTTGCAGAGTATTAGAGCTGTCGGTATGTCGTATGTGCAAGAGATATTCAAGATAAACTGACTGATTGTGCATTTATTCTGGGAATAAAATCCAGCTGTGCCTCCGTGATTACACTGGCTAGTAAGAGGCTCAGCAGCTGTATTTATCATAACATCGACCTTTGCCCTAAGGGCTTCTGCCTGTAATGCAACATGAATGGACACCGTAACAGTTACACGGAGAGAAACCAAACTTGCTGTGAAAACATTCTATTGGACTAATTTGATGTCTGGTGGGGGCTTGAAGTTGTCATTTGTTGACAAAGCACAGATTTTTGTACTTTTATGTATTTTAAATGAGCCGCATTCTGCCAACTACTTTTGGCTGTGATGGTCGACTTAGTCGGGTTTTTCATAGACAAAATATACAATATATAGAAAATATATATATACAATATGTAGCAAGTTTTCAAAATCGAGCAAAAGCGTGCTTGCACATGCTTTGCTGACTATACAAGACAAACATGATATATATTGATTATTATCAATTGATTAGTAAATCGCTTGAAATAATTATCAGATTTAACAATTATTGTTATTAGAATTGAGTTCAGCAAGTATTATTATTACCGTTATCTTTTACTTCATCATTATGAACTAGGGGACGGTGGGGAAGGTGGGGAAGGTGGGGTAGGTGGGGAAGGTGGGGTAGGTGGGGTAGGTGGGGTAGGCGGGGAAGGCGGGGAAGGTGGGGAAGGTGGGGAAGGTAGGGTAGGTGGGGAAGGTGGGGTAGGTGGGGAAGGTGGGGTAGGTGGGGAAGGTGGGGTAGGTGGGGAAGGTGGGGTAGGTGGGGAAGGTGGGGTAGGTAGTTTGCACTTTTTTTGTTTTCGATCTCAGTCCCACAGTTTTTGGTGAATATAGATCAACGCTTGCAGAAGTGTGTTGTTATCTGTTATCTGTTATCTATCATGGTGTAATCAAAGCCACTATAGATGTATGTGTATGTATGCCACTATAGATGTATGTATATGTATGTCACTATAGATGTATGTGTATGTATGCCACTGTAGATGTATGTGTATGTATGTCACTATAGATGTATGTGTATGTATGCCACTGTAGATGTATGTGTATGTATGCCACTGTAGATGTATGTGTATGTATGCCACTATAGATGTATGTGTTTGTATGCCACTATAGATGTATGTGTTTGTATGCCACTATAGATGTATGTGTACGTATGCCACTGTAGATATATGTGTACGTATGCCACTGCAGATGTATGTGTATGTATGCCACTGTAGATGTATGTGTATGTATGCAACTGTAGATGTATGTGTATGTATGCCACTGTAGATGTATGTGTATGTATGCCACTGTAGATGTATGTGTACGTATGCCACTGCAGATGTATGTGTATGTATGCCACTGTAGATGTATGTGTATGTATGCCACTGTAGATGTATGTGTATGTATGCCACTATAGATGTATGTGTTTGTATGCCACTATAGATGTATGTGTTTGTATGCCACTATAGATGTATGTGTACGTATGCCACTGTAGATATATGTGTACGTATGCCACTGTAGATGTATGTATATGTATGCCACTGTAGATGTCAAGTCAGAATGCTCAACCTGTCCACCCATGGGGTAGGCTGAGCGATTGAACTCGGAATCTAATTATATATTAATTTATTATCACAAATAATAAATACTAAAACATCACAACTGAACAGTATCATGAAAATTTATTACTGCATATTGCACATTTGTCACTGTGTATTTAATCACTGTGTGATCGTCACTGAATGTTGTATTCAGACAAATCCACTTGAAACAATACTGGGAGACCGATCACGCTGTTCCACCAACACTGACTGGGTCACCAAGAACGATTACTATAAACTCTAAAGCAACATAGTCTCGATCTTCTTTTTCTGGGTAGACGAAGGATGCTGCTGTCCCTGTGACTTGGGCAGGAGGTTGACCTCGTACATCTGGTCTTCCAGAGCAGCAACCACCAAACCCGCAGAGTAAATGTCAGTCTTTCTCTTTGTTTTGTATTTCACTAAGACAGACTCTGCATTAATTGCACCTGGCACTTGATCTTCATATTGGTTATCATTGGCACAGTTGGAGTCCGTGTCTAATACCAACTCGCTCTCCAGCTGAGTCGCATAGACCTCTTCCTCATCACACTCAGTTGTTTTCTCTCCCAATTGTTTTTTCTTCCACTTTGCTTTCTTTGCCTGCTGAAGTTCCCTTTTCTCCGGGATGTCTGTGAGTATGGCACACTTATCCTTCTTTTGATTTGATGGTTTCCTTGCTGTGGCTTTCGGAAGCGGCAAGAACTGTTCTGGTGTAACCAATGCTCTCCCTGTATTATGAATGGGGGGCAAAGACTGTTCTGGTGTAACCAATGCTCTCCCTGTATTATGAATGGGGGGCAAAGACTGTTCTGGTGTAACCAATGCTCTCCCTGTATTATGAATGGGGGGCAAAGACTGTTCTGGTGTAACCAATGCTCTCCCTGTATTATGAATGGGGGGCAAAGACTGTTCTGGTGTAACCAATGCTCTCCCTGTATTATGAATGGGGGGCAAAAACTGTTATGGTGTAACCAATGCTCTTCCTGTATTATGAATGGGGGGGGGGGCAAAGACTGTTCTGGTGTAACCAATGCTCTTCCTGTATTATGAATGGGGGGGGGGCAAAGACTGTTCTGGTGTAACCAATGCTCTTCCTGTATTATGAATGGGGGGCAAAGACTGTTCTGGTGTAACCAATGCTCTCCCTGTATCATGAATGGGGGGCAAAGACTGTTCTGGTGTAACCAATGCTCTCCCTGTATTATGAATGGGGGGCAAAGACTGTTCTGGTGTAACCAATGCTCTCCCTGTATTATGAATGGGGGGCAAAAACTGTTATGGTGTAACCAATGCTCTTCCTGTATTATGAATGGGGGGGGGGGGCAAAGACTGTTCTGGTGTAACCAATGCTCTTCCTGTATTATGAATAGGGGGGGGGGGGGCAAAGACTGTTCTGGTGTAACCAATGCTCTTCCTGTATTATGAATGGGGGGCAAAGACTGTTCTGGTGTAACCAATGCTCTTCCTGTATTATGAATGGGGGGGGGGGCAAAGACTGTTCTGGCTTAACCAATGCTCTTCCTGTATTATGAATGGGGGGCAAAGACTGTTCTGGTGTAACCAATGCTCTCCCTGTATTATGAATGGGGGGGGGGGGCAAAGACTGTTCTGGTGTAACCAATGCTCTCCCTGTATTATGAATGGGAGGCAAAGACTGTTCTGGTGTAACCAATGCTCTCCCTGTATTATGAATGGGGGGCAAAGACTGTTGATGCAGTACTGAAAGCCCAGTTTGCTGCAGATGCGGTTGCCAGTGACAATGGTTCAGCAACAGCAGATCATAGTTGTTCCCCTTGAGGCTGGTCAGTGACTTGGGCAGGCGCCAACTCATCATCTCTCCTGAATGGGTGTGTCCCTGGTGATGGAAACCTGATTGTATATTCACATGGGTCTTACTTAGATAGAAACCTCTCTACCTGGATAAGACCGCATCCAATCAGCTAAAGCTCGATAGAAGTAGGTCTCAAGTTGCCCAAAAACAGCTGTATAAAGTGGCTGCAGCTTGTATTGATGTGTGTGGAGGCAAAGTCAGAAGAACGATTACTAAATTCTTACAATGTTGAACAACCTCCAGTGACATATGAGAAGAGTGGTTGTCAAGGATCAACATGATGGGTTCATCAACTGAACAGTGGGTCTGATTGATGAGGAAGGGCAGATATTGCCCAGCAAAAACATCTCCTACTGCGTTCGAAGCATGTGGACCTGCTTTTGTTTTGGTTGCTTCCAAAACAGACACGCCATCTTTCCCCAAGTGGGGAGCACATTTTAAAGTCTCTGTAGGTACAGCAACCCACTCAGTCTTTCTTTTGTAGTTGCGTAACATATTCGATCTAATACTGTACCAAGTTAAACATAAAACTGTTGTTTCGGTATAAGTTGATTAACTGAGTCACTTTTAAACTGAGCGGGGTAGGTTGTGTAATTGGTCAACCAAACAGGAAATGGACAATCTGCTCCAACGTCTCTGTGTGAACAAAATGCTTCACTTTGTGAAATCTATTGGTTTTTTAACTATGGTAAATGACCGATAAGAAGTTCAAACGTGGTGGTTTTATAAAATTGAGTATTGTTAGCCTAACATTATAATGAAGGTAAACAAATGTTAGCATGTAGGTCTACAAACTTTTACTTTTTGGTACTAAAATCACAAAAGTTGAAATTTTTTATTTAACAAGTGATAGCTTTTCATAGACTTCACCTAAAACAACTGCTAAATGACCTTGAACCTTGTACAAGAGAAGACAACTTTATTAATTGATAAGGATTTGTAAAAATTGGTAATGAACTACCTGCCCCATTGAACTACTTGCCCCACCGTCCCCTATTACTACTTACCCCACCTTCCCCTATTACTACTTACCCCCCGTCCCCTATTACTACTTACCCCACCATCCCCTATTACTACTTACCCCACCTTCCCCTATTACTACTCACCCCACCATCCCCTATTACTACTTACCCCACCTTCCCCTATTACTACTTACCCCACCATCCCCAATTACTACTTACCCCACCTTCCCCTATTACTACTTACCCCACCGTCCCCTATTACTACTTACCCCACCATCTCCTATTACTACTTACCCCACCGCCCCCTATTACTACTTACCCCACCGTCCCCTATTACTACTCACCCCACCTTCCCCTGGTACTACTTACCCCAGCATTCCCGATTACTACTTACCCCACCTTCCCCTATTACTACTCACCCCACCTTCCCCTGTTACTACTCACCCCACCATCCCCTATTACTACTTACCCCACCTTCCCCTATTACTACTTATCCCACCTTCCCCTATTACTACTTACCCTACCTTCCCCTATTACTACTTACCCCACCTTCCCCTATTACTACTTACCCCACCGTCCCCTATTACTACTTACCCCACCGTCCCCTATTACTACTCACCCCACCTTCCCCTATTACTACTTACCCCACCATCCCCAATTACTACTTACCCCACCTTCCTCTATTACTACTTACCCCACCGCCCCCTATTACTACTTACCCCACCTTCCCCTATTACTACTTACCCCACCGCCCCCTATTACTACTTACCCCACCGCCCCCTATTACTACTCACCCCACCTTCCCCTATTACTACTTACCGCACCTTCCCCTATTACTACTTACCCTACCTTCCCCTATTACTACTTACCCTACCATCCCCTATTACTACTTACCCCACCTTCCCCTATTACTACTTACCCCACCGTCCCCTATTACTACTTACCCCACCGCCCCCTATTACTACTCACCCCACCTTCCCCTATTACTACTTATCCCACCTTCCCCTATTACTACTTACCCTACCTTCCCCTATTACTACTTACCCCACCTTCCCCTATTACTACTTACCCCACCTTCCCCTATTACTACTCACCCCACCTTCCCCTATTACTCTTACCCACCTTCCCCTATTACTACTTACCCCACCTTCCCCTATTACTACTTACCCCACCTTCCCCTATTACTCTTACCCACCTTCCCCTATTACTACTTACCGCACCATCCCCTATTACTACTTACCCCACCTTCCCCTATTACTACTTACCCCACCTTCCCCTATTACTACTTACTCCACCTTCCCCTATTACTTCTTACCCCACCGCCCCCTATTACTACTTATTATCAGCTGCTATCATTATTGTTTTCAATCCGTTTTTCATATTTTCCATGGAAAAAGTGATAAGCCAATGCTGAAAACCATCACACAAAACTTTATAGCTTTATGATGATGTTGAATCTTGTCAAGTTGTAAACTTCTGCTGGCTCGGTAAACACTTTAGCCATTATTATTGTTGCTGTTTGCCCTTCTACCAAATATTCCGCCAATAATCTTGACGGGTGGTCATTTCATTATACTTTACGTTACTAGTAAATAAAATTGTTCGTTAATTTTATTGTTACCACAAACTCTCTCCTTATATATTCGGCTACAAACTACTGTTGATAGTCGGCGCCAGAGTATTAAAACAAATTGGTGATAAATATTTGGATAACGGTAAATAAAAAACTAAAATTTGAATAATTGAAAACAAACTTAAATTATTACCATTGTAGAATAATCAGGTGTAAAATCTGTTGTCTTTTTACTTGAAAACAAAAATTCATTTATAAAAATACTTCTAGAAAAATAAATGACTGAAATAACATGGTACGTGGGATAGGAGTGGGTAGGAGGAGCCTACCGCAAGAGGAAACGATGACAATAGAAGTGGCCGAGGGAGCAGACTATAGCACAAGAAAGCTATCACGGAAGGAAGCAACCGCGGGAAGAGGGCTGGTGAGAAAGCCAACAGATGTGTCTGTTACATGAGCCTATCGTTGCGTAAAATGAGTGGTGCTGCTAGGCTACATAGATATGTACATGTCACATATCTTATAGCACATACTTTCATAGACATGTCTATAAACAGACATACAAATAGCACAAACTCATAACCTATCAATTGAATAAACTCACCGAATCGTATGTAAGATGTGACGGTGCAGCAAACATCGAGTTATATTCATTAGCACCCATTAGACTCTCTAACTTATTATCTATTTCTTTCATAGCATGATGACTTGTGTTATCTAGAGCAAAGCCTTCTCCTGGAAAATAACACATAAAACATCTATACAATATATAATGATAGCCCACGGTACATCTATACAGACAGCAGTAGACTACCACCTATACAGACAACAGTAGACTACCACCTATACAGACATCAGTAGACTACCACCTATACAGACAACAGTGTACTACCACCTATACAGACAACAGTAGACTACCACCTATACAGACAACAGTAGACTACCACCTATACAGACAACAGTGTACTACCACCTATACAGACAACAGTAGACTACCACCTATACAGACAACAGTAGACTACCACCTATACAGACATCAGTAGACTACCACCTATACAGACAACAGTAGACTACCACCTATACAGACAACAGTAGACTACCACCTATACAGACAACAGTGTACTACCACCTATACAGACAACAGTGTACTACCACCTATACAGACAACAGTAGACTACCACCTATACAGACAACAGTGTACTACCACCTATACAGACATCAGTAGACTACCACCTATACAGACAACAGTAGACTACCACCTATACAGACAACAGTGTACTACCACCCATACAGACAACAGTAGACTACCACCTATACAGACAACAGTAGACTACCACCTATACAGACATCAGTAGACTACCACCTATACAGACAACAGTAGACTACCACCTATACAGACAACAGTGTACTACCACCCATACAGACATATTATATAACATATAATATACTATGTATATGTTATATAATATATTTTGTATATTTTATATGATATACTATGTATATTTTATATAATATACTACATATATAACATATACATAGTATATTATACAACATATACATAGTGCATCATGTAACAAACACACATTCGCAACAGCTCACCTGGTCTTACAGCTACATTAGAAGTTGTCTGTTCTTGATCTAAAAGGCTCTCATCAATTTCATCCAGGTTTTCCAAAATGTCTGCCAATCTTTTCTTTTCGTCATCAGTCATAGCGATCGCATTTCCTGCATCAGCAGCCAGCTGCAATAGAAAACAAACTGATAAAAATAACTTTTTTACATACTCAATTTCTTAATTAATGAGAAAACAACTCCAATACCAATCATGAGGCTGTTTTCATTCAGCTACAGAGAAAGAGGATAAAGCTCTAATGCCTATCATCTAGGCCAAGGCAAAGTTGTATAGCTTCCTTGCCGAACTTTTTGTTACAAACAATTTTATTTATAATCGTCCTTCAGTGCTTCAACCTCAAGGCAACCTCTTACGCCAAACCGCACCTATCATTCCTCCACAAACGGCACTAATATTGTTGGGATTAAAACACATCCATACGCTCTGCTCTTGTTCCGCTCTACCAGCCCAACTTCTCACCTTTGTATTGTTCTACTTCTACCAGCCCAACTTCTCACCTTTGTATTGTTCTACTTCTACCAGCCCAACTTCTCACCTTTGTATTGTTCTACTTCTACCAGCCCAACTTCTCACCTTTGTATTGTTCTACTTCTACCAGCTCAACTTGTCACCTTTGTGTTGTTCTACTTCTACCAGCTCTACCTTCACCCCTGAAGCTACCTAACCCCACCTTTCCACCACCTTGCTCTATTTCTCACTCTTCGACATGTTCTAACCTTGCCCTGTTTCTCCCTTCCTTTCCTTTGTTCAATTTGACAGAAGATATGACGAAACCGAAGATATGACGAGAGAATGTGATGGCACAAGTTCTATTGGGCTCCGTGTTGACATTTATCAGTTATATTGTATTAAGAGTCACTATCACAGTCACTACCACAATCACTACTACAGTCACTACTACAGTCACTACTACAGCCACTACTACAGTCACTACTACAGTCACTACTACAATCACTACTACAGTCACTGCTACAATCACTACTACAGTTTCTACTACAGTCACTACTACAGTCACTACTACAGTCACGACTACAGTCACTACCACAGTCACTACTACGGTCACTACTACGGTCACTACTACGGTCACTACTACAGTCAGTCCCACAGTCAGTACTACAGTCACTACTACAGTCACTACCACAGTCACTACTACAGTCACTGCCACAGTCACCGCCACAGTCACTACTACAGTCACCACTACAGTCACCACTACAGTCACCGCTACAGTCGCCACTACAGTCGCTACTACAGCCGCTACTACATTCACTGCCGCAGTCACTGCCGCAGTCACTGCCGCAGTCACTGCCGCAGTCACTGCCGCAGTCACTGCCGCAGTCACTGGCGCAGTCACTGGCGCAGTCACTGGCGCAGTCACTGGCGCAGTCACTGCCCGCAGTCACTGGCCGCAGTCGCTGGCCGCAGTCGCTGGCCGCAGTCGCTGGCCGCAGTCGCTGGCCGCAGTCGCTGGCCGCAGTCGCTGGCCGCAGTCGCTGGCCGCAGTCGCTGGCCGCAGTCGCTGCCCGGAGTCGCTACCGCAGTCGCTGCCGCAGTCGCTGCCGCAGTCGCTGCCGCAGTCCCTGCCGCAGTCCCTGCCGCAGTCGCTGCCGCAGTCGCTGCCGCAGTCGCTGCCGCAGTCGCTGCCGCAGTCGCTGCCGCATTCGCTGCCGCATTCGCTGCCGCAGTCGCTGCCGCAGTCGCTGCCGCAGTCGCTGCCGCAGTCGCTGCCGCAGTCGCTGCCGCAGTCGCTGCCGCAGTCGCTGCCGCAGTCGCTGCCGCAGTCGCTGCCGCTGCCGCAGTCGCTGCCGCAGTTGCTGCCGCAGTCGCTGCCGCAGTCGCTGCCGCAGTCGCTGCCGCAGTCGCTGCCGCAGTTGCTGCCGCAGTCGCTGCCGCAGTCGCTGCCGCAGTCGCTGCCGCTGCCGCAGTCGCTACTGCAGTCGCTACTACAGTCATTGCTACAGTCACTACTACAGACCTGAGTCTAATTTGGAGAGGCAATATTGGAAACGAGAATAAGGCATTTGTGCGCCGCTATTGGTTGATCAAGGAATCATATTAATGGTATTACAAGGTGACATTACTAATGGTATTACAAGGTGACATTACTAATGGTATTACAAGGTGACATTACTAATGGTATCACAAGGTGACATTACTAATGGTATCACAAGGTGACATTACTAATGGTATTACAAGGTGACATTATCAATGGTATTACAAGGTGACATTACTAATGGTATTACAAGGCGACATTACTAATGGTATTACAAGGTGACATTACTAATGGTATTACAAGGTGACATTACCAATGGTATTACAAGGTGACATTACCAATGGTATTACAAGGTGACATTACCAATGGTATTACAAGGTGACATTACCAATGGTATTACAAGGTGACATTACCAATGGTATTACAAGGTGACATTACTAATGGTATTACAAGGTGACATTACTAATGGTATTACAAGGTGACATTACCAATGGTATTACAAGGTGACATTACTAATGGTATTACAAGGTGACATTACCAATGGTATTACAAGGTGACATTACCAATGGTATTACAATAACCTGATGTTAGGTTAAACATTGTACATATTAGTTGCGATTGACAGAAAAGAGAAATACATACATCAATGTTTCGCTGGATAAAATCTTTGTCACCAATCGGCTTGCCATCTGCGTCACGCATTTGTTTCCTGTGCCTGCGTTGTTTTTGTCGATTTGACCCATTTTCAGACGCGCGAGTTGTTTGACTCGCTGTACTGCTGCTGGCATCGTCGGCTCTATGAGCCTGAGTCCTCCTGTTAGACTGTGAAGTTTCTAAAGACAACACCAGCAAGTGTATTGTGTGCTATAGACTGTAGATGCTATGTATATACTTGTCTAACCACTTCTACAGATGCATAACTCCAGTCCATGCACAACTATAAAATAACTGCCATTTTACATTGTTGATCAGAATTATGAGTGTCAAAGCATAGAGCTTGAATACTACACAAGAAAACTTTGTCTGTTGCAAGAATAAGTGTGAGCAAGCAAATGGAAAACATCAATCATTGCTAAAAACAGAAGTTTGGAGCTCAATGAATGGGTAGAGCTCAATGAGTGTGAAGAGCTCAATGAGTGTGCAGATTGTAGAGTGGGGTGGGGTGTAGCGGGTTGGGTAGAGTGGGGGGTAGAACGGGGGGGGGGGGGGGGGGTAGAGAGGGTAGAGAGAGTGTAGAGCGGGTGGATATAGAATTAGGGTAGAGCGGGTGGGGGTAGAGTGGGTGGAGATAAAATGAGGATAGAGTAAAAGGGGTAGAGTGGGGGTAGAGTGGGGGTAGAGTGGCGTGGGGGTAGAGTGGGAGTTGATGGGGATGGAGTGGGAGTAGAGTGTCTGGGTAGGCAAAGAGGGGGGGTAGAGCTGGGGGGAGGGGTAGAGCTGGGTGGAGTAGAGTGGGGGTAGAGCAGAGAGGGGTAGAGCAGAGAGGGGTAGAGTGGGGGTAAAGTGGGGTGGGGGTAGAGTGGGGGTAGAGTGGGGTGGGGGTAGAGCGGAGTGGGGGTAGAGTGGGAGTTGATGGGAATGGAGTGGGAGTAGAGGGGGGGTAGACAAGGAGGGGATTAGAGCGGGGTGGGGTAGAGCAGAGTGGGGGTAGAATGGAGTGGTGGTAGAGCGGGGTGGGGCGGGAGTGGAGTGGGGTAGAGTGGGGGTAGAGTGGAGTGGGGGTAGGCAAGGAGGGGGTAGAGCAGGGTGGGGGTAGAGTGGAGTGGGGGTAGAGCAGAGAGGGGTAGAGTGGGGGTAGAGTGGAGTGGGGGTAGAGCAGAGAGGGGTAGAGTGGGGGTATAGTGGAGTGGGGGTAGGCAAGGAGTGGTTGTAGAGTGGGGTGGGGGTAGAGTGGAGTGGTGTAGAGCGGAGAGGGGTAGAGTGGGGGTATAGTGGAGTGGGGGTAGGCAAGGAGTGGTTGTAGAGTGGGGTGGGGGTAGAGTGGAGTGGTGTAGAGCGGAGAATGGTAGAGTGGGGGTAAGGCAAAGTGAGGGTGGAGTAGGGGTAAAGTGGAGGGGGGTAGAGTGGAGTGGGGTAGAGTGGGGTAGAGGTAGAGCGGGGTGTAAATAATGATATGGGAAAGGAGACAGAATGGCTGCAGAACAAAGATGGTAGTTTTATAGTGACAAAAGTCTTCTCTACTCCTAGGTCTTTTTTGATTAAAATGAGCATCAATAAGGGTGGACGGGGGAGAGAGATGATGAGCACAGATAGTTTAGTGGATAGTGAGACGGGGCGATAAGACAGGGCAGTGAGACAGGGCAGTGAGACAGGGCAGTGAGACGGGGCAGTGAGACAGGACAGTGAGACGGGGTAGTGAGATAGGACTGTGAGACAGGGTAGTGAGATAGGGTAGTGAGACAGGGTAGGTAGACGGGGCAGTGAGACAGGGTAGTGAGACGGGGCAGTGAGACGAGGTAGTGAGACAGGGTAATGAGATGGGGCAATGAGACGGGGCAGTGAGACGGGGCAGTGAGACGGGGCAGTGAGACAGGGCAGTGAGACATGGGTAGTGAGACAGGGCAGCCGGTTGTGAAGACAACAGACAGTAGCCATATTTGCAGTGTTACACACTGTTTCAGCCATAATGTAGAATGAAAGCGGAGAGACTCACTGAGTGAAGCAGCAGGAGGTTCAGTAGCAAAGAGGGGATTCCCTGACCAGCCATCATCATCATCTGAATGTTCACCAACCCGCTTGTCCATTCTACAGGGCATCACACCATATCACATATACTACATTGTATACTACGTTGTATACTACGTCGTATACTACGTCGTATACTACGTCGTATACTACGTCGTATACTACGTCGTATACTACGTCGTATACTACGTCGTATACTACGTCGTATACTACGTCGTATACTACGTCGTATACTACGTCGTATACTACGTCGTATACTACGTCGTATACTACGTCGTATACTACGTCGTATACTACGTCGTATACTACGTCGTATACTACGTCGTATACTACGTCGTATACTACGTCGTATACTACGTCGTATACTACGTCGTATACTACGTCGTATACTACGTCGTATACTACGTCGTATACTACGTCGTATACTACGTCGTATACTACGTCGTATACTACGTCCTATACTACGTCGTATACTACATCGTATACTACATCGTATACTACATCGTATACTACATCGTATACTACATCGTATACTACATCGTATACTACATCGTATACTACATCGTATACTACATCGTATACTACATCGCATACTACATCGCATACTACATCGCATACTACATCGCATACTACATCGTATACTACATCGTATACTACATCGTATACTACATCGTATACTACATCGTATACTACATCGTATACTACATCGTATACTACATCGTATACTACATCGTATACTACATCGTATACTACATCGTATACTACATCGTATACTACATTGTATACTACATTGTATACTACATTGTATACTACATTGTATACTACATTGTATACTACATTGTATACTACATTGTATACTACATTGTATACTACATTGTATACTACGTTGTATACTACGTTGTAAACTACGTTGTATACTACGTTGTATACTACGTTCTATACTACGTTCTATACTACATTGTATACTACATCGTATACTACATCGTATACTACATCGTATACTACATCGTATACTACATTGTATACTACATTGTATACTACATTGTATACTACATTGTATACTACATTGTATACTACATTGTATACTACATTGTATACTACATTGTATACTACATTGTAAACTACATTGTATACTACATTGTATACTACATTGTATACTACATTGTATACTACATTGTATACTACATTGCATACTACATTGTATACTACATTGTATACTACATTGTATACTACATTGTATACTACATTGTATACTACATTGCATACTACATTGCATACTACATTGTATACTACATTGTATACTACATTGTATACTACATTGTATACTACATTGTATACTACATTGTATACTACATTGTATACTACATTGTATACTACATTGTATACTACGTTGTATACTACGTTGTATACTACGTTGTATACTACGTTGTATACTACGTTGTATACTACGTTGTATACTACGTTGTATACTACGTTGTATACTACGTTGTATACTACGTTGTATACTACGTTGTATACTACGTTGTATACTACAATGTATACTACATTGTATCCAACTGTACAGACTACATTATACATAATACGTATTACAAATGTAATACCTGGCGATAGAAGGTGGAAGGCTCAGAAACTTCTCAGTGTTGAGCAGCTCATCCTTAGAACTGTTGCACCCCGATGGCCGTTCTTTCTTCAACTCGTCTAGCTCATTACGTAACCTCTTTTGAAGTGCAATTCGTTCTCTTTTGATTCGTCTCTCTCTCTTTGCTCTCTTCTCCAAAATGCGGTCATACTTTCTCATTTGTAGAAGAGCCTCCTTTACTTTGGGGTCAATGTCCTCTTCATCTGCCTCTTGCTTCTTTCTGTGTATGTTATATAACAAACTACCGTACACAGCTGTATATATATTATATAATATACTATTGTACACAGCTGTATATATATTATATAATATACTACTGTACACAGCTGTATATATATTATATAATATACTACTCTACACAGCTGTATATATATTATATAATATACTACTCTACACAGCTGTATATATATTATATAATATGCTACTGTACGCAGCTGTATATTTATTATATAATATACTACTGTACACAGCTGTATATATATTATATAATATACTACTCTACACAGCTGTATATATATTATATAATATGCTACTGTACGCAGCTGTATATATATTATATAATATACTACTGTACACAGTTGTATATATATTATATAATATACTATTGTACACAGCTGTATATATATTATATAGTATACTATTGTACACAGCTGTATATATATTATATAATATGCTACTGTACACAGCTGTATATATATATTATATAATATGCTACTGTACGCAGCTATATATATAGTACATATTACATATATAGAGTACGTATTACATATAAATAGTGCGTATTACATATATATAATATGTAGTACATATATATGTACGTATTACATATATAGTACGTATTGCATATATATAGTACGTATTATATATATAGTCCGTATTACATATATAGTACGTATTACATATATATAGTACGTATTACGTATATATAGTACGTATTACATATATATAGGACGTATTACACATATATAGTTTGTATTACATATATATAGGACGTATTACACATATATAGTACGTATTACATATATATAGTACGTATCACACATACATAGTACGTATTACATATATATAGTACGTATCACATATATATAGAACATATTACATATATAGTATGAATTACATATATATAGTGCTTATCACATGTATATAGTACATATTACATATATATAGTACGTATTACATATATAGTACGTATTACATATATATAGGACGTATTACATATATATATAGTACGTATTACATATATATAGTACGTATCACATATATATAGTACGTATTACATATATATAGTACGTATTACATATAGTACGTATTACATATTGTGATAGATTTGCATTATTAAAGACATCCGGATGGTGTGCTGGTGAGTTGAAAGCCAAGATAAAGACCAAGGCCGAAGAGCATAAGCGAAGTGAAGCTCGTTGCTAATGAGAGCATAAGCGAAGTGAAGCTCGTTACTAATGACTGAACGTTGTTCATAACTGTATTATTCAATTGCAATTGTGATTATGATATATAAAGTAATTACACTGTTGGAGATTATCTCCCCTTGTTTGTTAACAAACGGTGTAAACGTATAAAAAAGTGGAAGATAAAGTTGGAACTAATGCCATGTTACGTTGCATTGAAAATTATTGTTCATGTGTGTTTTTGAATTACATTTATCACTTTATATTGATGAACACAAGACTTTTCTAGTGAGCCGCACTAGTTTCCGTTTTTATATTGTATGCATAAGTTTGGCTGAGACAGTTGGCTCAGCGCAGTTGGAGCTATACTGATCAATAAAGAGAGTATTATCTTGAAGAAACTCTTCTTATTGCACTGGACTTTTCTCTGTTGACGAGTTAGTCTGGATCTTTGGACTTTCCCCCCCTCCCGAATCCCTTCGGTCCTTCTCTATTTATAGAAAGGATCCTCCCCTTCTAAGACCGGATCTACTACTTATTGAAGCTGCTAAAGCTGACATAAGGTAGTACATTCGGCAGTGACACCTCGTAGTCATCCAGTGTGACCGAAAAGGTGGAAGATCGAGGCTGAACTTAGTTACAAGTTGCCAAAATCTTCTACATTGGTGGCAGCGGTGGGATTGGACGAATCTCATCCGGTCACACCTAAGGACTACGGAGGAACTGAGAAAGGACTTTCGCTCTTGGATTCAAAAGACCCCCCCCCTCCGAATGACAGACAGGCAACAGCGCCGAGCTAGTAGTGCTGGACGGCAACCCCAACTTGCAGGAATGGATGTGCTTGAGAGACTGACCGAAGCCTTTCGGAGCGCAGTACAGCCTCCCAGACAAGCCCCTTTTAAAACACCCCGCTACGAAGGTAAGGGGGACGTAGAATATTTTGTAAACCGTTTCGTAGAAGTAGCTGCGGCTAATGATTGGAATCAAGAAGCAGCCTTGCTACATCTAAAAGAATCCCTGCGAGGAGAGGCTCAAGACTGTGGAAAGCCAAACACAGTGGCAAGAGTATTCAATGCCCTACGCGCTCGTTTTGGACTCACTGCCCGTGAGGCTAAGGCGCGTTTAGGAAATTTAAGGAGAAACTTCAAAGTTCCATTGCAGGATCATGCCAATGAGGTGGAGAGACTGGTCAACATTGCATATGAAGACCTGCCTCCCCTACACAGAGAAAGAATGGCCTTGGATACTTTCTCTGCTACGCTGGGTCACGCTTACTTACAGCGGCACCTCTTGGCCGTACAACCCCTTACGTTGGAAGACGCCGTAACGGCAGGAGGAGAATTTTTACAGATTCGGACTATAGGAGAAGACAGACAGGCACAGATCCGGATGATTGAGGATCAGGAAGAGGAAGAGCCTCCTAAAGCACAGAAGGTGGCACCTGTAGTCGAAGACCCCCTCAATATCCTCATGAAAACCGTCCAACAACTGGCTGAGAAAATAGAGCGAATGAGTAACGAGACACAGGCTATGCCCGAAGTCCCACAGATCCGGATGGAAGCTCCACCTAGTTGTTGGGGCTGTGGAGGAAAAGGACACCTCCGAAAGATCTGCCCGTCCCAGCCTTGGCCATCAGTAGGTAGAGACAACCACCGAAGGTCGGGAAACGAGCAGCGCCCGCAGCAGTAAACAACAGAACTGGCTGCGAAAGGGCACCCCAAAATTCTAGAAAAAGGAACGGCCCAGTATCTAATTATAACCCTTCTGGAGAAAGGCCCCAACAGAGGAACTACAGAGAGACCCCCCGAGACGACCCTTGGAAACTACCAATCCGGAATAGGTATGCACCACTGACAGAAATGGATGATTCGGATTCAGAAGCCAATCCAGACCCATTTCCTTACCCCTCCCCTGTCATACCCTCCTTGCTGGATCTACCCAGGCTGTCGCCCACCGGACCACTCATGGAATCTCCTCGTAGGAAAAGGATAAGGATTCAACCCAGACCTCAAGAGTCGACCGAGACCCCCTTTTTTATGCCTACTGAACGTCCTTCCAGACCCAGACAAAGAAGAGACCCTCCTATTCCGGAAGTGAAGCCCACTGTGCCCGCTGGACTGTATTCTGACAGACCCTACGAGGCCAGCTACTTCGTACCTGGAAAACTAGAAGGGAGAGCTGTACACTTTTTGTTAGATACTGGCTGTACCACAAACTTGCTGTCAAAACACGCCTACAACCAATTACCCCGGCTAGTCAGGAACCAATTGGAAGAAAGCGAGTCCTACGGATTGATGGCAGATGGGACACAACTCCCATTCTATGGAACCATAAGACTCCCCCTCCGGATTCGTGATATCAAGACAGAAGCTACATTTGTAATCAGTGATATTCATGAAGATGCCATTCTGGGCATGCCATTCTTGGCCTCACATCAGTGTTCGCTGGAGTTTCACCGTTCAATACTCATATTGGACGGACAGGAGCTTCAATGCACTGATAAGCATGGACGGTTACTGATCAACAATATACAGGTGATAAGAGACACCCTCATACCCCCTTGTACCGAAATGACGGTCATGGCCCGCGTCAACACACACAACTTCTGCCCCATAGGACTGGTAGAGGGACAAGAAACTGGGCCCCCCATGGCAGCTAGTTTGAACCAGCCGGACCCTCAAGGGCGACTCCTGATACGATGCCTTAACCCTACGAACCAGCCCCTCGAACTTAAGGCCGGAAGCACGGTAGGAAACTACAAAGGTGTAGAACTTCAAGATATCGATGAGACTACACCCTACCTAACAGAACAACAAACCAAAGACAGACGGAATGACTCCCAAAAACAAAACGTGCCTATGCACGTCCAGAAGCTCTACCAATCTGCCTGCCAGAATTGTAAGAACCATGGTGAAACAAGACAACTGGCAAGCTTGTTAAGAGAGTATAGTACCGTGTTCAGTATGGGAGAAGACGACATAGGAAGGACCACATTGGTGGAACACAGTATTCCTTTGCTGCCTGGAGCCCGGCCAATCCGGCAGCACCCCCACAGGCTTGGACCCCAAAAAGAGGCCGAGGCCGAAAGGCAAGTAGCCCAATTATTAGAAAAAGGATTGATAGAGCCTGCAACAGGTGCCTGGAGTTCCCCGGTGGTCCTTGTTAAAAAAAAGGACGGGTCCTGGCGCTTCTGTATAGATTACCGGAAGTTAAATGCAGTAACCCACCAGGATGCTTACCCCCTCCCTAGAATAGATGAGAGCTTGGATGCGTTAGCCGGTAGTAAATATTTTAGCACGCTAGACTTGGTCAGTGGATATTGGCAGGTGCCCTTGGACGCTGATGCAAGCGAGAAGTCCGCTTTCTCTACTAGGACAGGTTTGTGGAAATGGAAGGTGTTACCTTTTGGATTGACCTCCGCACCAGCTACGTTTCAACGGCTAATGGAACGGGTCTTACAAGGTCTCCATTGGAAGACGCTACTTCTATACCTAGATGACATAATTGTCATTGCACCAGATTTCCCTACTCACATACAGCGCTTGAAGGAAGTGCTGGAGCGCCTAAGACAAGCCGGACTCAAACTCAAGCCAAGCAAGTGTGAGCTGCTCCAGCGAAAAGTGAAATACTTGGGACACATTGTCAGTGCTGAAGGAATCGCTACAGATCCGGAAAAGGTGGCTGCTATTAGAGAATGGCAAGCTCCGAAAGAGCTGAAAGGATTGCAAGCCTTCCTGGGAACCGTGGGTTACTACAGACAATACCTTCCGGAATTCTCTACCTTGGCCAAACCCCTCACCAAACTCACTAGCAAGCATACCCCTTGGGAATGGGGAGATGCACAGGAAACTGCTTTTCGACAATTAAAACAAGGCATGACGTCGGCCCCTATATTAGGTTATCCAGAGGCCACAGGAACGTACATCTTGGATACGGATGCTAGTAACGTTGGAGTGGGAGCCGTCCTGTCTCAGCAGCAACAAGGACAGGAACGTGTCATAGCCTACTTTAGCAAGACATTAAGTCCATCCGAGAAAAACTACTGTGTGACCCGAAAGGAGCTACTAGCAGTGATTAAAGCAGTTAAGCACTTTCGGCCTTACCTCTATGGCCAGAAGTTTCGTCTGCGGACAGACCACGCTTCCCTTATATGGCTGTGTAGAAGAAGGGAGCCTACCAGTCAGGTGGCCCGTTGGCTGGAGATACTGTCAGAGTTTCAATATACAGTAGAGCACCGCGCGGGACTCAAGCATGGCAATGCAGATGGACTGAGTAGAAGGTGTCCAGAAGATTGTAGACAGTGCCATCACATAGAAGAGAGAGATGGAGGGCCATCTAAACAAGAAATACGAAACGGAGAGTGGACAGGAGCAACTACCCGCAGTCAAACAGAGGCCTTCAGGCAGAAGGATAAGGAGCAAGAGGCTCATCACGTTGACCGATGCACCGAGATAGAGTTGCTGGAAGCCCAAAAGACAGGCAATCATCCGGTGGCCCTCCTATACAGAGCTATCAAATCCGGAATCCCTCTCACCAAAGGACAATTGGAAATGGGAAGCAGTGAACTGAGGAAGCTAGAGCAATGCAAGGAGTCAATGCGGATCCGGCCCGACGGTATTCTTGAGATACAGGTCTCCCCTAAAGGTAGAGCTAGATGGTGCGCCATTTGTCCGGCTAGTCTGCGCGGAACAATTCTCTGGCAGACCCACGCCATGGCCCACCAAGGAGTAATAAGGACCCTGAAGAGGCTACAACTCACTTGGTACTGGCCCGGCATCACTGCCGATGTCAGGCGTACAGTACGGACATGCGAAATATGTCAGAGAGCCAAGACCGGAGGGACCAAACCTACAGCAGCCCGGCAACGAATGTATGCTGGCAGACCCTGGCAACGAGTGGCAGTGGACCTCGTTGGCCCCCTCCCAGAGACCGCTAAAGGAAATGCATGGATACTGGTACTCACCGACCACTTCACGCGGTGGCAAGACGCCATCGCTATTCCGGACGCTACAGCCCCAGTAGTGGCGGCAGCTCTGGACGAGAGAGTGTTTTGCTATCTTGGTCTTCCAGAGCAAATACACACTGACCAAGGCGCCCAATTCGAGTCGCGTCTAATGCAAGAATTGTGTCTCCTGTGGAAGATAGAAAAGACACGAACTACCCCCTATCATCCGCAAGCCAACGGGATAGTGGAAAGAAATAACAGAGTGTTGGGAGACTCATTGAGAGCTTTGCTGCTCCGGAGGGGACAGGAGGAGTGGGATCTCTTGCTGCCCCAACTAATGAGAGCTTTCCGAGGCACCCCCCATACTACCACAGGTGAAACTGCAAATTTCTTGATGCTTGGAAGAGAGTTAAGGCTGCCGGATCAGCTGTCCTACCACCCTCCACTCACGGATAACATGCCCGTGCATGAATATGCACAAGCCTTGAAGGATCGGTTAGAGGAAGCACATGAGGCCCTGCGAGAGGAACAAGTGCACATCCGGAGTGAGTATGGAGAGGAGCCCTCGTTGTTTGCCCCAAAGGACTTAGTCTGGCTAGAAAATAGAAGACGAAAAAAAGGAGAAAACCCAAAACTACAGGCCAAATTCATCGGACCGTATGAAATTATAGAAGCATATCCCAACCATTCTTACTTAATTGATAGAAATGGCCAACAGTCCGTACAGAATGAGAGTCGCCTGAAGTTATATAAACCATGTGCTGATCAACGGGGACAAGCTCCTGCAGCCACGGAGCCACACAGGCGGCCAAACATGAAAGGGGCCACCAGAGCTCGTCGTAGGGAACCGCCCCCCAACCCACTGGACGTGGAAGTGCGACCACCTGAAGTGAATAGGGAAGACCCCCGAGAGCTGTCTCGACAGATGCAGAGAGAGTTGTTGGAAGCCCTACCCAGACTCCTTTTCCCTCCGGAACCAGAAGTAAACCCCCAACCCAGCTCAGAATTGGAAAGAAGGGAATTGGCCCCTATAGAAAGACCCTCCGGATCTGGAGAAGTTCAACCCCCTTTCCCTGTCCAACCAAGTCAAGAAGTCAGTGCGGAGCCTAGAGAACAGAGGCCCAGGAGAAACGTGGGACCCCCAATAAGGTACGGAGAACAGTACTGCCATCAGACCAGCTCTTCAAGACAAAGAGGTGTTGGAAATGATCCAGAGAGAAGGATACACACCCCCCATCCGGATGATAGGAGAATCAACCATACTCCATGTACCCAGGACCCCATCTCTGTTATTAGTGGACAACCAGTCAGAATACCCCCTCAGGAACCAAAACAAAGAGAAAATAGAAGAGTCAGAGCTAGAAAAAGACAGAAAAGAAGAGGACAAATCACCCCTAGGAATCAATCAATGATAAGACATCCGGATGCAGTAAAATGTTTGCCCCCCACACCCACATTAACCGAAAAATTATACTTATCAGTAAAAAGCCCTAGTAGGATGCCTCCCACACAGGAAGTCAAGAGAAGTAACATAGAAATTAATAACAAGACAACCAAACCACATCCGGTCCTAAAAACACCCTTAGAACCCCCTACAAGAACCCCAGTGAGTCAGAGGATGACAGGAAATGTACAGCTGTCATCCACACAATCTGAAAATGCGAACAAAAGAAAAAATTATCCGGATCGGACAGAAATTGCCAATGTCCTACCTGAAAGAGCCCCCCATAATGCAATCCCCACAGAACCTCCCAGCACTCATGAGCAGCAACCAATCAGAATGCTCGAACCTAGCCATATGTTCAAGCAGACGACATTACAGCTGCCTTCATTCACTAATAGTAGTGCAAGCAGTACACATACAGCTGAGCAACTTCTAGCTGCACTTGCAACAGACATGGAGCATACGGAGCTAAATACTCCAGGTAAGCTGGCTAATATGCTTGGCAAGTTGGAGGAGGTTTTGGGCAGTATATGTTTGGGACAACAAGAAACAGATGCAGTGGCAGAAGAAGAAATTATGAGTAAAGAATTAAACATTCCTACACCGAATTACTTGAAAAATAGATATCTAGAAGAGCAATTTCTTGCCAAAATAAATGAAAGAACTTCCTATCCCTTGCAATCAAAATCTACAGCAGAAAAAGGCTGTGATTTCTCAAAGAAAATTTCAGAAGTAGATACAACGGGCCGAATGGAAGGGCAAAAACCAACCTCTTTGCTCACCGGATCAACCCCCACTTGTTTCGGTCACATTGATGTCGTAGTTAAAGGACAAAAGAAAGAAGAGATGTGCTCTATGCAAGAGTTAATGGAAGACCAGTCCTTTCCTGGTGGTTATATGGACCTGATGGATCCGGATGAAGAAGATGCCATCCTTAATGGTCAAGATATACCTCTTCACCCCGGACTAGCCCAACCATTAGATGACATAGCCAGTGAGAAATTATTGGAAGATGTTCCTGCCGATACAGCCATGGAGGAGGAAGCAATAGGACCATACATAACCACCACCTCTCTGAATAGCCCCCCATCCGGTATAGGTGAGACCTTACACCCTCTTTCAGGTCATATAGTAAAAGGATACAAAACCACCTTAAGTAGTGACCTTACGTTTCCTCCAAAAACTATTGCTGATTTTCCCCTTTTGAAAAGAGCAGACTATGGCAAAAATAAATCCGGATTCCCTTGCCCCACAGCTATGCAAAACCCTCTCCACCCCTCCTCCCGTATTAACCATTGCCTATCCAGTGATCTACCCAAAACATACAGTGCCATATTACAGTCCCCTGCGGCTGCTCCCGAGCCGACTGGCCACTCGTCAAGGCCCTCCCCCTCTCTACAAGCTAACCCTACCCCCCGGGTCCCATATGACTCTGTGGACAACTGGAAGAGAGTTTTGAATAACATTGATGACACTCCTACATTAAACCCATTTCTTGACCCCCCACTGACAGAGACAAGAGGAAACCACTAGAGGGATATAAGATTCCAAGGAAGGAGAGGGAATGCCGCCCCAGACCCGAGAACGATCGTATAGAAAGAAGTACCTTCCGAGTCTCAAGTAGGGAAGATAAAGAGAACGTAAAGCCCCCCAAACGAAGAGAATCCAGTACCGCATCTCGAAGTTACCAGGACGTCCCATCGCCTCCCCCCTCCTCTGTTCCCATCTCACCCGTAAGAGTTGCCACTGTCTGCTACCCCTTGCCACAGACAGTGCGTCCCCATCTCCCCCACAACCTACATTGCCGCTGACAAAAAAGGATCCGAAGAAGTTGACACCCGAATCTCTCCCATCCCATGACATATCAAACAGCCGGGAAGAAATTGTACAAGCTATCCGGACACAGATAGAAAAGCACCAGCTCGGAATATCGTCACTGAGAGCTATGGCTAAAGAAGGACAACATAAACCCCCAGAGAAAAAACTGTTGGCAGAAGACGCACAACAAGTGAAAGAAGAAATTGCATTTCTAAATAATCTAATCAATACACTCAATGGAGATGAGTTTTAGTGTCATTATGGTATTTCTAAATACAATCGCAACAGAAATGCTGTTGCCCTGGTACATAATTAATTACTGTACATATGTAATTAGTTGTGACCCTAGCTCAACTAATGGGGGGGAGAATGTGATAGATTTGCATTATTAAAGACATCCGGATGGTGTGCTGGTGAGTTGAAAGCCAAGATAAAGACCAAGGCCGAAGAGCATAAGCGAAGTGAAGCTCGTTGCTAATGAGAGCATAAGCGAAGTGAAGCTCGTTACTAATGACTGAACGTTGTTCATAACTGTATTATTCAATTGCAATTGTGATTATGATATATAAAGTAATTACACTGTTGGAGATTATCTCCCCTTGTTTGTTAACAAACGGTGTAAACGTATAAAAAAGTGGAAGATAAAGTTGGAACTAATGCCATGTTACGTTGCATTGAAAATTATTGTTCATGTGTGTTTTTGAATTACATTTATCACTTTATATTGATGAACACAAGACTTTTCTAGTGAGCCGCACTAGTTTCCGTTTTTATATTGTATGCATAAGTTTGGCTGAGACAGTTGGCTCAGCGCAGTTGGAGCTATACTGATCAATAAAGAGAGTATTATCTTGAAGAAACTCTTCTTATTGCACTGGACTTTTCTCTGTTGACGAGTTAGTCTGGATCTTTGGACTTTCCCCCCCTCCCGAATCCCTTCGGTCCTTCTCTATTTATAGAAAGGATCCTCCCCTTCTAAGACCGGATCTACTACTTATTGAAGCTGCTAAAGCTGACATAAGGTAGTACATTCGGCAGTGACACCTCGTAGTCATCCAGTGTGACCGAAAAGGTGGAAGATCGAAGCTGAACTTAGTTACAAGTTGCCAAAATCTTCTACAATATATATAGTACGTATTACATATAGTACTTACCCGTAAGTAATCTGTTTTATCTCATCGCTAATCTCCCCCTTTACCTGCTGCGTTATTTCACTTTTAATTTTCTTAACAATGTCATTCTCCTCGTCGGTATCCACCTCTATTATGTCTCGTTCAGCTGAAACAGCAACATTTTTGGTACATCATAGTCACCACATCAACAACAGCTGTGTGTATTACATAACCAATGTGTGTATTACATAACCAATGTGTATATTACATAACCAATGTGTGTATTACATACCCAATGTGTGTAATATATAAACAAAGTGTGTATTACAAAACCAATGTGTACATTACATATCAAATGTATGTATTACATAACAAATGTATGCATTACATAACAAGTGTGTGTATTACATAACTACTGTGTGTATTACATAACCAATGTGTGTATTGCTCAACTAATGTGTGTATTACATAACCAATGGATGTATTGCAAAACTACTGCTTGTACTACATAATCAATATATGTATTACATAACTACTGTGTGTATTACATAACCAATGTGTGCATTACATAACTTATGTGCGTATTGCATAACCAATGTATGTATTACATAACTACTGTGTGTATTACAAGACCAATGTGTGTATTACATAACCAAAGTGTGTATTCTATAATCATGTGTGTATTAGATAACCAATGTGTTTATTACAAAATCAATGTGTGCATTACATAACCAACTTGTGTATTACATAACCAATGTGTTCATTACATAACCAACTTGTGTATTACATAACCAGTGTGTGTATTACATAACCAGGGTGTGTATTACAAAACCAACGTGTGTATTACCTAACCAGGGTGTGTATTACAAAACCAATGTGTTTATTACATAAAATCATAATGCTGGCTTGCGAAAATTGAGCTTATTATAAAGACTCTCCAAAATGCAAAGTTTTGCCCCTAGAAGGAAAAACTTACTTTCGCCTCAAAGAAAGTGAGAACTGAATTGTGCTCAACAATCTATCAAAACCTAAAATGAGAGTTGTCTTCCCCCTTTATGTAAGCTTAAGTAGCATTGGATTATGCAGTGGTAACATCGGGGCGCTATATATTTCGTGATCTCAGGTTACTAATAGCGGGCTACAAATAGCTGGCTAGAAATAGCTGGCTAGAAATAGCTAGCTTGAAATAGATGGCTAGAAATAGATGGCTAGAAATAGATGGCTAGAAATAGCTGGCTAGAAATAGCTGGCTGGAAATAGATGGATAGAAATAGCTGGCTAGAAAAAGCTGGCTACAAATAGCTGGCTACAAATAGCTGGCTAGAAATAGCTGGATAGAACTAGCTGGCTACAAATAGGTGGCTACAAATAGCTGGCTAGAAATAGCTGGCTAGAAATAGCTGGCTAGAACTAGTTGGCTAGAAATAGCTGACACAAAACTATTTTTGTACAAACAATTGCAAGTGGGAAGTTCATTCATGTTTTTCAAAGCATGTCTTTTCTGACTGTCATCAGCAGTTTTATAGCATAATTTAGATCCTGTCCTGTTAATATACATTTATCTGCTGTTATTTTACCCACTACATAGTTGTGTTTTACCTACTACATAGGTGAGGGGAGGTGAAGGGGGGTGAAGGTTATATTGTATTTTCACAATTGCATTTTATGTTGTAGGTGTCATTTCCATTATGTATTCTGGGGTCTTTCATATTTCGCCAAAGATTATAATTGACCCTGAAAAACCATAAAGTTTACACTATTGCCTTATTGTTCAGCCCACGCACCTGGTTCCTGGCTGTGCTACCATCTGCCTAACTTGGTTGGCTCAACCCTAGCTCAGTAATGGCGTATTAGTCAACGTCAACTACAGGGGCTCTAATGTAGACTAGGACCATTACTACAGGGGATCTAATGTAGACTAGGGCCATTACTACAGGGGATCTAATGTAGACTAGGGCCATTACTACAGGGGATCTAATGTAGACTAGGGCCATTACTACAGGGGATCTAATGTAGACTAGGGCCATTCTTATAGGGGATCTAATGTAGACTAGGGCCATTACTACAGGGGATCTAATGCAGACTAGGGCCATTACTACAGGAACTCTAATGTAGACTAGGGCTATTACTACAGGGGATCTAATGTAGACTAGGGCCATTACTACAGGGGATCTAATGCAGACTAGGGCCATTACTACAGGGGATCTAATGTAGACTAGGGCCATTACTACAGGGGATCTAATGTAGACTAGGGCCATTACTACAGGGGATCTAATGTAGACTAGGGCCATTACTACAGGGGATCTAATGTAGACTAGGGCCATTACTACAGGGGATCTAATGTATACTAGGGCCATTACTACAGGGGATCTAATGCAGACTAGGGCCATTACTACAGGAACTCTAATGTAGACTAGGGCTATTACTACAGGGGATCTAATGTAGACTTGGGCCATTACTACAGGGGATCTAATGTAGACTTGGGCCATTACTACAGGGGATCTAATGCAGACTAGGGCCATTACTACAGGGGCTCTAATGTAGACTAGGGCCATTACTACAGGGAATCTAATGTAGACTAGGGCCATTACTACAGGGGCTATAATGTAGACTAGGGCCATTACTACAGGGGATCTAATGTAGACTAGGGCCATTACTACAGGGATCTAATGTAGACTAAGGCTACTACTACAGGGACTCTAATGTAGACTAGGGCTACTACTACAGGGGATCTAATGTAGACTAGGGCCATTACTACAGGGGATCTAATGTAGACTAGGGCCATTACTACAGGGGATCTAATGTAGACTAGGGCCATTACTACAGGGGATCTAATGTAGACTAGGGCCATTACTACAGGGGATCTAATGTAGACTAGGGCCATTACTACAGGGGATCTAATGTATACTAGGGCCATTACTACAGGGGATCTAATGTAGACTAGGGCCATTACTACAGGGGATCTAATGCAGACTAGGGCCATTACTACAGGAACTCTAATGTAGACTAGGGCTATTACTACAGGGGATCTAATGTAGACTTGGCCATTACTACAGGGGATCTAATGTAGACTTGGGCCATTACTACAGGGGATCTAATGCAGACTAGGGCCATTACTACAGGGGATCTAATGTAGACTAGGGCCATTACTACAGGGGATCTAATGTAGACTAGGGCCATTACTACAGGGGATCTAATGTAGACTAGGGCCATTACTACAGGGGATCTAATGTAGACTAGGGCCATTACTACAGGGGATCTAATGTAGACTAGGGCCATTACTACAGGGGATCTAATGTAGACTAGGGCCATTACTACAGGGGATCTAATGTATACTAGGGCCATTACTACAGGGGATCTAATGTAGACTAGGGCCATTACTACAGGGGATCTAATGCAGACTAGGGCCATTACTACAGGAACTCTAATGTAGACTAGGGCTATTACTACAGGGGATCTAATGTAGACTTGGGCCATTACTACAGGGGATCTAATGTAGACTTGGGCCATTACTACAGGGGATCTAATGCAGACTAGGGCCATTACTGCAGGGGCTCTAATGTAGACTAGGGCCATTACTACAGGGAATCTAATGTAGACTAGGGCCATTACTACAGGGGCTATAATGTAGACTAGGGCCATTACTACAGGGGATCTAATGTAGACTAGGGCCATTACTACAGGGATCTAATGTAGACTAAGGCTACTACTACAGGGACTCTAATGTAGACTAGGGCTACTACTACAGGGGATCTAATGTAGACTAGGGCCATTACTACAGGGGATCTAATGTAGACTAGGGCCATTACTACAGGGGATCTAATGTAGACTAGGGCCATTACTACAGGGGATCTAATGTAGACTAGGGCCATTACTACAGGGAATCTAATGTAGACTAGGGCCATTACTACAGGGGATCTAATGTAGACTAGGGCCATTACTACAGGAACTCTAATGTAGACTAGGGCCATTACTACAGGGGATCTAATGTAGACTAGGGCCATTACTACAGGGGATCTAATGTAGACTAGGGCCATTACTACAGGGGATCTAATGTATACTAGGGCCATTACTACAGGGGATCTAATGTAGACTAGGGCCATTACTACAGGGGATCTAATGCAGACTAGGGCCATTACTACAGGAACTCTAATGTAGACTAGGGCTATTACTACAGGGGATCTAATGTAGACTTGGGCCATTACTACAGGGGATCTAATGTAGACTTGGGCCATTACTACAGGGGATCTAATGCAGACTAGGGCCATTACTACAGGGGCTCTAATGTAGACTAGGGCCATTACTACAGGGAATCTAATGTAGACTAGGGCCATTACTACAGGGGCTATAATGTAGACTAGGGCCATTACTACAGGGGATCTAATGTAGACTAGGGCCATTACTACAGGGGCTCTAATGTAGACTAGGGCTACTACTACAGGGACTCTAATGTAGACTAGGGCTATTACTACAGGGCCGCTTATGTAGACTGACTGAATTTATATTTTAAAATTTATACCAACTGGGTATAAAAGATGTAAACAATTTTTTAAAGTATTATTCACCTATTTAATCGGTGTTCATTGCGCTTGGCACAAAGCCAATACAAAAATAGTATCGCTACAATTGCGCCTTAGGGTTTCTATGGAGCAAAAAGATTGAGATGGGGTAGAAGATTGAGGGTGTTAATGCAGCATCAGGTAGGGATTACCCAAAGGTGTGAGTGCAGGTATTGAATGAAATCAGTCTACCTCTGACAATTAGCTGCCGCTGGCCACCGCTGTCAGGCTGCTCCTCTCTGGAACTGTATGCTGCTGTTTGTTGGTTAGTGTATCGCTCACTAAATGACTTGTACGCCTGATTATACTCTCTTTGCTGATCAACATCCAGAGTAGGTGAGTTGGAATTCATTGAAAAGGAATCATTTTCATCAGATACATCTTCCAACAACCATTCCTGTATGACAGGAAAAAACATTGACACAAGTTGCAAATATTAACAGCTTAATTTTGAGGCATTGCCACAAGCAGCTTCAGAAGCATGAAAATAGTTTTTTTCAAGAAGAAAAATTGTCAATTATTGAAGGATAGCAGAAACGAAAAAAAATTAAAACAGTAAAGCTTAATGCACTGCATTTCATGTAAGTCTATCTGGTTCAAACTTACATCCTCATCATCAAACCCATCTTGTATGATTTGAATTCCTCCATTCATATTTCGCTGAGTATGTGAAAAATGATTGATGTTGGAGTGAGGCTTATATGTGGCACTGAGGCTACTGCTGGCTCTCGACGAAGGAGCTCTACTACCTGGTCTCACTCTAGAAGAGGCTGAGTGAATGAGCTCTTCATCTTCTTCTCCTCTTTCGATGTCTAGTGAGAATCGCGAGTAGGGCGTATAATCATCGCTTTGCCTGGCCATCATGCAACACTGTAGAGCATACATAAATATCTCATGGTTTGTGGGCTAGATGGCAATTAGGGCAATCCCTAAAGCTTTAATTGAGTTTATTACTGGATGTTGACAGAAATCAAGAATTCATTGGAGGATCTTATTTCTAAGCGAGACAATTGTTTTCTCGTTACACTATTAGTACTTTTATCAAAAAATCCTTTTACATTAGTTTCAAAGTCTGCTGAAAATAAATCTATTTCAGAAAAACGAAAAATGCAAAACACAGGAAAGTCCCTGATAAAGAAGGTTATTTCAGCCAGCCGTGGATCTTCTCAAATACTCTTGCTTCAATAAGACAGCTACTCAAGCATCCACAGGTTCTACACCTTCAGACAATATTTGGTAAATTCTTCTATCAATCTAACAAACCTCCCCTGGGCAGGCGCGTCACCAACAGCAACTCTATTGACTGACAAACAAACCTTGAAAGGCGACCTACCAGACAAATCACACAGTATTACACAAGAGTAAATATATATTATCACCCTAGTTGGACACTAGGGCTCACAAGTAATCATGTGCACAATACAACATACAAATGAACTTTAACCAAATGCTAACAGTCGTGTTATATGTGTATAGATTCAAATGTGCAAATGAATAAGTTGAAAAATCGGTTTGATATCAGCCTATCAGAGTCTACGTAACTAGGTCACATGCCACCCAATTTTAAAGTATCAGCTTGCAAATTATATTTGGTATAATCCAACAGCTTATCCTAAGCCAATCAGTGACCTTCCTCTCCCTGTCACGGGTTCCCTTGAACGCTTATAGAAATAACTCAAGAAATATTGCGCAGGAATTCCACCAATGGTAGCCTTAGGTCCTGTGCAAGTAATAGTGCACCTGTGACTAGGCTACGTGACTGCCACAAGAGTCTACAATTCTCTTATAAGCTTTGGCAATGTGAGAGTCGTATTCTCTTAGGTTGTGACAAACCACCTTGATCCTTTTCATTTGTTGAGGTTTGTGGCATGAATTGTCCCCCCGTCCTCTGTAAAACCCGGAAATATCATCTTGGTCTCTTACAAACCAATCTTTTTCCATAGACTGACGTCTACACATATAGCACTCAATCGTTGCTTCAAATCCCTCTTGCTCTTGAGGGTGATGATCAGTTCCTTTTAGGAAACCAAAAAGGCTCAGGATTTAGCAAGGTAAATGAACAGCTTTGGGAAAAGATTACCAGCAGCAATACCAATTGCTGCCATCTTTTTGCAACAGCATTGATCAAACCGGAGGGGGAGAGTGCGGAGGGGAGTTTTGGTCAATTAAACGAATGATGAAGCAGACAACAAAGTGCAATTCTACAGTATGATTGAGTCAGCAATAATGTTGACTCAAAAATACAGAAGAGCATCAGTTTTTGCAGGCTCTAAGGATTTGGAACAAACCTAGACAGGAATGAACGTCGACAGAAATGAATGCAGATATAGCTGGAATGAACGTAGACACATCCTAGAATAAACGTCGACAGACCTGGAATGAAAATCGATTATGTTAGAGAGAAGAAAAGTTCAACGTTTGTTTTAGGAAGTGTTGAAATTTATTCTTGGCAACATATAAACTTCTGTTTTGACGTTCGTTCCAGGAATAAAAAAAATCATTGTTTTTCTTCCAAAGTAGACAACTCCTGGAATGAAATTCAAAATGATATTTTATATATCACCGAGAACGAATGGATAAACATCCGGGAATGAAAGTCAAAAATATCCAGCTTATAGTATAGTCGACATTAATTCCAGGTCTGTTGACGTTCATTCCAGGATGTGTCTACGTTCATTCCAGCTATGTCTGCATTCATTTCTGTAGATGTTCAATTCTGTTTATGTTTGTTGCGATTCCTGGCTCAACTGGATACCAAATGATTTTCGAAAAAAAAGATTGTGAAACGAGAAAAAATTAAATCCCTAATAATAAAAATAATAATCAGCATAATAATGTGAGGGACGCCAGTACACCCTCTTATTTTATTATTACCTATTCACTCTATTTAATCTATTTACTCAGTAAGACATTCTCTCACAATTATCGGCTGAGCTTGTATCTCATTGTTTATCCCTTTTGTCTAAGAATTAAGCTTGCATCTCGTAAATAACTTACTGTCTACCTTTGTATCTCAATACGTACTCACTACACGCTGTCTATGTCTGTGAGAAGTTCTATTGTTTTCATGTGCCTACGATACTAGAGCTATTTAGTGCGTTCTATCTTGTACGTAAATAATTATTCTTATCACATGTTATATTTCCCACGGTTTTAATTATTACAGTTTTACACTGATGTAAGGGCAAGGCGTGGCTTGCACCAATATTTTTACCCAGGCGTGGTTATTAATGTGTACCCGCCTTCTGTGTATATAAACTCATGTTAATGCAATAAAGTTCAGAGTTAGCCTGACTCTCAGAAGAATCTCTCTCTCTTGAAGCAAGCACTACTAGGAGCAACAAAACTACAAGCGCTGACCTGGTCGACTGTTAGCAAGCACGAAGCTAAGTGGAAAGTGAGAACGGTTCGCCCTATCACTGTGTATACCCTCACCTGAGGTGAGGATTACAACGCAACGCTTAGTGCCCTAATAGTTCGACATATCAAATTCGGATTCGGGGAATCCAACAAGCTAGACAACAATAATTGCAGGAAGTTATTGTCGATCTCGACTGAGTCCAGATTCGACTGCAAATAACTTCAGCATAATTATTGCCAGTAGCGACAGTTCGAAACAAACTATAAACTAGACAAGTAATTCCTGAGGAATTAATGTCAGAGCACAGTTCGAGACAAACTATAAACTAGACAATAATTTACAATTATTGTCGGACCTTGCGAAGGTTCGGACACAGCAAATAATTACCAGATAATTATTGCACTCACTCCACACCAGATTCGGCCACACACGAAACTGCACAAACCAATAAATGCTCTCCAGGCAGTACGAACAATAATAACAGATTATTGTGAGTAGACTTGGGCAGAAGCAGAGCACGTCGGGAGTGTGTACAGGTGGCTACCGCCCAGATACCAAATTCCTGTACAATAAATAATCATATCAAGCTAGTTAATTATTAAACAATGATAAATTAGTTTTAATTAAGAATAATAATAACAATCATTATTTATTTATAAATAATAACATTTGGTAATGGCAATGTTGAATAACAATAATAAAATACTGCCTATTATTGTTATGGTCTGTAAGTAATCATAAGTGGAGCATACATCATTTTTGTTTGGCAGAATCACCCGTGAAAATCCTGTTTGTCATTTCTGAATGGGTTTCCTAATATTGGTTGCTGCCTGCTGGATGTGTGGGCTGAAGTGACGCGAGGTGACACCAGGGTTTGTTGCCTAAGATATGTGTAGGTAGTGGGGTGCTTTACACCTCTATCCCCGTTGCTGTACTTGGTTGCTGCCTGGGGACTGATGAGTTATTGGGGCATTGGTGATTTTCCAGAAAAACATTTCTATTAATTTGCTTGCTTGTTTTATTTTTAACCTTTGAATCATACTGGATATTGACCAGGTATAAATGCTGTTAACAAGTTTCATCCAGGTCAGTTGGGAAATATATCTATCACCATATCAGAGCTATTTACACTTATTATGAGCAAACTTGCTCTTTATATTACTATGTAGTCAGCATATTATGCTGGTTCGTCTACTGAGAGCACGGGTATGCTATATATTCATATACCTGTATACACTCCTATACCTGAACACTGTTTTATTTACTCTTTTGTTTGAATATTGTTTACGATTAATTAATGCAGCAGTTTGCTATCTATTTGAAACTCAATATCTTGATATATCTTAACCACTTATTATGTAATTCTAATTGACTGTATTTTGTTGTTGCAGTTTTTACAGTAACATTGTGAGAATATTGTACAGGAAATACGCAGCGCGGCGCCTGTAACATAGCAAACATTATAGCGATTCCATTTGTATCATGTGTTAGCATCATTTATTATCATTATTATTTATAGCCTCAAACTTTTTACTTTCTTGTACAGTGTTAGCATGTTCGAGACTACAACTTGTAGTACCGCCCTAATATTATGTAACTGTTTACATAAATACAGCTGCTGGGCCTCTCACTCTTCAGTGTATACCGAGAGGCACGGCTAGACAATTCTTTCTAAGAATAAAGATAGCTCACACTGACTCAAGCTTTATACTTGAATACTGCGCAACTTACAGCTTACTACTCTAGAAGGCAACCAGCTCTGACAACCTACTAGGTCTGGCAGCACCAGTGTTGACTGACGAGTGGTAGGCGAGAGGCAGACTTGCCTGGCAGACTCTTGCCTATCACGACCTACCTTCTAGCAGTTTTGCAGAAGGGCGGACGCTGAGACGGCCGAGCTGACAGCAAGCTTGTCTGTACAGACAGACAACTCCGCTACCTAGAGGTGGTGCAGGTGGGCTACCAGGGTGACTAGTGACATTACCACAAAATCCTGAACAATATAAAGTTTACATCGGCTACCAAAAAACTTGGCTCCATATGAACCAAATTGTTGTAACTGTTGTATGAATGAATGAATTCTTTATTTACATAAAATATGTACATAAAATATTTACATAAAATATTGTTACGGACGGCGCCATTGTTACACGTACACTTCTATTATTAGCGTTCTATGTAAGAACAGTTCTATGTATGCCTTGCCAAATATTGTATAGGTATGCTCACTCAACCATTTTACTAGATCACACCCACTGTCTGTTATTTGTCGAACATAGCCAACCAAATGTATTAGGCGTGGCTTCCTTTGTGTACCTAAAACCTATTATGTAATCCCTTTTATAAATACCCATGTCATGCTGAATAAAGTCAGAGTTAAGCTTGCACACTCTCAGAAGTTCTTTGTCTTACAAGCAATAACTTCACTTGCGCATAGTACATGCACATACAAACAAAGCACCATTACTACGAGTAGTAATTAATAAGCAGTTCACCGAACCTCTGCTGGACGAATATAGCATTGGCTAATTCGGTCTTCAAAGTTCGGCCACTGGCTTGCGCTCAGAACAGCTAACGCAACAGGCAGTTCGGCAGCCACTTCCAATGGTCGACCACTATTGCTAAGGGAGACTGTCGACCTGCGGGCGGGTCGTATCGCTACTAGTACCCTCAAAAGCCATCAGCAGTTCAGGGAGGCTGTGCAGGTAGGCCTAGCTACCAAGTACGTACCTCCACAGTGAAATTCTGCACATTGGTGGCAGCAGTGGGATTGACAGACACCCACAATCAGGACCTCCCAGCAGAACGATGGCTCAGAGAAGGCGAGCACTTAGCACAGACAGGGATCCCTCCAGCCTACAGATGATGGGTACGCTCACCCACATCCTGGACCAAATGACAATAGCTACCACGAAAGACAAGTTTAGGGTACCACAGTTTGATGGTACAGGAGACGTGGACTATTTCCTTCAGAGATTCCAGGAGGTGGCCGAAGCCAACCATTGGCAGGCTGAGGACACAGTAATCCACCTACGTCAAGCCTTAACAGGCAAAGCCGAACGGTGTGGTCGAGGCGAAACCATGGAGGAGGTAACTCGGACACTGCAGGCAATCTTTGGGATGACTCGTTCAGAAGCGCAGGCAAAATTTCTACCGTCGAACCCCCAGAGACAGCCTCAGAGACCACGCACTCACGGTTGAACACCTCATCAAGGCCGCCCACGGCAGAATAGAGACGAACTGGTGCTCCAGACCTTCCACAGCACCTTGGGGCATACGTACCTACAGCGACACCTGTTGGCTGTACACCCACAGAACCTAAAAGAAGCCATCCTAGCAGGTAACGAGTTCCTGCAAGTGCCTCACCAGCCCTTAGGGGGACCCTGCATCAGGACAGTGGAGGCCGACCCCATGGAGATGGAGGTGACCCGACAAGAGGAGGCGGCTCGACACCAACAGGTACAGGACCCCTTGGCACAGCTCCTTCGCACTGTAGAGGGACTGAGCAAGGAGATTGCCAGTCTAAAGGCAGAGGCAAAGGCGGAGCCCCCGAAGAAATGCTGGGGATGCCAGCAGGTGGGTCACACCAGGAAAGCATGCAGAACCGTTCCCTGGCCTAGCCGCCAGGGAAACGACTACCGCCCGCAGCAGTAGGGAAACCAACTGGCTGCACACGGGCAACTCCAAACCAGAAGGGAAAGGCACAGGCTCCCCCCAGTGAATCAGTGGCGACGCGGCAAGCAACTCCTCCTCTGGACCTCTTGACCAGTCCCCCTATCGCCCTACACAACCGTTTTGCCAGCCTGTCGGTACCCGACAGCCCAGCGGCAATGGAAACTGACGGCGAAGGGACTCTCGAGCAGCAGGAACCACCCAGGCCCAGAAGGAAGGACAGGCAAACCCAGACGCCCCCACTGGAGAAGGAAGGATTCGTCCCGAAACCTGTGACCCTCCAACTCAACCAGATTGAGCGACCATATTGCTCCAGTTATTACCTACCCGGGAGGGTGGAAGAAGCGGTAACTCACCTCATCGACACGGGCTGCAACACTAACCTGTTGGCCAAGCGAGTCTTTGATCGACTGCCGAACCACGTGCAACGAAACTTGCAGCATTATGATTCCCATGGGATCATGGCCGACGGCACCAGACTCCCGTTCTATGGGTTGCTCTCGTTAAAGGGACGGATACGTCATGTCAAGTTTGAAGAGACCTTCGTGGTCAGTCAAATAAATGAGGACGTCATCCTAGGAATGCCCTTCCTGATGAGTCAAGGATGCAAGATGGGGTTCGACCGTCCAGTACTGATTATTCAAGGGAAAGAGCTGACCTGTACCGACCGACACGGGAGAAATCTCGTGTCCAAAGTGCAAGTCTGACAGGACACTCAGCTACCCCCACAGACTGAGGTCACTATTCCATGTCACCTTAGCTCCAGGGACACGTTCCCCCAAGGAGTGATAGAGAGCCTACAAGGTGGGATACCCATCGCCACCAGCATCAACAAGCCAGACGCCCATGGACGGGTACTGGTGAGATGCCTGAACCCGACGCAGGGTACCCTAAGACTACTCGCAGGAGAGGTCATTGGCACCTTTACGGGGGTGGAAGAGGGTGGCAACCCACAGCAAGAGAGGCAGTTGAAGGAGCTGCTAGTCCAATACCAAACGGTGTTCAGTAGCCGCAATGGAGATTTGGGTCGGACGACCCTAGCTGAGCACTCCATCCCCACAGTAGTAGGGGCCCGACCCATCCGGTGTCTGCCCCACCGCCTAGGACCAGAGAAAGAGGCAGAGCGCCAGATTAAGGACCTCTTAGAAAAGGATCTCATAGAACCTGCCGATGGAGCATGGAGCTCCCCCGTCGTTTTGGTGAGAAAGAAGGATGATACCTGGCGGTTCTGTGTGGACTATAGGAGACTAAATGACATATCCAAGCAGGACGCCTACCCCATTCCCCATATCGACGAGTCCTTGGATGCCTTAGCCGGCAGCAAGTATTTTACTATGCTGGATCTCACCAGTGGATACTGGCAGGCGCCCTTGGACCCGGACGCACAGGATAAATCTGCTTTTACCACCCGCAGCGGTCTGTGGAAATGGAAAGTGCTGCCCTTCGAGCTGACGTCAGCCCCCGCCATCTTCCAAAGGCTAATGGAGAAGGTCCTTAAAGGTCTTCATTGGAAAACTCTGCTCCTATATCTGGACGATGTGATCATCATCGCCCCCGATTTCCAGACACACTTACAGAGGCTAAGCGAAGTGTTGGGACATCTCCGACATTCAAACTTGAAGGTGAAACCCTCCAAGTGCAAATTACTACAAGAAGAGGTCAGATACCTGGGACATGTAGTGAGTGCCAAGGGAGTAGCTACCGATCCTGGAAAAGTAGAGGCCGTCCGAAGATGGGAGGCACCCAAGGACATCAAAGGGTTACAGGCATTCTTAGAGACGGCGGGGTACTACCGTCAGTACCTCCCCAACTATGCCACCATAGCTAAACCCCTCACAGTGATGACAGGGAAGGAAATGACCTGGAGGTGGGGAAAAGAGGAGCAGACAGCGTTCGAACAGCTCAAGACCAGGCTCACCCAGGCCCCAGTACTTGGGTACCCCGATCCCAACCTACCATATACGCTGGACACTGATGCTAGCGCAGTGGGAATCGGCGCCGTACTATCACAAGTACAGGAAGGGAAGGAGTGCGTAATTGCCTACTTCAGTAAAACACTAGCACCAGCAGAGAGGAATTACTGTGTCACCCGGAAAGAGCTTGTCGCTGTCATCAAGGCAGTAAAGCATTTCCGCCCCTACCTCTACGGACGGGAGTTCAAGCTCCGGACCGACCGAGCCTCACTACGATGGTTATGTCGGAGAAAGGAACCATCGAACCAGATAGCTCAATGGCTAGAGATACTGGCTGAGTTCCGGTACAAGCTCGAGCACCGAGCAGGAACTCACTATGGCAATGCTGATGGGCTCAGCCGACAGGGACCCTGCGCAGATTGCAGGCAGTGTGGCTCCATCGAGCAGAGAGATGGGGGATCTTCGCATGCGGAGCTCAGCCGAGAGGCTAGGCAGACACCCCAGAGAAAGAAGCAAGCCAACCTCACCGTAACGAACCCGGTACAGTCCACCCAGAGCCTGGCTCAAGAGCAGCAGGAGGGACAGGATGTGGTAGGCCGGATCTATGCCGACCTGAGACAACCGGGGAGCATAACGGAAAGAGAGTTGGCCGAAGGAGACGTGGAGCTGAAGACGCTTTACGAACGGCGGGAGGCCATGAAGATCCGCCCAGATGGCGTACTCACCATAACACTCCACCACCCCTCCAGACCCAAGCATTGCGTGATATGTCCACCCAGTAGGAGGACCCAAGTCGCCTGGGAGACGCATCGGATGATCCATGCAGGGGTACACCGGACTAGACAGCGTATCCTGTTAGACTAGTACTGGCCAGGCATCTCCCCCTTGGTCAGAAGACTCATCAAAGACTGAGAAGTGTGCCAGGTGGCAAAGAACGGGAGGAAAGCGGAGAACCCCAACAGACAGCGGATGTACGCCGGTCGGCTCTTCCAGAAACTGGAAGCCGACCTGGTTGGTCCCCTACCTTTGACTAAAAGGAAGAACCGCTGGGCGCTGGTCCTTACAGACCACTTCACCCGCTGGCAGGACGCCATAGCTCTGATTGACGCTACGGCTCCCACTGTCGCTATAGCGTTGGACGAACGGGTATTTGCCTACTGGGGGCTCCCTGAGCAGCTGCACTCCAACCAGGGGGCACAGTTTGAGTCAGTGCTACTCGAAGAGCTGTGTAGCCTTTGGGGAGTGAAAAAGACGCGGACTACCCCCTACCACCCCTAAGGGAACGGGATGGTGGAATGGCAGAATCGAACCTTAGGGGACGCACTCCGCACACTGATACTGACAAAGGGCCAGGACAAGTGGGCCAACCTGCTCCCGCAGATCATGCGGGCCTGCCGAGGTACCCCCCACTCTGCAACAGGGGAAACCCCCAACATGCTGATGATGGGCAGAGAAATCCGCCTACCAGATCCGCTGACAGGTACACCCCTCTCCCTGGACCCCCCAAATGTCATGGAGCATACGGCAGAGGTGCAAGAGAACTTGCAGAAGGCTCATGACTACCTCAGGAGCCAGCAACAGGAGATAAGGAGCCAAGACAATGAAGAGCCCCCGTGTTCCAGAAGGGAGAACTGGTCGTGCTCAAAAATAAAAGAAGGGTGAAGGGCAGCAACCCAAATTGCAACCTCGCTTCGTGGGGCCCTACCAAATCACCGAGGTATTCCCGAACCATACCTGTAAGGTAGAGCGGAACGAACAATGGTCCATTCAGAACGGAATGCGGCTACGTCACTATCGGACATGTCAGGAGCCAATCGGCCGAGCACCCCCTTGCCGGGAGCCAGCTCTACAACCAAATATGAAGGGAGCCAGGAGGGGGCAACCCCCCAAGATGCGCAATCAACCCCAGGAGACCACCGAACATCTGGACCCCTTACCACTACCGCTAGCTCAAAGGGATAGATCCCCAGTCAGCCGGGAGCCCATAGACCCCCTACCACCACCGCTGTTGCCAAGGGACGGGCAGCCCGGCCCCCGAGAGCCCGCACAACCAACCTGCACCTGCGTCGACACTAAGCCGCAGCCCTCCCAGAAGGGAGGAACTCACAGAGACAAGGAGCGAGGACGAAAATGCAATCGAAATGAGCAGTAACAACCATACGGAAAGAGCAAGCGAGAGAGAAGACCATCCGTTACCCATGGAGGTCACGCAAAGGTCACCCAGCCCCCAGAGGGCCCCCACCCTCGATGAAGAAGAGTGGCCACCCTTGAACAGGACCCAAGCACTGACATCCCCACTAGATAGGCCTCAGAGAGAGAGGCATAAACCCAGAAAGTTGGACGATTACCACTGCTACATAGCAAAAGGGGGGGAGCACCATCAACCCAAGACCCTACCCACTGGGACAGAAAAGGAGAGGGGAGGACAACAAGGAACAGCAGCCTCCACCCAAAGCAACCAGGTAGCACAAAACCCGGACGAAATCGGGTGGACAGTAGTAAAAAGAAAACGAAAATACCAAGACCAACTTAAAGAGGGTAACACAAGAGAAAAGAAGCAACTGGCGTGCTGACAGAGAACGTTCGGCGGAAGAGGAGAGAATAAGAAGACGTAAAGACAGGTTACAAAGGATGGAGGCCTATGAACGAGAATTGCATATAGTAACTCATGAGGCGTACAAACTTTTACAACGTGCAGAGGATACAAAGCGACGGATGAGCCAAGAGTACAGAGACTTGTAAACACACCCTACCGACGCCGCCGACATTATTTATTGGCCACCATCGCCAATGGGGCGGAGTGTGTGACAGACAGCGCCATTGTTACACGTACACTTCGACTATTAGCGTTCTATGTAAGAACAGTTCTATGTATGCCTTGCCAAATATTGTATAGTTATGCTCACTCAACCATTTTACTAGAGCACACCCACTGTCTGTTATTTGTCGAACATAGCCAACCAAATGTATTAGGCGTGGCTTCCTTTGTGTACCTAAAACCTATTACGCAATCCCTTTTATAAATACCCATGTCATGCTGAATAAAGTCAGAGTTAAGCTTGCACACTCTCAGAAGTTCTTTGTCTTACAAAGAATTACTCCACTTGCGCACAGTACATGCACGTACAAACAAAGCACCATTACTACGAGTAGTAATTAATAAGCAGTTCACCGAACCTCTGCTGGACGAATATAGCCTTGGCTAATTCGGCCTTCAAAGTTCGGCCACTGGCTTGGGCTCACAACAGCTAACGCAACAGGCAGTTCGGCAGCCACCTGCAATGGTCGACCATTATTGCTAAGGGAGACTGTCGACCTGCGGGCGGGTTGTATTGCTACTAGTACCCTCAAAAGCCATCAGCAGTTCAGGGAGGCTGTGCAGGTAGGCCTAGCTACCAAGTACATACCCCCACAGTGAAATCCTGCACAATATAACCAAAACAGGCGAGAATGAAAAGATTTTTCATATAATCATTCATTAAAATATAATAATAATAATGCTATTACAATGTAATAATTTAGAATATTTTTGTCAAATATGAGAGTTGATAGAACATACGTTTTCATGGATTTGTTTTAGCAGTATTAGTATTAGTAACAGTAGCAGTAGCTTTGCTTTAGCAGCAGTACTAGTAGTTGAGTCAGTTTAACCAACACTTGGCTTTGGCAACGACAACTGGCTACAGCAACAACTCCTGTTAGATATAACTACTAAAATAAGTGGTAGTAAGTAAGAGCTTATAAACGAGCATCAGTTTAATCAACAATTATCATAATAATTACTACCACACAAACATTTCAAACACACAACACTACTAAACTACTACTAAACCAATAATACTTTATTGTTATTGTACAGGAATTTGTGGTGGTGTGGTAGCTGGTCACCTGTACAGTGGCCCACAGTAATAAGTGCGTTCCAAACAGCGCAGCGTCTGACTCCAACTAGCTCAAGGTCAGCAACCTAAACCGGTCGAGTAAGATTTGCAGTGTTGTACGCTCTTAAGCAATACACAGCGAGGAGTTGTGACAACTACCTCGCTTTCCACTGATTTCCTATTCGGCAGAATAGATGCGTCGGGTTGCACTAATAGTTTGAACAATCGTTCCAGTATCACACGCCCGTAGGTCGTGTGCAGTGTAAGTCGATTCGACTGAACACTTTCTACTGACTATTGTTCTTGCCACTAGCCAACTTGTCCAAGAGCCGCTTTGTCTGTCTGAATGATCTGTGCAAGTAGTGAACTTGTATCTTTATTTGCCAGTGCAATCTGTATGAGAGAGGTTTTGCTTGTGTGTAATCACTTTGCTATCAACGCTTTGCATAAGTGCGCTTATGCAGTAAGATTCAAACAAGCAGTGAGAGTGTCAGGCTTACTCTGATTTTTTTATTGATAAATTCACAGCTATTTATACACAGAAAATTATGTAATACAAGATTGACATTCACAGAAAAAAGGCAGGCCACGCCTGTACGGTTGATTGGTTATTAAAAGACCAATAGAACAAGTTAGATAGAACAAGGGGGCAGTCTCCAACGCATGGTTGACTGCCCAAGCACATGTACAAAAATAAGGATGAAAATATCAAATAGGTGTAAATAATATGAGTAGTAGAGTTTGGCTAGAATATATATAGTTACTAGAGGTCGACCTGTTATCTGGTCGATATGTCACATTCCCTCACATTATAATAATAATAATTAATCATAATAATTTATTAATAATAATAATTATTATAAATTATATTATATTATTATAATTATTTTCATTATTATGCAGCAGTTGCAATAATAATAAAAATAATTTTAAATACATACACACAAACAAACGCAGTCACTGTCAGTCAATGACTGCGTTTGTGTGTATTTACCAATTAACCGTACAGTGTCGTGTAAGTATAGTATCATCTTCAATCTTGTTAATTTTAATTATTAAATTTATTAATTTAATGCACAGTCAGTCACAGTGTTTTTATTTATTCATCAAGCTCTGGATGCAAAATGGTTGATAATATCAATACTGCTACGAAGGATTGTCATCATCATTATCGTCCTTTAATACTAATAATACTAGTGACCCTGTATAGTGTGTCACTAAGCCTTGCCAGTGTTAGTGGGGTGTTAGTTATCTTCTAATAGTAGTAGTGTAGTCTATCAACGATCATCTCTAATGAAAACAAAATTAGCTGGACCGCAGCAGTAAGCTTGTATAAAGACAACTGATTGATCCATTTCAGCCAATCAAGAGAATGAATAGATGATTGTCATAAAGGCATAAAAGAGTTCGGCATCCGTAGGTGTTGCAATAATGATATTGGACTTGGTTGTTATTTTAATTCTTATGTTCCGGTTTGGATATCATTATTATTACCTTCGTTTAATATGGTTAGATTATCATGCCCTACATAACAGTTATTTAGATTTGGGCTAAGATAAAGCACTCTGACCATGGATGAAATATAACAGGATTGCCAGCTGCGGCCGCGTAATAGAAATTTTGTGACGAGCCAAATGTAGCCGTTTGTGGGAACCGCCATACTGCTCCGAAATTTTCAAGACCACTTGGATCTCGTAATAAATATCGTTTTCTTATGAGTTTTTACACGTCAAGTTCACGCTGTGGGCGTACTGCGCTAGTTTTGACGATTCAACTATTTTTACTTACAATACCATATCTGCTCCGGTGCTTTCGGATACCCTACGCGTAGGGCTTAACGATGGGATTAAACGAGACCATTCGGAAACCCCGTCGTTGAGGGCAGAAAAAACATGGCGGCAATGGGCAATCTGGGCTCAACGATGGAAGTGACAAGCATAGATAAGGGTGCTTTCGGATACCCTATGCATAGGGCAGTCGTTGAACTCTCGTTGAGGGCTCAACGATGACTGTCGTTTAACGGAAGTTGTTTGAGCATAAACCATAGACATATTTATTTTCATCAACGTCTGTGAAAACTGTATAGCTGGAGCGAGCCCACTTTAGTTTCTTTACAAAAAAAATGAATTACGATGATTTTATCGTCTGATGTATTTTCTATATACATTACAATGCATTGTCACGACTTGAAACGGGGAGAAACAGTGATTGATAAAAGTTGACTCGTTAAAACTGTTGGCTAGGTGGAGTCAAGGTCAGTCAACGACGCTACCTACCTCGCTTGTCACTTCCATCGTTGAGCCCAAATTGCCCATTGCCGCCATGTTTTTTCTGCCCTCAACGACGGGGTTTCCGAATGGTCTCGTTTAATCCCATCGTTAAGCCCTACGCGTAGGGTATCCGAAAGCACCCTAATTCTATGGTGACAAGCGAGGAAGGTAGCGTCGTTGACTGACCTTGACTCCACCTAACAAACAGTTTTAATGAGTCAACTTTTATCAATCACTTTTCCTCCCCGTTTCAAGTCGTGACAATGTTATATAATGTATATAAAAAATAAATCAGACGATAAAATCATCGTAATTCATTTTGTTTGTAAAGAAACTAAAGTGGGCTCGCTCCAGCTATACAGTTTTCATAGACGTTGATGAAAATAAATATGTCTATGGTTTATGCTCACACAACTTCCGTTAAACGACAGTCATCGTTGAGCCCTCAACGAGTATTCAACGACTGCCCTATGCATAGGGTATCCGAAAGCACCCCAAAATTGTATATGCCAACTATAACATATATGTAATCTTTGGTTTGTGGCAAACTTATGCAGCTTCCGCTCCGAAACTAGAAAATCAGAACATCGCGTTAACACAAATATTTACGATTATTTTTCTGAGCTGCTATAGTAGTTTATGTTTCCGCTCCGAACAACCAGTTCAATATGGGCGCCATGGATGACTTCCCATTGGCCAAAATTGGCTACACCCCGCTCGGGTTTCTGGCAATCCTGTTATATTTCATCCATGACTCTGACATCTGTAATTATCTAAATGATCTCCAACTAAAAATGTTGGAGTTGTCTTCTTATTGGTTAGTGACCGATCATGGAACTCCTCTAGGTATAGGGTTTTCGTGGTGATGTCTATTTCCAAGCAACTCAAATTGGAAAGGCACGAAATAGAAGAGACAACTCCAAAAATATTATCACCAGCTCGCTTATATTGATTATATCACAGGGGCACTGCAGTGAGTAGAAGTTGCAAGCATGTCTCTTTTCCTAAGTCCACTATCAAACACCCTACATACATACACCAAGGGATATCAACTTTTGACCAAAATCAAATTTCAAACCTCTGTATCTCTCTTTACAGACATGATACAGCATAAATGTTGCGTAGATAGGTTGACTGACCACAGATCTACACATTCCAATCAAAAAAAATTGTAAGCTCACCTCCATGTGAAAATTATTAAGCTTTTTCTTTCAGAAACTTGAAGATTTCCGTACACACGGGCAGCAGAGGGCTTGTCTGTGATGTCATTTTCTAGCCCAGTTTCTTTTTTTCTTCCACATCCGGTACGCTCCCATAACCTATCCAAAAGCACAGTTATTAATGATGCTCGAACTACACACAGTTTGTGGGCGGAGCTTAACTATCTCAGCTAATCCCATGTCTCGAATCATGTTTTGCCCGTGTGTACGGAAATCTTCAAGTTTCTGAAAGAGAAAGCTTAATAATTTTCACATTGAGGTGAGCTTACAATTTTTTTTTTATTGGAATGTGTAGATCTGTGGTCAGTCAACCTATCTACGAAACATTTATGCTGTATCATGTCTGTAAAGAGAGATATAGAGGTTTGAAATTTGATTTTGGTCAAAAGTTGATATCCCTTGGTGTATGTAGGGTGTTTGATAATGGACTTAGGCGAAGAGACATGCTTGCAACTACTACTCACTGCAGTGCCCCTGTGGATTATATCACTGATTTTCACTATTAAACAAAACGAATCTGCTTTTATACTGTCATAATTATGAGACAATTTATAATATTACCATCATTGCACATGATCAGGTTTCTTAGTAGTACACTTTATTAGTATTAGTTACACTATTTAATGTGGTGAAATTATTATGTCACACAACTCCCTGATTTTCGTTATCCACATGTATATGTTCCTGCTCTAAGAATTAACTACATACAGGAAGAGTACTATCTTATTTGTGTAAATAGCAATATTGTAGTGGATTTTGGGGGGCCGACCAAACATCCACCAACAACGCCTCACTCTAGAGGTCAACTTCCAACAGAGGAGTATGCCAACTCCACAACTGTTCCCGGAGCCCACGGCTCAAACGTACAACTCAATGACTTGTTGAGTAAACCATACTTTATTACACAGCGTAACCAGCAATGTATAATAAGGGTAAATGTATCATGCTACTTGGCTTAAGCACAGGTAGAATCCCAATACAATACAAAGAGTCAAGTGAAGTGTTCTGCCTTTTATAGGCAGAACATGATTAAAACATATGCCCAAACAAGGGTCAACAAATCAGCAATGGCAGGAAGTGTTTACTCTAATCAGATCATAAGATATAAATATGCAATACAGTCATTGGCTAATAGGAGGTTAAATATGAAGGGCGCCCAGAAGTAGGGGGCGGAGCTTCTCAGTCAATCTTGCTTACTCATGGTGGTGCAATGAGTAGCCCTGGTTCTTGGTCCTTATGGCTTGTGGTCCTTGGCTTTGGTCTTGTTTGAAGACAGCTATGTGGCAAAGTCGGGCTCCTGCACCTTTGGTATCAATTTCGGTTCTCAGGCTATAATAGTTCTTTGCTCACCGACCCGGTATAGGTATGGTAATGGTACTGCAGGGCCGGTAGTACATGCTGCAGGGCCGGCAGGGTGTGCTGCAGGGCCGGTGGTACCTCTGCAGGGCAGGCAGTGAATGCTGCAGGGCAGGCAGTGACTGCTGCAGGGCCGGTAGGGTTTCTACCGGCTGACTTGCTTATGTTCTGGCTGTGCCAGGCTCTATTCAGGCTTGCCTGACACTCAACAGTTGTCAGGGGGACCTTGCGCAGTGGTAGTAGACATAAAATTCCACCACAATATTAAATATCGTATTCATATATCATGTTGGCCAGCTGTATTTTAGCCCCGCTATTCCCTCTTCCCCCCACCTCGGCATTCAACCACCAGCGTCTACTTTCCACCCTCACCTCGGGCTACCATTGCCCTGTTCTACTCTTGCCCCGCTCTACCCTTCCCATAATTTCCTCCCTCCATCTCCCCCAATCAATTTGATAGTTGGAACAGGTGTGCTGTGTGCATTGCATACGTTTAAGAGCTAACAAACTTGCAAAAGCAATGTTAAGCTACATGTACATCGACCGAATAGCTACCGATTACCCCAATCGATCGTAAGTGACCACAGGGTACAGGTGTTTCCTATATTCTTTTCTGTACTTGTCATTCTCAAGCAATAGTTGTTAAAGTCACTGTATTTGATGTCATAGTTAACCATAAAATGCTTTGAAACAACAAAGACACGACGCTTATGAGTGATCATTTTTGTCATATAAATGATTGTGCTTGAGAAACATTTGTACTGGAAATATCCAAACCGCAAGCAGTGATATGATTAGTAAATCACGAATTATCTACCAATTTTTCCATCAATTTTTTGATCAATTTTTTGATGCGGATTAAAACCTGCCGATTACCTAAAAAATCATGCTACTGATTGCTTAGTGATTTGACAGAGGCTGTAAAATCATGGGTTGTGAATGGGGTTATCCCCCTTATAGAGGGCGCTGATGCACATCCAACCGGAAGATGCTAAAAGTTTCATATACAGTACAATGCACAAATACGGAGTTATGATGTTTCAACTAGAATAAAGGTAGGTGATCTGTAGTGTAGTTGTGCATGGGCATTACTCAAGGTGCGGTCTATGTGTACTGGAAGGAAGCATTTTAAGTCATAAACAGACACAGAATTGTGTGTGATTGGTACAACAACCGCAGTGTCATATCTGTCATGTCTCCTGATTTGTCAGGGGTCCACCTGATTTTAAAGTACAAATTTTCTCTACACCTAAAAACTGCTGAAACTCTTGAAAACTCCTGAATTTTGAGTACCCTCCCAAAAACCTTTAGCAAACTTTGCTATTATTTGTCTATTGAGCAAAAACAGACTTTGAGATGGCTCAGGGTAGACATTGTTCTTACACTTTCCTTCAACACAGAGTGTTGGTTTGTTTGACAACAATTTTGTACTGCAGTCCATATTTAGGTTGCATTAATCTGAGCATTTAGTTTTTTAAACCAATAAATGACTTTGCGTCTGCACAGACACCACATCTATTCCCTCAAACCCAGTTACGATGACCTGAAGTAGCAAATGTAAAATATCTTCTTTTTTCACAAGCCAACATGACAGGTATGCTCAGTGTAGTGGTAAAGTGTAACTCCCTGTGATTTACCTCCACCTGCATTATTAAAAATATTAATCTACGAAGATTTCCGGTTTGATTGAGAACAAATGGCCAGTTTACATTCATGCTTTCTATCAAATTGGTCCATCAGACAGCAGTTTTTAATTCTCACAGCATAGTAGCCTAAGCGCATATATATACCCATTTGGCACTTGAACTATTGTATTAAATAAGCATAATGTGATTGCCTCCACCTACATTATTCTTGAAAGAAAAGTTGATTACACAAATATCTCCAGCTTGAGACCAAAAGGCAAACTCAAACCCGGATACACGCTAGAACATTCCAATAATCCATTTCTTTATTTCTCTCTATGTACCAGTTTAGGCTCCTACTCAACTGGAGTGACAGCCAAATACTCTCTATGTACCAGTTTAGGCTCCTATTCAACTGGAGTGACAGCCATATACTCTCTATGTACCAGTTTAGGCTCCTATTCAACTGGAGTGACAGCCATATACTCTCTATGTACCAGTTTAGGCTCCTATTCAACTGGAGTGACAACCAAATACTCTCTATGTACCAGTTTAGGCTCCTATTCAACTGGAGTGACAGCCAAATACTCTCTATGTACCAGTTTAGGCTCCTATTTCTCTCTATGTACCAGTTTAGGCTCCTATTTCTCTCTATGTACCAGTTTAGGCTCCTATTTCTCTCTATGTACCAGTTTAGGCTCCTATTTCTCTCTATGTACCAGTTTAGGCTCCTATTCAACTGGAGTGACGGCCAAATGGTGATGAGAATGCCAACAGGCACTTTTACTGTCATTTAGAGGTTTCGGCTTTGCAACAATAAAACCATCCGTGTACATGTTTTTGGTTTAAAGATGTTTGAATATTAGACTTTTTAGAAAGCCCTCAATTGATCTTGGGGGAAGTACTGATATTATATCAAATTTTTTGTTTATCTACACATAAAATAATGACATATATATCATTATGGGAAACATGACGTGTCAATTTCACCATATTAAATGAAGTTAATCACAATAGCGATAATAGTAATACTAGATATCCTGATCATGTGCAACAATAATAATATTATTATTATTATTAACTTTATTTAATGTGGTAAAATTTTCATGTCATACAGATGTCATGTTTTCCATAAAATACCGCAATCAAAAGAGCAAATAACCAGAACAAAAATGAAGGAAAAATTTTACAATACAATTTGAATAAAGGAAGGAAATAGTGACAACAATGTTATAATGTCGTTATATATACAAAAATGTTTTAACATATTTACACAAAAAACATTTACAGAACAGTTTTACAGATATGTACATTGCAGTTAATAGGCTGGATCACTTGAAGTATGATCAGTTGAGTGGAAGTGAGACAAGAAACTTGTGGAGAAAGGGAGTTTTAGAAAGAGCATTGCATTGTTTGTAATATATGAACGAGTAAAAATAGGGTATTAATAATTTAATCTTCATGTTGAAGTAGAAAGGTTTCAAAGGCTTTTTTTAAAAGCTTGAGAGTTTTTGATGCTCTAATAGTATTTAGTAGAGGATTACAGGCGTGAATTGCGAATTTAGATAGCGTATTGTGAGAGAGTGAGCTGGATATCTCGTGATTGTCACGGGTGGTACGTTCAGATGTAGACACGCTTGAGGGTTCGAAGATGGTATTGATATATGGAGGACAGAGATAGCGGCATTATAAATCTACTGATCATTATAATAATATTAAAGCAAGTTGGTTTGGTTTAATAATAATAATAAAAAAAACATAGTAATAATCATTGAACTATAATAATGTGACGGACGGCGTTGACAGTTACCCCCCATGTACTTTCTATTTACCTTCTATTACTTTCACTACCATATATTATTCCAGACAGTTCTATGCATGCGCTCTAGCTACATTAGTTCTATGTATACTTGTTCTACTTTTACCCTTGCATTCAATATTATATGTTTGCCATGTGGATTCAGCCAAGCAATCACTTAAGTACAGCCTCTTACATTTTATTGGCACACACTAGCCAATCCATTGTGCTAGGTGTGGCCACCTTTTGTCTACTCATTATCAGTCTAATCAGTTATGTAATTGCATGCATAAATACGGATGTTTATGTCAAATAAATCAGAGTCAGCTTGCACACTCTCAGAAGTTTCTTTGTACATACAAATAACTTCACTGCGCACCATTACTCGAGTAGTAATATATAAGCAGATCAGTCTGAACCTCTGCTGGCCGAACTTAGCCTTGTCTAATTCGCCTTCAATGTTCGACCTCTGCTCAGCACTGAAACAAGTCAACCGAACCTCTGCTGGCCGAACTTAGCTTTGCCTAATTCGCCTTCAATGTTCGACCTCTGCACTGCACTGAAACAAGTCAACCGAACCTCTGCTGGCCGAACCTAGTTTGACTAGCTCACCCTTCAGAGTTCGACCTTGATTCACACACTGATAACAGCTAACGCAATCGGCAGCTCACTAGTAACTGGGATGGTTAATCACCACTCCTCAGTCTACTAAGTCGACCTGTGGGAGGATTGTATTGCTAGAGCATTAGACACAGTTGCCATCACAGTTCGGGAGGTTGTGCAGGTAGGCCGAGCTACCAACTCACACCCCCACAGTGAAATCCTGCACAATAATTCAGTGGTAATAATAGGAACTTACCAAAAATATGGAGTTATCTCCTTCATTTCATTTATGACCGATTTGAACTGCTTTGAAATAAACGTCACCTTTTCGCAGTCTTCTTGAAAACGTTTTAGTACGAGTCGCTAAAAACCCGTTTTGGTGTCTACTAAATAATAAAGGAGTAAAAAATGTTAAAATATCTTTCAAGTTTGAATATATCAATTATTGTTGTGCAATCAAAACGCTAAAAGCTCTTCTCGTATTTATTGAATGTTTTAAAACATAAACATGTCCAATGCTAACAACTTTGATATTCCGTCATGGGCTGGCAAGCCTCCTGTTGGTTTGCATCTAGATGTTACAAAAGATGGAAAGCTGGTTCAGAAACTCATGAGTGATCAGAAAAAATGTTATTTTTTTGGAAGAAACAAAGAGCTTGTTGACTTTCACGTTCCTCATGATTCTTGTTCGCGGGTGCATTCAGCAATGATATGGCACAAACATCTGAACAGGCCATTTCTGATCGATTTAGGCAGCACTCATGGGACATGGATTGGAAGAATGCGTTTAGAATCTAAAAAACCTACTCAGGTGCCTTCTGACAGGTAGTAGTAATGATGATAATAATAATTAATTATTACCATTGAAATTATTAAAAAAAAACGATCAGTTTTGTTACAAACATTTGCAAGTTATTAGCTGATAATAATTAATGGCCTAAACCCACTGCAAACAAACATAAATGATAACATAAAATAATAATCCGTTAATTAATAATAGTTATAGTAAAAAGATAATAATGTAATAATAATCCTGAAGGTCTATCTGTTCAACTTGTTCGATCATTATTATTATTATTATTATTATTATAAAACAAGAATGGTAGTTATTATAATATATGATGATTATAGTCGGGAGATTGAAATGAGCGTAGAAATAAACATCCACCCACAACAATTGATGCATGCAGACCTGGAAGGAATGAACGTAGATATATATATCCTGTGATGAAGGTGATAAATCTAGACTAAATGTGGTCTATACTACAATAAAAAATATTCCCAATAGTGTTAACATTCAATCCTGGCAGCGTATAAAACCTCCGTTTGACATTGAATTTAAGATTTTACTATTTGATAAAAACGGGTTACTTGGACATTCCTGGAACAAACACTCACAATATAGTTTTTTGTGAGCAAAAAGCGATGTCAGCAGCCCACACAATCAAATTCAAAGTGTTTTTTTTTATTACATAGTCAACGTTCATTTCAGTTTTATCTGAATTCATTCTAAAAAGTCAACAGAAATGTTCATTCGGCGAACAGTTGTACTTTCTTTGTTATTCATTGGATGTAACATTACAGTGAGTTTCACTTTGGGGCATCCACCCGGAGATATGTTATCCGAGAGCGGCCTCAACAGAATGTTGACAATGATGATTCAACATGGAGCAAGGCGGCCGGTGGCACCGGTAATCTTGGTTTGCCTGAAGATGAATCAGAGCTGGAGCATCTCACTGAGTACAATACTGCACAGAACAGGATTATTGACAAGAACTCAGTGGGTAATGTGCTTATTTCTCTTTGTCTGCCGTAATAACTGATGCTTGCATGTATTGATTCTTTATGATGTTTGTCATTTGTATGTAGCTGTATATTTAGATGTTACATAAATTTTTTTACTAGGCTTGGCGCTCATCAATTCCACTAAGCACATTTTACTGAAAATAAGTTATCACCAAATTGTTGCATTATTAAAGATGTATGAAAAACAATGTCCATAACTTGAAACGTCCGAGTGGCAATGAAACTCCCTCTCTTTCCTCTTCCTTTGTCACTCCAGTAAAAAAGGGTACCAGAGCACGCCTCGCCGAGCTCCACGCTTGTACCTGTTGCAAAACTGTTTTTCTTTCTATCTAGCTCTAAAATATTTCCACTTTGAAGTAAAGCTCTTTACACAACTCATTTTTTGGAGTTATCGTTTCCTCAGTGTCAAAGAGTGCCAAATGGTCACAACCTAAGTGCAGAAATCAAAGTGTGGTCAGCCGTTTCCAGCGCTATTTTATATAAGGACAACTCCACTGGAGCCAAATTTCACAAATGGTCATATAAGTCATCATTGGCTGAAATAGTTTTTACTCATTTATTCAATATTTGTTGCGTAAAATGAATTTCTTTTTGCAGTAATACCTCTGTGAACATGTTTTGTTTCAATCTAGCAAAAAAAATTATTTTATTCAGTGGAGTTTTGGAGTAAAATTTGGTTTAAAACCTTTAACCGTCACTGGAGCCTTCACTGGAGCCAGGAGTCATCTCCCCTTCGGATGAAGTACTATATTTAGCGGTACTGTATATTGATAAGTTTGCCGATACGTTTACTAATGATTATGTGCCCTATAATGAAAAAAACGTTCGCTTTCATCCCAGTGACTTTACGTGACCTTTTGTAATGGTATGCAGGGCGCACAGTCGCGTTATTTACCATCCATGTGAGAGACAATTGAAGTGCCACTTGGTTTTGCGGCAAAAAAAACGAAATAATAATAAAACTAGTGCAATGTTTGTTATTTATTTTAACTAGTATTTATTATTATTATTATTCATCAATATCTGACTGAATAACAAAAACTCGTTGTAGACTACTCCAAAGTGAACTATAAACAATGTGAAAAAGTAGTATGCTCATTTTGAAAAAAAATAATTGATTTCATCGGTACCGTAAAAAATGATTATTTTTTTGGAATATTTAATGTTATTATTATTTAAACTACTTTGAGATTATAATTCTATGAATAAATTATGGCTATTACTTATATCTAAAGTTGTTATTTATTTATTTAAAATTTGATATGAAAGTTGAATGGTATAAGAAAAATAGTTTTTTGATAATACAAGTGCTAATATAAGCACTATATTCCGGCCCTTATTACATTGAAATGTTTTTGTTTAAAATTCCCAGTGGGCTAGGAGACATCCTGAGCTTTCAGATGAGAGGTTGTTTTAAGCTGTGCCTTGTCAATTTGCAGAGTTATTAGCTGTTGAAATAGAGCCTTTTCTCTGTAAGTTATAGTGTAATCACTCAAGCATTTGGCTCCAGAGGGTCACGTGACAAGGGGAGTTGGCCACACTTTGATTTCTGCACTTAGGTCACAACCAATACTAAAAGTTATCATAAATTATCTCATGCATTTTCTGTTGCTTCGTTTTTCAGTCAGTAATTTGTATTCAGATTTGAGCAAAATTATTTGTGTTGTTTATATCAGTCTTTGTCTTTGTGTGTGGAGAGGTCTTTGTGCGTGGAGAGGTCTTTGTGTGTGGAGAGGTCTTTAGTCTTTAATCACCAGGTTTCTCTGTCAGACGGACTAACGGTTTCGTTCAGATATAATTATAGATCATTCCTTTCTTTTTCTTAGTCAACAGATGCATCTGATTGTGAACTAAGCATTTTGTCGACTGAGTATTTGTTGATAGAGGCCACTTGGTGTGAGGGTGATACACTGCGCTAGAATATTGTATAGTGACTACTTCCAACATTTGTCCATGTAGCTCGATTACCTTGACCAATTTAGAACCTGCAGTGAGATGTTTTCTGTATTTCATAGCTTTTCAAGACACCAAAAACCAAAAGAGAAAGATGAAGCGCGCTCACATCACATTTAACGAAGACGAGGAAGTGATCAATCCCGAGGATATAGACCCGTCAGTGGGTAGATTCAGAAACCTGGTGCAGACCACAGTTATTCCTAGCAAACGCCAGAGAATGGAAGCCATGTCCAACAGCCTGGGTCAGGACAATAGTAATAAGCAACAGAGGTTTGTGGAGGTGCATGAGCCCAGCACACACTATCTAGACTCAACCAGTCAGTATAGTACCGCTGCCAAGCTAGGCATCAACATACCCAACCTAGCTCCAGACATCTCGGTGAGCGTACAGCTGCCCACTGTAGACATAAACCCTAAAATACAAGTCAATATGGAGATGACAGAGGAACCCGACTTACCTCGCAAAAAGAAATATGCCAAAGAGGCGTGGCCTGGAAAAAAGCCGAGCCATTTGCTTGTTTGACTTGTAGAAGTTAAACTTGTAACATTTGTATATTGCTTGTAGAGTGATGAAGCTTTCCTGTACATAGATACACTATCGACTATCTATAATCTTTGATTGGTATTTATACAAATGATTGTATTGTGCTTGTAAATACAAAAATAATGTATACATCACCATTCTCTGTGCTGCATGCAATAATAGTAGATAAGATTTGTTTGATACAATAAATAAAAATAAAAGCGGGGCGGAGCATCTCGTCTGAGACTTGTGCTCAGCCCATGCGCATGAGTGACAGTGGATAGATTAAATATCTATGATTTACAAATGGTACAAACAGCGTAGTTAGTTTAGGTATAAAACAACAGTGACAATGCAATGTTATACACTTGGCAAAAGCTCCGGCAATAAATCTACCATTCACTGAATATTATCTATTTAACAAAACGCAAACAGTTGGTGCCCAGGCTATATAGTCTATGCACTGGGCACTTGGCTATGTATAACAGTGATGAGCTATCACAGTCAGTTGAGAATAAGTTACTTGTTGTCCACCTGTACGTAGAGGGGACCAGTACACAATACTGTATAATCTCATCGGTGCATGCAAGTGCAGCCCCTACTGTTGCTACACCTGACATTCTGGCTTTGGAGACGCGTGCAGCTGACAGCTCTCTGAAACCAGGGCCTCTCAGTTGCATATGGAAGACATCAGTTATCGCACCAATAAGGCAGAGCTTGTTCAATAGCCAGTTTTTTTCTCTATAGAAGGCAACTGATAGTGGCCAAAAATGGTCTTGTGCGCTCCCTAAAATACAAGCGTGATATGACAGCCATCAACTACAGGCTTCTTTGTGTACTTGACCCCCACAAGCTAAAGGCTCAAACACACTGAAAGCGGCAAGCGCAAAATTCGCTAGCGAATCCGCCTCGTTACGCCGCGTGTCAAAAAATAGATAGATATCAATATATGATATCAAGATATCAAACATGTCTGATGTTTCGCTGCGGCAAACACGCTGATTGGTCAGTAACTGTCATGATAGCGAGCTAAGTTTTTCATTTTTAAATAGTAGAGAAGTCGTAGCTGTGCCAACGCAATAATAATAATAAAGATTATTATTATTAATTATAAAAAAAGTAAATGACTGTTATTAGACTACTACTTGTACTTCAATGCATAATGTGTAATATCGAGGTGCTAATAAATAAAGTTCGGCGAAGACCTTGCATTTATGATTTATCACACACAGATTATAAAATGAATGGATGCAGTGTTTAGTTTATAAAACAGAAGTTATCTGCACTTTAGGAGTAGATAACTCCGACTAAATTTGCTAGCGGAGTTCACCGGTGAGCTTTAACGCCGCAGCGTCAGGCGGCTTCGTTGGTGGTCAAATTGCCGCGTCGCGCAAGTTCTGCTTCCAGTGTGTTTGAGCCTTAAGCCACAACTGTGTTTGCCGTGTGACGTTATTGCTCTTATATTTGTTCTTAGCTTTTTTAGAAATCCATTTAGCAAATCGGCAAGTAGAAAACATCGCACAAAATGGTGAGGCAAGCAAAGAATAGTGTAATTCAGATGATAAAATGTAAAGAGATACGAAATACCTTGTTAGCTTTCTTGAACGCCTCGGAGAGCGTGGGGAACATGGAGGTGCTGTGCAGTTTGGGAAAAGACGCTTTAGGAAAGTTATTGTCGGGGAAAGTGGCAGTGCTGTAGGAAGACGCGAGCTTAGTCGGTTTCATCATCTTTGGTAAAATAAGAGGGGCGGGGGTAATACCCCCCTCACTGGGCACAGCTTGAGAATCCTTTTGCAATTTCATTAGAGATTTTTTCTGCAAACCAAAATATAAAAGAAAATTTATGCCCAACGAAAGAAGATGGAAGCAAAGCACAAACGGACAGAAATATTGGTTTTTGCACCAGACTAATCTCTGTCTCACCTTCTTACGGTGATGTACTGCTGGAGGTTTAGCAGAGTTGTCTCCCTCAACCTTGCTGGTTGGCTTGTCATGTTGTACTGCTTGTGCCATTTCGGTTATTTTATTGCTGTCAACTTCAGCGGTGGCCTCGGCAGCAGCTTGTGACTGCTTCTTTGCCATTGCTGCCGCTCGCTTGTCCGCATCTCTACCAGCAGATCAGAAGATATAAAATATATATATATATATATTATACTACTATTTCAATAAAATCTAAAGGTTTGAGTTAAAACAACTTATTACTATTAGTTTCATACCTGTCATGGTGATGATATAATATATAATGTACAGATGATATAATATACAGTACAGAATATAAAATATAGCGATGACATAATATACAGATGATATAACATACAGATGATATAATATACTGATGATATAATATACAGATGATATAATATACAGATGATATAATATACAGATGGTATAATATACAGATGATATAATATACAGACGATATAATATACAGATGATATAATATACAGATGATATAATACACAGATGATATAATATACAGATGATATAATATACAGATGATATAATATACAGACGATATAATAAACAGATGATATAAAATACAGATGATATAATATACAGATGATATAACATACAGATGATATAATATACTGATGATATAATATACAGATGATATAATATACAGATGATATAATATACAGATGGTATAATATACAGATGATATAATATACAGACGATATAATATACAGATGATATAATATACAGATGATATAATACACAGATGATATAATATACAGACGATATAATACACAGACGATATAATATACAGATGATATAACATACAGATGATATAATATACAGATGATATAATATACAGACGATATAATATACAGACGATATAATAAACAGATGATATAATATACTGATGATATAATATACAGATGATATAATATACAGACGATATAATAAACAGATGATATAATATATAATATACAGATGATATAATATACAGATGATATAATATACAGATGATATAATATACAGATGATATAATATACAGACGGTATAATATACAGATGATATAATATACAGACGATATAATATACAGATGATATAATATACAGATGATATAATACACAGATGATATAATATACAGATGATATAATATACAGACGATATAATAAACAGATGATATAAAATACAGATGATATAATATACAGACGATATAATAAACAGATGATATAATATACTGATGATATAATATACAGATGATATAATATACAGATGATATAATATACAGAAGATATAATATACAGACGATATAATAAACAGATGATATAATATACAGATGATATAATATACAGATGATATAATATACAGATGATATAATATACAGAAGATATAATATACAGATGATATAATATACAGATGATATAATATACAGATGATATAATATACAGATGATATAATATACAGATGACATAATATATAATATACAGATGATATATCGATGACTCGATTGGGGCAGACAACCAGGTAGGTATTACCACCATTACAATACAAAACTGCATCTATAAAACTGCTTGTTCAGAAATAAAACAATGGAAAACGATGGATATTAGACACACTGATATGAGATAGGCAAGGTTGGCCTTACAGTGGCATGCGCGGGTGAAAAGAACACTTACATAAGACGATGGTATGGCGTTGGGCAAGCCCAAGCCTGTTTGGGTTGCAATTCACAAATTCTTAAACACCAAAAGAAACAACACTTTGTAGTAGATTCGACAGTCAATGTAGTAGCATCACTCTTGGGACATGACCAGTGAAATGGCACAAAGAATAAATCTAACCTGAGATCCTTAAAGTAGGGGTGCCGCAATGCTTGCTTAGCTGTGATTCTCTCATCCGGATCATATTCACACATTTTGTAGATGAGCTCAACGGGTTGTTTGGCTACATGAGGTAACATCTTCTCCAGCCCCCGTCCTTGCTTTGATGGAAAGTTGAAATCTATTCCTCGCGTTTTGCTAGAAGAGAGAGTTGACAGTCATCACTCTACTGAAGTTGATGTATGCGATAGCAGAGAATATGAGCTGTGGTGCAACAACAACACACCTATCGGCCCAAAGCACTACTTAACATATAACGCCAACTTAAACCACACATTCAACTAGCATCTAGTTAACATAAAAATAATAGCTCTCTGCAGTCATCTACAGTGCAGCTTCGCTATCTGCGGCATAACGCCATAGATATACACAATATAAAGCCATAGATCTACCTAAACAAAAAAAACGGTGGATATACCAATCAATGTATAGCCATAGATCTATCTACACGATACATAGCCATAAATCCACCTATACAATATCTAACAATAGATCTACCTACACAATATATAGCCATAGATCCACCTACACAATATATAGCCATAGATCCACCTGTACAATATCTAACAATAGATCTACCTACACAATATATAGCCATAGATCCACCTATACAATATATAGCCGTAGATCTACCTGTACAATATCTAACAATAGATCTACCTACACAATATATAGCCATAGATCTACTAACACTATATTCAGCCAATAGGTAGACGAGGAAGAGCCATAAACCTTCACATAAAATTGAGATAGAGTTATACAATAAAGCGGCAATGCAATAAACAGTGAATAAGTGACAAGCTCACACGACTACTCGTTAAACAAATAATAAAGCACCGCTCACTTTATACCAACAGTTTACAAATGGCAGCAGCTGGAAAACAAAGAAAAATTGAAAATATTATATTAAAACAAAGAAGTACACACAAGTATCTACACACAAGTATCTACATACAAGTATCTACACACAAGTATATACATACAAGTATCTACATACAAGTATATACATACAAGTATCTACACACAAGTATATACATACAAGTATCTACATACAAGTATCTACACACAAGTATATACATACAAGTATCTACACACAAGTATCTACATACAAGTATCTACATACAAGTATCTACACACAAGTATCTACATACAAGTATCTACACACAAGTATCTACACACAAGTATATACATACAAGTATCTACACACAAGTATCTACATACAAGTATATACATACAAGTATCTACACACAAGTATATACATACAAGTATATACATACAAGTATATACACACAAGTATCTACATACAAGTATCTACACACGAGTATCTACACACAAGTATCTACACACAAGTATCTACACACAAGTATCTACATACAAGTATCTACACACAAGTATCTACACACAAGTATCTACATACAAGTATCTACACACAAGTATCTACATACAAGTATCTACACACAAGTATCTACATACAAGTATCTACACACAAGTATCTACATACAAGTATCTACACACAAGTATCTACACACAAGTATCTACACACAAGTATCTACATACAAGTATCTACACACAAGTATCTACATACAAGTATCTACACACAAGTATCTACATACAAGTATCTACACACAAGTATCTACATACAAGTATCTACACACAAGTATCTACATACAAGTATCTACACACAAGTATCTACATACAAGTATCTACACACAAGTATATACACACAAGTATCTACACACAAGTATCTACACACAAGTATCTACATACAAGTATCTACACACAAGTATCTACATACAAGTATCTACACACAAGTATCTACATACAAGTATCTACACACAAGTATCTACATACAAGTATCTACACACAAGTATCTACATACAAGTATCTACACACAAGTATCTACACACAAGTATCTACATACAAGTATCTACACACAAGTATATACATACAAGTATCTACACACAAGTATCTACATACAAGTATCTACACACAAGTATCTACACACAAGTATCTACACACAAGTATCTACACACAAGTATCTACACACAAGTATCTACACACAAGTATCTACATACAAGTATCTACACACAAGTATCTACACACAAGTATCTACACACAAGTATCTACATACAAGTATCTACACACGAGTATCTACACACAAGTATCTACATACAAGTATCTACACACAAGTATCTACACACAAGTATCTACATACAAGTATCTACACACAAGTATCTACATACAAGTATCTACATACAAGTATCTACATACAAGTATCTACATACAAGTATCTACACACAAGTATCTACACACAAGTATCTACACAGAAGTATCTACACACAAGTATCTACACACGAGTATCAACACACAAGTATCTACATACAAGTATCTACACACGAGTATCTACACACAAGTATCTACGCCCCATGAACCTAATATAAATGGACTTGTAAGTGGGCAGATTTTTGTCCTGGCTCCGCAATCAAAACAGAATATGGCTGCAAGGTCGCGTGATTTAAATAGCGTTGTCATAGTAACCCAGCCGTATTTAAATGTCATTGCAGGTATAACAATGATGTATTCTATTGAGAATAGTGATTCTGCTAATATATTTTGTTACCCTCCACGTTTGTTTCTTACGCAAGTATTAAAATGCAAAAACACTTAAAAGTGTTTGTAAAATGTTCTCATAAGTAAGAACACTTTTTTTAAACAAAACGCTGATCATTATTTTATTTCATATAATAACATTATTATTGCTTATTTTATTTTTGTGGTTATTTTTTCTATCGTTATTAATCTTCAGATACAGATGCAGATACACATGGGGCCAAAGCCATCAAGCAATGTTGGGCAGATACACATGGGGCCAGAGCCATCAAGCAATGTTGGGCAGATACACATGGGGCCAAAGCCATCAAGCAATGTTGGGCAGATACACATGGGGCCAAAGCCATCAAGCAATGTTGGGCAGATACACATGGGGCCAAAGCCATCAAGCAATGTTGGGCAGATACACATGGGGCCAAAGCCATCAAGCAATGTTGGGCAGATACACATGGGGCCAAAGCCATCAAGCAATGTTGGGCAGATACACATGGGGCCAAAGCCATCAAGCAATGTTGGGCAGATACACATGGGGCCAAAGCCATCAAGCAATTTTGGGCAGATACACATGGGGCCAAAGCCATCAAGCAATGTTGGGCAGATACACATGGGGCCAAAGCCATCAAGCAATGTTGGGCAGATACACATGGGGCCAAAGCCATCAAGCAATGTTGGGCAGATACACATGGGGCCAAAGCCATCAAGCAATGTTGGGCAGATACACATGGGGCCAGAGCCATCAAGCAATGTTGGGCAGATACACATGGGGCCAAAGCCATCAAGCAATGTTGGGCAGATACACATGGGGCCAAAGCCATCAAGCAATGTTGGGCAGATACACATGGGGCCAAAGCCATCAAGCAATGTTGGGCAGATACACATGGGGCCAAAGCCATCAAGCAATGTTGACAACTGCAAAGGGCCAAATACATAAGAATATCTGAGTGAGATCACTTTGCAAAATACTCTCAAATTTTTCAAAATTTGGTAACATTAATTTCTCCAGCCATCTAAACACCAGTTCTCGAAGAAAGTGCATCGACAAATTTTTTTCATTCAAATAACTGTTTACTGAGCCAGTTTGACTGGAGTGGTTTTGTAGGTACAGGTACCCTACATTGACCTTTTCCAAGCAGGGAGTCTGAAGTGGCATGTCAAGGAAAACGCTTTGGTGCAGAAATTATGTCAATTGAAGTTGAGGTTCTTGAGCTACGGCCATATTTTGATTTTGAGCCTTTTTAAAAATGGAATAGCTGTGTTGGCTGCGTTGGTTGCGTTGGCTGCGTTGGTTGCGTTGGCTGCGTTGGCTGTGTTGCCATTTATAAGGAAAATTTGTAAGTTCCCATTTTGGAAACACAAAACCTAGGGCTAAACACAAAACCTAGGGCTAAATGACTAACATTTTGATTGGTCTCTGACTTGTTTCATACTACTTCAGGAAAGCCTTGAAAAGTGCTGCTTTTGGTGACTTTTTGAAAATTGAAAATGGAAAAACTTAAACAGTTTCGTTCAATTGTTTTGAAGTCAAAAATGGTGCATCGACACACTATTGTACACCAGCTGGTTCTCAAATGAGAAACTGTTTTATGCTATAAAAGGAATGTTTGGCCTAAAACCAAGCTGGCGGCCTCTGCATTGATTTCCAAAGTTGTTTCATCAATAATCATAAAAAGGAGTAAAATGCATCCAAAAATTTGTCATTTTTCGTCAAAAGATTCCTGTTTTTCAGCATCAGATGAAAAGTCGTGGACATCTTTTTACGCTCGAAAAGATGCGTTCTGGAAGGTTCTAGAAATATGTATTTCAACTCGATCACTGTAAGTAAGACCCAATACCTGAAAGTTACACTGCAAAAATCTTTGTGGCTCGATCTATGGCGGCTTTTGAAAAAAGTGGCAAGATTGCAGGAATGTTTACCGTAAAAGTAGAAAAAAAATAAAAGAAGGAAGAACAATAGAGGGTCTGACATATAGAGTAAAATGGAATAGCGTGATGTAAACCCATCTACTTATGTAAACAATAGAAAAGAAATTATAGCTTTTGATGGGGCATTACAATATCTCTTTTGATTTAGCAAGAAGTGCAATGTCAGTTGGTTGTAAGAGTGTCTCAGCATGAAATGCTTATCACTACCAGTACTACTACTAGTACTACTACCAGTACTACTAACAGTACTACCACCAGTACTACCACCAGTACTACTAACAGTACTACTATCAGTACCACTACCAGTACTACTACTAGCTAGTACTACTACCAGTACCACTACCAATACTACTACTAGTACTACTATCAGTACCACTACCAGTACTACTACTAGTACTACTACCAGTACTACTACTAGTACTACTACCAGTACTACTACTAGTACTACTACCAGTACCACTACCAGTACTACTACCAGTACCACTGCCAGTACCACTACCAGTACCACTACCAGTACTACTACCAGTACTACTACTAGTACTACTACCAGTACTACTACTAGTACTACTACTAGTATTACTACCAGTACTACTACTAGTACTACTACCAGTACCACTACCAGTACTACTACCAGTACCACTACCAGTACTACTACCAGTACTACTACTAGTACTACTACCAGTACCACTACTAGTACTACTACCAGTACTACTACCAATACTACTACTAGTACTACTACCAGTACCACTACCAGTCCTACTACCAGTACTACTATCAGTGAGCAGTTGACAGCTGTTCAACCACCAATAAAAAAAGATAGCTAAATCAAAAGAGTCAGCTTGAAAAGAAACTTTATATCGATCTTATTTTTCTCAATAACCTGCCACTCAGGCAGTACAGATCAAGTTAATAGAAATTGTCTCACCAACTAGAGGGCTACTCCGCCGAAGTTTCTTCCAACCAATCAACTGCAGAAATTTATAAACAAAAGACCCCCACTGTCAAGCCCTTGTAAGGTTTTGAGACACATAGGGTCACATGATGTATAAAATTACATGACAAGCAGGTCACATGATATAAAGGATTACATGACACGGAGAGTTACATGACATATAGTAGGGGTAGACAATTCCACAAGATCACTTACTGTTTGAGTTTATCAAGCATAGTCTGAGAAGGTGTACCTAATATGTCATGGATCTTTGCTATTTGGTCCACTTCATTGGAGCCAGGAAACAAAGGATGCAGGCTAAAACAAAGACCACAACATTTACTGTTCATGGCCAATAATGCTGCCGCTGACCTGTGTGACTGGCTGCAAATGTGAACTGATATAACAGCTACGTCTCACAGCCTAGATTGTAGAAAAAGTGTTGAGCATCCACCCTTGGAGTGAAATCATTTGCACTTCTAGTGGGGACCCACACACCCTTTGACTTGGCTACCAATCTTAAAGTTGATGAGTTTTTCGATCGAGTGTGCGCAACTGGCCTTCTTTTGGTCAAAGTCGCTAGCTTAAAAATTATTGTTACGAGGTTGTAATCTCTAGTAGATATCCACTACAATATTTTGATCAAAAAGGTTGTTTCTTTAGTTCTTGATATGGAGTAATTTCTAAACCAAAATAAAAAAGGAAATAATTAATATTACAGTGAATGAGCGGAGGAGACAAGGAGAGATCCTAACTAGAGATGCTCCAGCTCAGCAAAATTTTCACCGATCCGATATAGATTTTATCAGTGAACAGATTTGATTCCGATTCCAACCGATCCTCTTTGCAGAAAGAAAGTTGAGGGTAAATTGGTAACAATAATCTCAGCAGTATTTATTCATTTAAATATTGCTAAATCGCAGATCAATCATTTTATAGTCTTCTAGCGTTACAAGCTAATTACAAGACAGATTATGCCTTTCCTCCTAATAGGGGTTGCAAGAGCAAACTAGTGACACGGTTAGAAATTGGCGCTCACCATGTTCCCATGGTGCAAATTCGTTCAAATTGGATGTTCATTCGATTTGGTTAGCATTCATTCGGGTTGGTACTGCTCACCGTCTCTATGACAATTCGAATTGAATCAGATGCAGAAGTTGTCCTTTCTTTACAGTGAGTAGCGAGCGCAATAATCTTTTTATTTTAGTGAGATAGTAAACAACCGCAAATTTGTGGAATGTTCACAGCATAAACTAGTAAGTAGATGAATCATAATAAAAGCAGCAACTGCTAATAATTATAGATGATTATTAATAAATATAATGATGGCTATAAAAAATGATAATTAATTATTAATAATAAATAAATCAATTACCCTAAATGATAAGAAATAATAAGTTTTTTGGTAAGTATAAGAATAATAATAATTTGGTTTGCCCACTTGTCAAACAGAGCTATGATTCAGTTTCCCGAACTAAGCTGTTGTTAAACTTGCAAAGGATTATTATTATATGAATGTAAAAACTGCAGTTGGAAAATAAGCAAAAAATTATTTACAGCCAAATCGCCAGTTTAACGCCTTTTTCTCAAAAGAGCAGCTCGAACGAATTCGAATTCATTAACACGAGCGATTCCCAGATCCTAATGAATGCTCAACCCGAACGAATTTCGTGTGAGGAACCGCACTGAGCCAACACGAATGAACCCGAACCAACTCGTACGAGTCACAATTCTCAAGACTCGAATGGACGATTTATGAGCTCAACCCGAACGAATTCCACCATGGAAACATGGTGATTGTTTTTGTATGAGGACAATGCAGCAACTAGATGGTTAGTTGAACCTAATTTGCCTGCTATGCATTGTTGGTGAAAAGACCAGTAAACAATAATGCACGCAAACTGATTACCATTTTTTGCTTATTCAGTGAACAGTTAATCAAATCTGCCGATTTCGATTCAGTGAACCTGAACTGGAGCAAAAGAAATGACCAGAACATTGATAACTTGTCACTGTCTCCTTGTCCAACAATAAGTTGTGCTGAAAGTTTTTCAAAAAAGTTTCATAATTGGACAACAGCGGCTGCAGCCAAGATATTCACGTAAAAATTGGGAAAAATCGAAAAAAAAATCAAAATAGTGGGACTGCAACAAAACAACACAGCTGAATTGGCTTAGGTGAAAATTTAATTTGGGAATATTTTTGACAAAAAATGCAGTAGATGTAGTTGTGTTCTTTTACAGGAGGCTCGACTCAGTACATGTTGTCTGGTGTGTTGAGGCCCCACCAATGAATGTCGTTCAATAGAAGTCAATTTAACGTCTAAAACTTGCACGTTGTGGCTATCGACCACATCTAAGGCAAACAGTCAGTTATTTGTTTATGATGGTGAATGTAACGTTACGTCTCAACTTGAAACGTAAAAGTACAGTTGCAGTCAGCGGCTGGATGGAATTACATTAACGGGCACTGAGTCAACGACTCCACCTAGCTAACCTGTAACATGGCGTTGCTGACATTGAGCTTTCAAACACATTACTTGTCTCATCAATACTCGTGGGTAAGACAACTCCAAAATGAAATGTACAGACCTGAGCACCTCAAAGAAGACGCAACCAACAGACCATATATCCATTTTATAGCCATAATAACCATCAGTTAGCAGACACTCAGGGGCGCGGTACCACCTCGTGCTGATGTACTCTGTATATGGGTGCTTGGAGTAAACACTCCTACATGAACCAAAGTCTGCCAGCTTTAGCAAGTCCTCCTTGACGAGAATATTCTCTGGTTTCACATCTCGGTGGAAGATTCCATTCCTTGCAACAGGAGCAGCAGATTATTGTTAGCAGACAATTGTATAAAGTCTGTACAACTTACATATAATGTTGACTACTAGTCAAGTATTCATCTATAAATAAAGTCTGTACAACTTACATATAATGTTGACTACTAGTCAAGTACTCATCTATATATAAAGTCTATACAACTTACATATAATGTTGACTACTAGTCAAGTATTCATCTATATATAAAGTATATACAACTTACATATAATGTTGACTACTAGTCAAGTATTCATCTATATATAAAGTATATACAACTTACATATAATGTTGACTACTAGTCAAGTACTCATCTATATATAAAGTATATACAACTTACATATAATGTTGGCTACTAGCCAAGTACTCATCTATATATAAAGTATATACAACTTACATATAATGTTGACTACTAGTCAGGTACTCATCTATATATAAAGTATATACAACTTACATATAATGTTGACTACTAGTCAAGTACTCATCTATATATAAAGTATATACAACTTACATATAATGTTGGCTACTAGCCAAGTACTCATCTATATATAAAGTATATACAACTTACATATAATGTTGACTACTAGTCAAGTACTCATCTATATATAAAGTATATACAACTTACATATAATGTTGGCTACTAGCCAAGTACTCACCTATGCATGAAGTCTATAGATTTGAGTAATTGATACATATAATTCTTCACCTTCTTGTCAGGCAAATAATGTCGCTTGCCTACAAACATTGTGATACCGTTTTATCTCTTAAACACAACCTTGTGATATTGTTTTAGCTCTTAAACACAACATTATAACATATTGCTTTATTGGTTTTTTGGTTTGTTGAGCGTTGACATTTGACAGCGTACGTAGCTAAGGCTAATACATACATGTATGTAGCGATCACCACTAAAATGGGAGATAACCTCTCCAAGGTATACAAAGTCAAGATGGCCTACAATATTAGACTGCAGCAGTACTAAGACAGAGAGTAATCTACTAGCTAGGGATTTAACGCTGTTGCTCTCTAGTGTTATGGCTACCCTTGTCATGTAAGATCACAATATGCCGCGGTATTGTGCCGTTGTATTGTTGTATTGTTGCTGCCACTGGTCATAAAATAAAAAGACTAGAAAGGATTGTTGTTAGCGGGTATAGATAAGGAGTTGATAAACAAAGATTTTTATTTGATTGAATGCTGGGCATTGATAGAAGGCAGTGCGTGCTTATCAGATTATATCACATGTGGGCAAAGCACACAAGAGGTGAACTGGCAGCAACTGGCAGCACGACTACTGCCAATTGTGTCCTATCAAGATCAAAGGTTGGTCAAGGCACAGACATGCACTACCTTATGTAAAACCTAGCACAGATACACACAGACGTCTGTTTCACCAAAGGCTTTGATACTTCTTTGACAGCAAGTTTCCTTTACGACCAAGCACTAATACATACTTCTCTGTAACTGCTCAAATGACTGAGAATGTTCATTTAAAAACTTGGCATCTGACCCTTCAAGTAGCTGGTACTTAAAGTATTTAGGACATCTAATTTTGAGAGGATCTGATTTAATCTAAACTTTTTGAGGTTGAAACGTGTTCCATAAGATTATCTGCAGTTGTCTTCTCAAGGTGATTCCTATAGACGCATTCAGCAAGACCCAATTGTTTTCCGAAGACGCCAAAAGCTATATAGAGCTATGAAGTGGGTTTTCAAAATTTTGGCTGTTTGTATAAAAGTAGGGCCTCCTAAATATTGGTACTCTGCAAACACTTTTGTGATCGCAAAAAAATTAGATTGCAACAAATCTTCAATTTTTTGGAGCTGTTTTTCTCAAGCCAGCAATTTTTTTAATCTTTGCTAAGCTCGCTATTACGTACACACCAGCCTTGACAGTGTTTGTGAACAAAATCAAAAAAATTAATGGAAGATTTTCATCAAAATAATAATTTTCAAGTGAAAAATTAATAAAACAATAATATTAAAATAATTGTATGATAATACGAGATGAAAAAAAACGCTGCGAAAATTATAATTTTGACGTTTCTATTTTCACAACAATGGTAATAATTAAATCTGAAATACTTGCTATCTCTCTAAGAAAAAAATTAAAAAACGTTTAATAATAATAATTAAGATTTTCAAAAGCTAATTTTAAACTGAAAACTTGATAGAAATGGTACAATTACTTGTTGGAATGTACTATGTATTATCAAAATGGAACTGCCTCTCGAAGATATCCCCTTCTGTTGACCTTGTTGTCACAGACCTCCATAGACCTCTACAAACCCATTGCATTTTTGTTGCTGCAAGTGAGTTTTCTCAATAGTTTTACAATGCTTGATGAGAGAGCAACTCTACACACAAAGTGCATCTTGAAAAGTCGGTCGGTCGTAATCCCTTCAAGGCGAGAAAGAGAAACTCACCACGAATCATCTCGTAGATGTTCATTTCAAGAAGCTCACAAACTAGCACCAGTGTACCAGACTTCTTGTCACTGCAATAATAGAGGTAAATGAGCGGCCATTGATCTCTACATATCACAGTGCACATCCACACTACTGTACAGACAATAAATATTTTTATTGCCTCACTGCAGGCATTGATTTTGATGAACACATTAATACGCAAACGAAAAACCTCTGTAACCAATTACAATCAATGAATGCAATCCTCCAAACATTTTTTTCAGTTTTTGTCTTTTTTTAAATCGTTCATCTGTCAGAGTGAAGTGGAAAACAATAAAAAGAGCACTTTGAGCCATATTTTTGCTTTGAAATAGAATAAAATTTTGCTTGCAGTTTTATTGTGTATCAAAGATCCAATAACCAATTGGATATAGCAGTGATTAGCGTTGGTAGCATTGCAGAAGCTTTTGAATAGGACTAAGAAAATCGAAAAAAAAACTGAAATAATCAATCAAGTCTTTAATTGTGTTTTATATTATTTCGCCGGAATAGCTTGTACTGTGAACAAGCACTTTATTATTATTTTTTATTTAGTCGCGGTACAACTATCAGTTAGAGAGAGCAGTTGCTCTTTATTACATATTGCTTCACTTGAGCTCACTCCAGAATAACTATCTCTTTACAACAAAATAGATAATTATAAAAAATATTTTCTTGAGCGTGGCTTCCACTGCCAACAATGCTGGGTCATTCTGCTTGGACAAATCATTTTCAAAATCGATTTCTGTTTGAGTCCAGCGCTGAACGTGCAGGTTAAATTCGCTGAAATGATTGCTGATGCACATTAAAAAAGCAGGCTTACAACATAATCCAGTGACTGAAAACAGTAGTTGTGGATTAAATGGCAACATTGTCGAAAATACCACACAAGTTGAAAGGAGCAGAAAACTAGCAGACTTACAATATAACCTCCTCCAACCTCAACACATTTGGATGACTGCCAAGTCTGCGCAGGGCTTGAATCTCCCTAAGGTTGTTAACTTGCTCCAAACTACAAATAAGATGGAAAACAAAAGTTAATCAGAAAAAGGATGGTGAGTGAGGTTTGATCTAATGTAGTAGCAGCACTGTATACCAACCAATCTCAGAGCACAAACTATTTCTACTAAAGCAAAACTAAGATTTCAATCATGTGTGGCTTTCAATCATGTGTGGCTTTCAATCATGTGTGGCTTTATACTTTCTTTTGAGTTCAATTCTTGGAGTGCTGAAGTAAGACTACACAGAGTGAAGGCCTTGCCTCAATCATAACCCTACCACAAACCTACCCTCCCCTACCACAACCCTACCCTACCACAAACCTACCCTACCACAACCCTACCCTACCACAACCCTACCCTACCACAACCCTACCACAACCCTACCCTACCACAACCCTGCCCTACCACAACCCTGCCCTACCACAACCCTGCCCTACCACAACCCTACCCTACCACAATCCTACCCTACCACAACTCTACCACAACCTACCCTACCACAACCCTACCCTACCACAACCCTACCCTGCCACAACCTACCCTACCACAACCTACCCTACCACAACCTACCCTACCACAACCCTACCCTACCACAACTCTACCACAACCTACCCTACCACAACCCTACCCTACCACAACCCTACCCTGCCACAACCTACCCTACCACAACCTACCCTACCACAACCTACCCTACCACAACCCTACCCTACCACAACTCTACCACAACCTACCCTACCACAACCCTACCCTACCACAACCTACCCTACCACAACCCTACCCTACCACAACTCTACCACAACCTACCCTACCACAACCCTACCCTACCACAACTCTACCACAACCTACCCTACCACAACCCTACCCTGCCACAACCTACCCTACCACAACCCTGCCCTACCACAACTCTACCCTACCACAACCCTGCCCTACCACAACTCTACCCTACCACAACCCTACCCTACCACAACTCTACCACAACCTACCCTACCACAACCCTACCCTACCACAACTCTACCACAACCTACCCTACCACAACCCTACCCTGCCACAACCTACCCTACCACAACCCTGCCCTACCACAACTCTACCCTACCACAACCCTACCCTACCACAACCCTACCCTGCCACAACCTACCCTACCACAACCTACCCTACCACAACCCTGCCCTACCACAACTCTACCCTACCACAACCCTGCCCTACCACAACTCTACCACAACTCTACCACAACCCTACCCTACCACAACTCTACCACAACCTACCCTACCACAACCCTACCCTACCACAACCTACCCTACCACAACCCTACCCTACCACAACTCTACCACAACCTACCCTACCACAACCCTACCCTACCACAACCCTACCCTGCCACAACCTACCCTACCACAACCTACCCTACCACAACCCTACCCTACCACAACCCTACCCTACCACAACCCTGCCCTACCACAACTCTACCACAACTCTACCACAACCCTACCCTACCACAACCCTACCACAACTCTACCCTACCACAACCCTACCCTACCACAACCCTACCCTACCACAACCCTACCCTACCACAACCCTGCCCTACCACAACCCTACCCTACCACAACTCTACCACAACCCTACCACAACCCTACCCTACCACAACCCTACCCTACCACAACCCTACCACAACTCTACCCTACCACAACTCTACCCTACCACAACCCTGCCCTACCACAACCCTGCCCTACCACAACCCTACCCTACCACAACCCTACCCTACCACAACCCTGCCCTACCACAACCTACCCTACCACAACCCTGCCCTACCACAACCCTACCCTACCACAACCTACCCTACCACAACCTACCCTACCACAACCTACCCTACCACAAGCCTACCCTGCCACAACTCTACTACAGCAGTTCTCTATCACAATCCTACCCCTCCACAACCCTACCTTACCACTATCCTGTTGCTTAAAATTTTCTAGTCTAAACTTTGCACTCATTTTCTTAGCTACTAGCAATGGTAGGCCAGGTTATCAATAAACTAGTAAGCTTAGTTTTAGGAGACTTGGCTTTAAAGACAAAATTTGAACAAAGTATGTTTAAAAGTTGTTAAGGCATATTTGAGTATGATGAAAGTTCTTTAATGAATATTCACGATATGTACGTGTTCATGAATATACTCAGTAGTAGTCAGTGCTGTATTATTTAGCATTACCAAAAAGTATGCTTTTGAGAAACTTTTAGTCATGGAACTAAATTAGGACCAGAGCCGATTAATGCTGATAGATATTTGTCTAATGACAGTCTTCAGAAATACTCTTGAGAAAAGAGGGTATAAGCTATCATCATTGAGAATAACTATTACTTTCGGGCACATCTGGTTTTGCAAAATATTACCCCAGCTAAAAAACTTATAACTCGGAATAGTTGGCATTGCTGCTGGTGATGTACAAGTTTAATTATTATGAACGATGTTTCATGAAATTTTTTTTTTTTTAAATATTTCATTAAAAGCTGTTACATGAATTTACGATTTATTAATACTTTTTCTAAAAAAAAATGATAAAGAGCGTGAGAACAATTATTACAGCGTTGCAGTTTGAAGTTTTTGTTCTGATTTCTCACTTTTGTTGCAGAAGGTGGCTAATAAGCATTGTATCAAAGTAAAATTGTGTCACCTTTTTCTATGTGTAATCATTTTGTGATTCCAACCAATTTTTCTGCTGTAAATTGACATCCAATACATTTAAGTCAACATTTGACTTCAGTTTTTTATAACTAGGAAAGCATGAAAATAACATGCTCTTCGGAAATTCTCAAGTCTCACCATGTCATATAAAAAATTGTTTAGGATAATTTCATCTTTATATATAAATAAACTACATTGCTATGGCTGCCTTGAGTGTAACGGTAAAAAATAAGAAAGACAAGAAATTTCAGCAAAGAACTCGATTACAGCAATGCCCAAGAGTATCTCACGGCTAAGTAAAACTTCCGACTGATGGCCAACCATGTTCTCTTGTTGCAAAGAAAATTAATGATGTCATCAAATTACAATATTGCTCTTTAATAAACGGACATTCTTCCTTTCAGCTCATTTTTATTTTCAGCCATTTTTGCACCTCTCTCGTTTCTTGGACTGAATAGTGCAATTTAAACCCTCCAAATTGTCAGATGTTTAAGATCAAGCCATGTCTACCAAGATTATCAATCCTCTACTCATTGTAAAGCAGTCCAATTTCGTCCTCCTCCAGACTAGTTTTAGAACTTTCTATACTAGCAAAAGACATTATCATTGCTGTTATTACATTGTCCTTTCACTTTAGGGAATGGTTTAAAAAATAACGTTCGCTGTTACTTCTGCCAAATGATTAAATAATAAAGCACTATGTCACAATTGGGAGTAATAATTTTAGTTGAAAAGGATCTTTTTATTCCAAAATAAATATGAAAATGGAGCCAAATGAAATCAAATATCAAGTCTTTAAACCAACGAACTATTAGTATTTTTTTTCCAATTACTTTACCAACTACATAAATGTATAATTAATGGTAGCGGGTAGATTATTATTTTGATTAGAGATGTTCCTCCACTGTTTTAGTTGTTTTTATTGTGCTCTTTCTGTGACCTAAACCAAAACCAAAAAAGTCTTAATGAATAATTGCAGCCTTAAGGCTGTACTTTCCCAAACATAATAATAATATTGATACTAGTTGGCTTACGCATTGTAACAACAATGAAGGAATATATAGAACCAAACATATCATTACCCTTCTCCCCAGCCTTCTCTTGGTCTCCTACCATGATTGATTCCTACCGTGGTTGCCCCCACCCGTTGTCGCCTCCTCCTGTAGTCATCTCCTCCGGTGGTCGCCTCCTCCTGTAGTCGTCTCCTCCGGTGGTCGCCCTCTCCCATAATCGCCTACTCCTGGGGTAAGCTCCTTCCCAGGCCACTTACTCACATTTAGTAACAACTTTGTCACGAATGCACACTTTGACAGTAACTATTAAGAGTAATTATTAGAAAAACACATGACAGCAGGAAAGTAGCAATAGTACAACTTAAATAATAATACTAATACAAAATATCATGATAATGGTCCATAATTCTGTTTACTATTTTTAAAACCAACCATGATGATACATCATTTGGTAGCCACCTTTGTTGTCATCTCTCTCTGTTGCCATAAACCAAGTTACTAAAGCAAGCAATAATGGCAGTAGCTGGTAATAGGTAATAATGAATAATAACCATATAACAGAAACAAAAAACATCGCTAATAATGAGAATAACTAAAATGTTAAATAACAAATATAATAATAATAATTCGGGTTGAAATAAATGGAAAAACTATTATTAGTATATCAATGAGGCAATTGTTCAAAGTAAAGAAACATTGATGATAATAAAAAGCAGCAATAAAAATAATTACATGTAGTGTATGATCGTGTATTATTTGCTCAATAACTTTGACTGGAAACCTTGTAATTACAATAAATAACGCATTTTCTCTGTAATACTAGCTGTCTTTTTCCAAATGACAAGCAAGTGGCATAAACAAGTGACAAGCAAAATCCACAACAAAATTGTACTAATAAATAAAAGAAGATGAGACAAATTACAACATACTTGGGCCGAAAAACATTTCATTTTTGTTTAAAGTGCAATCTATCGTATTAATAAATCAGCCAAAGGTCATTGCAATGTATCGTCACCTCATTGTAATTCCTGTGATCCGCTTGGCATGCTTCGTTACGAAAAATCAGAGGTACTGACATATGTCATCAAAAGTTGTAGCGTTTTGATTAATTAAAAACACGTAAAATTTACAAAAATCTCTGGTTCGAGAACAAGTGACAGACTCAAACCCCTCCATACATAAGATTAGTCCAATGGAATGTTGTTACAGCAGTTTTTATTTCTCTCACTCTAGTGGTTTAGGCATACGTCAAGGTGGAACTACAGACAGATACACACACACACGCGCACACACACAGCCGACAGATATTTTTCTCATTTATGTATTTGGATTACTGGATACGTTTTACGTCCACGTCTTCCATCCTATGTCAAAACAACTGACCAGTTCCCAGTAAGAAATGCCCTTATTAACCTTTGCTACGCTGCTACTTATTTTTCTTAACTGACGGTTTGATCATGAATTCAAACTCATTTTCTTAGATGTGACACTCTAGCCAAAACTACCTCTAGCACAACATTTTAATTAGGCAGACAAAGACAAGAGATGAGAATGCTGAAAAAAACGCAGTTCTACTTGCTAGTGTAGTGTGTGGTAGATTTCAGTGCACTCTAGTTGTAAACAGGTAGTTTACACTAGAAACCTTGCGGAGCAATGCGCTAGACTTCTGCCCACAGCATTGGGCTAATAGCTGTTGGGTAGGAAGTCATACTGTGCCGGTAGCATAGTAAGCAGGGCCGGTATTGACCCCTGCAGGGTCGGTAATGACCTCTGCAGGGTCGGTAATGACCTCTGCAGGGTCGGTAATGACCTCTACCGACCCGGTACAAGCTGTACTGGGCCGGTACAAGATGGCCGCCTTAGACGAGGATCTGTAAAGATGTCTAGGAACCGAGTCAAGGTCGTAAACAGGAAGTGTCTACCCCTAAAGTACCAACTTAGTGGACCTGATTCTATATACAGCCTGTGGACCCTGTAGGAGATGTCATTGGACAGTTGGGAGAAAAGACTCCGCCTTTAGCCACTTGGCACCTCCTTGTATTATCTTGCATTGCATTGTGATTGGTTAAGTATTTATATAATTGATGTCATTGGTTGCATTACTTCCTGTGCATTGTATCTTATATGTTTTGTGTTCCTTAGCTCTCCTATAAAAGGAGAGCTCCTACTGATAATCAGTGCATTCATTACAATGAGCCATAGCATGTATTATTATATTGCTAACCACCTAGAGGAATAATTACCCTCAGGACTGCTTTGTAATAAAGCCATACCACAAACACTATTCGGTACTGTTTGTCTGAGCCATGGGCTCTTGCCTTACCGGGTAATTCGGTTGCCCTATACAAGTGGCACTGTCGGTCAGTACAGTGTCCCCTCTGGAGAGAGGTAGAATACTTGAGACTAGTGGATGTCCGTGGTAACAGACCGGAATCCATTACATTGGTGGCAGCAGTGGGATAAACGGTACCTTCCCACGCTGTGCTCTTTCACGCTACCCTCTGGCCCTGCGAATGCACTGCAGGCCAGCTACCACTGAGGAAGGAGAAGTGATCTACCGGGTGTAGATCTGGAGAGAGGAGGAGAAATTGATCTACCGAAGTAGTAGATCGGAAGAGCAATTGACGCAAGATACTACCGGATTTCTCTGCAGGTTCGTTTGAGTGCGCTCCGAACTGCAGCAGCTATCCCGGCACAGTATCCACTACTAAAGGCTGTCTGCATCAACCGTAGAGCTTGCTCCGTTTGCAGCAGTCCAGTACAGACGCTACCGTATCTTCTACAGGCTCGTAGAGTTCGCTCCGACCTGGACATAGAGATACCGGCACTGTGCGAAAGGAAGAGAGAGTCGTGTATCAGCTATACAGACTCAGCTACCAGAGGTTATTCAGCTTGGAGTGCTACTCAGCTGGTAACAGTGACCCCGGCACTGTATCCATTTACAGTGTCCCTACACTACTGCCTGTAGGCCCGTAGAGCTTCGCTCCGCCCTGCAGCAGTACAAGAAGTTTCGTAACGGTTGTTACAAGCGACGAAGTGCCAGATACTGCCACAGTATCCATTGGACCAACCCCTAGATCTGCTAGAGCCACTGGAAACACAGCTACCGACCCGGATCTAACCTATACCGGCCCGGGATCCAGTTGTACTGACCATTTCTTAGATTTGAGTTGAGATCACTCCTCTATCTGCAAAGAATGGCCACCCAGAGAGCACGCAGCGCTGGTCGAGCACCCGCTGGCAACCCAGAAGCTACAGCTATTGATAGATTGACCGAAGCATTGACGGCTATGATGAGGCCCAACCAAGACAATGCACCAGCTAGGCTAAAGGCTCCGAAGTTCGACGGTGAAGGAGACGTCGAGTACTTCATCAGCCGATTCGTTGAGGTAGCCGAAATGAATGAGTGGCCAGAGAACACGGCCATGTTGTACCTAAGAGATGCATTACGAGGTAAAGCATTGGACTGTGGAAAGCCTCCACAACTGCAGGGTATCTTTGCTGCACTGCGAGCACGTTTTGGGCTAACACCCAGGGAAGCTATGTCCCGGCTGACCAGCCTACGCCGCCAACACAAGACGTCGCTCCAAGAGCATGCAAGTGAAGTAGAGCGCCTAGTGCGCATTGCTTACGCAGATCTACCTCACCGACCCATGCAGAGGATGATGCTGGACATCTTCAGCACCACAGTTGGCAATGCTTACCTGCAAAGACACTTGTTGGCCATGCAGCCCATTGACATTGCTGAAGCAGTCAGGGCCGGCAACGAGTATATGCAGATAAAGACACCGTTTGAAGAGCGCCAGGCTCATGTACGGATGTTGGAAGAGGATGCCGACGAGGAGGAAGAGGAATGGATGAGGACGGTTGCCAAGGGCCCGTCTCAACGTGTCTCCACCGCTACTGCCGTACAGCAGACACACCACACCCCTACACCTGCCATACCGGATCCTATGACAACAGTCATGGACAGCCTGAAGCTATTGACAGAAGAGCTACGGTCGCTGAGAGCGGCCAGACAAGCAGCTCCCTCTCCACAGTTGGAGACGGCACCTGCAACGCGCTGTTGGGGCTGCGGGCAACCAGGCCACATGATGGGCACCTGCCCCCGAACTCAGCGCGCAGTTCAATTTAGAGACACCCCCAGACAGACGGGAAACGGCCGGCGCCCGCAGTAGCGCCACCGGCAGCTGACTGCAGCTGGGCAAGCCGGACCACACCCACAACCCCTTATAGTCCTGGAACTCTGCAGAAGAGTGGACAACCTCCCCAGATACAACCGACAGCAACCAACCACCGCTGGACAAGCCAAACCACTCCTGATGCCCCGTACAGTCCTGGAACTCTGAAGAAGAGTGGACAACCCCCCAAGAGAGCATCAACACCCGCTGACTGCAGCTGGACAACTCCTGACACCCCGTACAGTCCTGGAACTCTGAAGAAGAGTGGACAACCCCCCAAGAGAGCACAGACGCCCGCTGAGGACAGCCGGACAGCTCGACAAACCCCCATTAGTCCTGTAACTCTGAAGAAGAGTGGACAACCCCCCAGGAGAACACAGACTGACAGTAGCCGGAAAGCTCGCCAACCCCCTTACAGTCCTGGAACTCTGAAGAAGAGTGGACAACCCCCCAGGAGAACACAAATGGCAGCGCCACCGCTGGAGCGACCTTACCAGGCCAGCTACTTCCTGGCTGGAAGGTTAGCCGGTAGACCAGCCTCCCTGTTGATTGACACAGGCTGCACCACCAACTTGCTGTCGAAGCATCTGTATCAGCAATTGCCACAGTCGGTGAAGGACACGCTGCAACGCAGCGAGGCACATGGACTCATGGCTGACGGGTCTAGGATTCCCTTTTACGGTACCCTGCAAGTAAATTTGCAGCTTCGTAAGCTGAGGACGAGCGTCAACTTCGTCATTAGTGACATCAATGAAGATGCCATAATTGGCATGCCGTTCCTCACCGTACACGAGTGTGCCCTACGGTTTCCAGACTCCCATGTCATCATTGACGGACATGTGCTACCTTGCACAGACAAGCACGGGCGGCCACTTAGTGATAGTGTCTGTCTAGCGCAAGCAGAGCTGACAGAGGACCCCCCTTACACCCTTGAAGAAGAGGCGGTACCCATACAACCACCCGCTGTAGAGAGAACTACAGGCGAAAGGTACCAGGCTGTGGAGAGCCCACCGTCACAAGCAGATGGCAAAAAGTTTGAACCGGATCGGGCAACAACTGTAGGCGCTAGAGGCGAAACAGTGTTCTCCCCCCCGTTGGCTACACCCATGCGATGGAGAGAGGAGACCCCCACCGCTGGAAAGAGGCAGCCACCCTTCAGCCGTCCAACCCCTACAAAGAAGAATAGATTGCACCGAGGAGCTCCCCGACAACCTCCAGTGAACAGAATCACTGTAGCAGACCGTCTAAAGATGTTAGAGAAGCGGCCAAAACCTCTCAGTACCCAAACCCTTCCTGTTAAGCCGGGCAGAGTGAGACAAAGTTGTAAACAACTCTGCAGCACAGACCAGCCACTCGTACCTAGCAGTGACAGTGACAGGACAATCCCCCAGCTAGCCATGGCTGCTGACCAGTGCATAGAGCTTGAGGACCACAAGGCAGATTTGCTGCAGGATGCAGGCCTTGATAATTGTCCATCAGCCAACTGCGCAGACACACAAGTACTGGTGATGCCCACAGCTGAGCTGCATAGAGGCCCCCATTCATTGATAAAGACGGTGAAGGAGAACTTGCTGCCGGATGCATACCTCCCTAACTACTCGACGCCCAACTCTACTGAGACGGAACTACCTACCATGCAAACCCCTGAGTTAGGTGAAGAACCCGTCCTCTCCCAAGGTGTAGTTGATGTAGAAACCGCCTCGGCCAGTACAAGTACCGAGGAAACGCAGTCCCAGGAGACTGCAAGCGCGCGCGGTGGCTGTCATCCTTTGAGACAGTACCGCCAGATAAAGCCTGTGGTGGTGACTAAGGGTGAACGTCCCACGACCTCTTCACCACCAACCTTAGTGCCACACAGCACTGTGCACCACACCCCGGCTCGGGATGTTGCTTGCACCCCCACGGTACAGTGGGAAGAGGAGAGAAGGCGCTGGCTTTCCTTAGAGAAGGAACGGCGGTCTCCTAAAGTTGAGATAAGGAAGGTTCTGCCAGCACTAGAACTTCCAGGGCCACTGCTCGCACCCATACGTGACGCTATGGTACAGCAAGCCCCGCTGCACTATAGGCAGCCCATGGACACGTTGCATAAAACTGGCAATGCACGTGTTGCTGTAGACTCACGCTCACCAATGAACGTGACGCCCATGCTTACCATACGATTGGTACAAGCATCAAGCCCTCCCGTGGAGGAGGAAGAGGAGCTGATTGCTAGCTTCCCCTATGATCCAGGAGGAGTTGAGTTATGGGAGGCCACCTGCAAGGGCGACCTTCTCTGGAGAGAGGTGCTATGTCATCCCATGGCATAGCACTCGAATATATATATAATCAAATATATACTCTGGGTACGGGTGTTACCCCCACACATATCTGCTCTTGATATTTTATTATTAAAGCCAGGCTATGACTTTAATGGAGAGAGGTATGTGGTAGATTTCAGTGCACTCTAGTTGTAAACAGGTAGTTTACACTAGAAACCTTGCGGAGCAATGCGCTAGACTTCTGCCCACAGCATTGGGCTAATAGCTGTTGGGTAGGAAGTCATACTGTGCCGGTAGCATAGTAAGCAGGGCCGGTATTGACCCCTGCAGGGTCGGTAATGACCTCTGCAGGGTCGGTAATGACCTCTGCAGGGTCGGTAATGACCTCTACCGACCCGGTACAAGCTGTACTGGGCCGGTACAAGATGGCCGCCTTAGACGAGGATCTGTAAAGATGTCTAGGAACCGAGTCAAGGTCGTAAACAGGAAGTGTCTACCCCTAAAGTACCAACTTAGTGGACCTGATTCTATATACAGCCTGTGGACCCTGTAGGAGATGTCATTGGACAGTTGGGAGAAAAGACTCCGCCTTTAGCCACTTGGCACCTCCTTGTATTATCTTGCATTGCATTGTGATTGGTTAAGTATTTATATAATTGATGTCATTGGTTGCATTACTTCCTGTGCATTGTATCTTATATGTTTTGTGTTCCTTAGCTCTCCTATAAAAGGAGAGCTCCTACTGATAATCAGTGCATTCATTACAATGAGCCATAGCATGTATTATTATATTGCTAACCACCTAGAGGAATAATTACCCTCAGGACTGCTTTGTAATAAAGCCATACCACAAACACTATTCGGTACTGTTTGTCTGAGCCATGGGCTCTTGCCTTACCGGGTAATTCGGTTGCCCTATACAAGTGGCACTGTCGGTCAGTACAGTGTCCCCTCTGGAGAGAGGTAGAATACTTGAGACTAGTGGATGTCCGTGGTAACAGACCGGAATCCATTACAAGTGTAATCTGTTCTACTTTTGGCTGTGATAGATGATGACAAATAAGCCTTTATTTGAAAATTAATAGTTTTTTGGACCTCCAGCAGCCTCATAAGCTCAATGCTGGAATCTAAAAAAGCAACTTGGTAATTGCTTTCCATTTATAAAAGATACCAGACACTACGCTTTCTATTTATAAAAGATACCAGACATTACGCTTTCCATTTATAAAAGATACCAGACATTACGCTTTCCATTTATAAAAGATACCAGACATTACGCTTTCCATTTATAAAAGATACCAGACATTACGCTTTCCATTTATAAAAGATACCACACATTACGCTTTCCATTTATAAAAGATACCAGACATTACGCTTTCCATTTATAAAAGATACCACACATTACGCTTTCCATTTATAAAAGATACCACACATTACGCTTTCCATTTATAAAAGATACCAGACATTACGCTTTCCATTTATAAAAGATACCACACATTACGCTTTCCATTTATAAAAGATACCAGACATTACGCTTTCCATTTATAAAAGATACCACACATTACGCTTTCCATTTATAAAAGATACCAGACATTACGCTTTCCATTTATAAAAGATACCACACATTACGCTTTCCATTTATAAAAGATACCACACATTACGCTTTCATGCAAACAAAAACTAAACTACTTCATTCTGATTTTGCAAAAATTTTAAAGTAGGCAACACGAGAAAAGTGTCCAGTTTGCTTGAACTTGTTCTTTCAGAATGGCTTTCCTTGGTTGCGTTGAGTATGATAGATGAAATGGCTTGGAGTTTTAAAGTTCAATTTAAATACTTTTCTGCTAACATTAACAGCCAGCGCCTTAATTCTCAAATCGACACAAATACGTCTGACTTTGATCAGGGCTTCTCAAAACGAAAAGTCATGTGACTGCTACACAGTACTTGACTGTAACATGGCATATTTCGAATAATCTTTGATGCTCAACATTTGGTAAACTGATTCAGAGTGAAAGTTGCATGCACACTATTAATTATACAAAATCAATTAATACTTAGCAATACTCGGAGAAAGGTAATCAGTAAGAGTTTCATGTAAAATGATTTGATAGAAATGTGCACAAGTCATTCACTGGTCAACGGTGCTTGAGCTCACATCACTAGACATCTAAACCATCATGTTGATGGCAGCAGTCAATGCATAGGATATTATCAATACTGCAATTTCCACAGATGCAAAAGGACATCTCTGCAAATTGAGCAAAATACATCGTCACCGAGAGTAAGAGGACGGAGACGAGTCCTGCCGAATTGTTGCAGTATATCCATAAACGTTACTTAGGTGTGAAATAGAATGCGCTGGATATTGGATATAGCTCATGCAATGCTCAAGTCAACGTCTATAGATCAATCCGTTGGGCTAATGTACACCATCACAAGCCATACACAATGCAACTCATCATTCTGTACAGCGGGAATATCAACCACCTACCTGAGGAATATCAACCACCTACCTGAGGAATATCAACCACCAACCTGAGGAATATCAACCACCTACCTGAGGAATACTAACCACCTACCTGAGGAATATCAACCACCTACCTGAGGAATACTAACCACCTACCTGAGGAATACTAACCACCTACCTGAGGAATACTAATCACCTACCTGAGGAATATCAACCACCTACCTGAGGAATACTAACCACCTACTTGAGGAATACCAACCACCTACCTGTCATAACGTTGCTTCATCTTTTTGCAAGCCCAGTAGGAGCCATCTTGTTTGAGCTGGCATTTTAGCACCTCTGAGAATGTCCCTTCACCTTTCTTACTTAATATCCTGTACTCTGAAAACCAGGGCATCAAAAGTTTAATGTGATTTTCCAAAGCTTGAAACTAATACTCAAATTTACAAAATGCATTAAACTTACAAAATATTTATGTGTGAGCGCAGAGTGACAACAAAATTCAGTACATTACGAACCATTGTAGGTAACTTGCACAATGTTTTCAAAGTCATATTTTTCACACATATTTACAACAAGGTATTTGTGGTTGATAAGATTAAAACTAAAAACGTATTCTCAAATTACCCACCAAAAAAGTCCACTAAAAATAAATATCATGCTCTGCAGATGTTATGTTTGGTGGATATTGTGGTTTGTTTGCAATGAAAAGCTTGTTTTTATTAGATGAATTTTGAATAAAATTGCAATGTCTACAAAGCTGAAGGTGTGCGACTCAATCCCAACCAAATCAGAAGCAAAGCGAATTTAAGACCAACAATAATTTTTTGTTGCATTAAAATGGCTGATTGAAACTGATGGCAGCTTCTCAAAATCAAAAGTGATTCATAACAATAGTAGCAAATAAACACTAACGAAAAAAATAAGTAAATAAATGGTGACAATAAGCCAGATATATTGTAGTAGATTTGTGTCCTCTTACTACCGACACAACAGCATCCACTCCGTGTACCCCCTGTACACCTCCTCTATCACTCTAACACTCGGGGTCTACCCTGAATAGACGTTAGCCATATCCACGGTGTCCACTACACCAGAGTTATACAAATAAATAGTTTTTTTATGAATTATATTTAGCAATACGTAAGTGATATCTAAGCACAATCCACAAGACTTCTGATTGTAAAGCAGCACAGGAGCTCCTTTTATAGAAGGAAAAGAGGAACACTCACCCCCTTATTAGGGGTGAGCCAATCACATATAAGAATACATAAAACACAGCAATAAAACAAGGCAATACAGATCCACAATAACATAGGAGTCCAATCACATTATTGACGCAAGCTTTACACATGACACATCAGTTCCCGCTCTTTCTGAGCCAATCAGAGGTAGTGGGAGGTAGCTGGTCCTTATAAGGAGATTCGAGTCCCTTTATCTCTGTTTCCAGGCTTTCCAACTTTAATCTTCATCTTCTAAAGATGGTTATCTAGCCCTCTGGGTCCCAGGCTAAATTTTCCAGCCATCTTTGTTGGCAAGGCTGGGACACTGGCAAGCGGTAACCCTGAGTAGGTTCTCTATGATATATAGAGGTGATACAGGGTCAATACAGGCTTGGAGTAGATAGCCGGCGTCCTTAACCCGGCATAGCTCATATATGTTATAAAGGGAGCATCCCGGGTCCACATAAAACTGACACTGGGGTATAGGGGAAGGGGTGGAGGGGAAGTCTAAAGCAAGGGGGAAATGGGGACATCGGTCTGGATGGCCTTTTACCACAAAAATCTCCCACAATATAACAATAGTAATACAAACTACAAAAATGATAATCAAATCATAGCAATAATTTTATTAGAACTATGAACGCGACCTAGAGATAACCAAAGATAACCAAAGAGAAGCAAATATGAGAATTGGTAACTGCGTGGACAACACCCTCAACCTATCAACATGTAAATACCAACCATACGCCAAACCTAACTACAAACTATTGTATGTAAATGCTAGCCCCCAATCATCCCAAATCAACAATCAAAAATATTCCTTTATCCATCAACAAGAGACTCTAAGACATCTCATCAGATGTATAAATCTTCAACAGACCTATTCCACCTTACCAGCCTACCCTTGCAGTCGAATCCACCACACCAACCTACCCTTGCATTCGAATCAACTACACAAAATGCCCGCACCAAATGCATAAGAAGAAGGAGCATCATATGGTACAACCTGGTATAGAGTAGTATCACCTAACTTCAGGAAGACATTTTTGAAGTTAATACATTGAGAGTTGCCAAAGAAACATGAGCTTCACAAGGTAATCAACCACAGCACAGTGAAAGTGCACTAACATCGAGAACAGACATAACAAACACCAGCTTAACAAAAACAAGCGAGCTAAAAATCCACTGGCTTGCAACAGCCATAATCCCACGGGCTGTCTAATGCAGGGATGCTATGGCGAAAGGACAGAAACATATGTTTGATTAACAGAAGAAAAATTCTAAATTCAGACACAGTAACCACACCGTCACATTCAGGCACGGACAGAAACAGAACAGCACTGAGTTAAACAAGAAAACGCATGTGGAAACTCAAAGACAGCAACACCGACTACAATATAACCTGGAGAATACTGAAACATAGCAATGCGTAACAATGCTACAAACAAATGCAACCTCTGCTCTTACATCATATGCAAGCCAGAGCTTACTTATCTAAACAAACGTAACTGAGCTGGACAACATGTACCATGCCTATGTTGTCTTCAAGCATATGGTTGATTGTCTTACGAACTTTGGAGCTGCCAAATAGTGACGGCTTCCAATTGTCCACAATGTTATTAACAGTTTCTGGATAAGTCAACTACACAATGTATTTTGGGTTTTCAGACTGAAATTTGTAGTAGCTGAATAAGCCAATCATAATGGGACCAAATTCTAGCAAGAGCAGTTCGAGTTTTATTTGGATAGAGCAAATTAGTAGACTTCTTGCTCAAATCGGTAATAACAACGCATTTTAAGGGTGATAAGAGACAAGATTTGTTAGGAGAAAATAACGTTTGTCTGCGAGTAGAGGTTTTTTGTTGAGATGATGGCAGTTTTGACATACGGACCAAAACTAGCAGTAAGTGCAGCTGCATAGCTGGGAGAGAAATGGTTAGTAGAAGAAGTATACATAAGCATACAGCCATATCATTATATGCTTATATATGTATAATATAACATTGTATAATATTATTGCTAGTATTTTTTATCTGATGACTGCCTCTCACCATGAGAGGTATCAAACTAGCAATAATAATGAGTTGCTTTAACTCAAACTTTCAGATTTTCTTTAAATAATAAATACGAATCTATCTACTATCTATCTACTATGTATAGCTATAACTATTTATCATTATTATAACAATTATTATTATATTTTATTTACCATTATTCTTTTTGTTTATTATTATTAATAATAACCATCATCATCATTTATTTATTACTATTATTATTACCACTTACCTACTATTTAATTTATTATTTATCATTAAATTAATAATTACAAGCGTCAAAATAATAATGATATTTTAATATACTATTACATAATAAGAAATAGTGATTAATAATAAAATAGTAGTAGTAAGTAAGTAGTATTATTTATTATTAGTAATAATAATAATTAATAATAATAAACGAAATAATAATAGTTAATTATCAAATTAGCATAATAACTAATAATAATTATTATATATAAATATAATATTATACATATAGATAGTAGTAATAAGTAGTAGTTGCTAGTTAGTAGTAATAAATAATAATAATAATAATAATAATAATTAATTAATCAATAACAACAATAACAACAACAACAACCTCCTAACTAACTACTAACTAATAATAAGCACTGTCGTTTAACTTACTTTGGGCTAAGATGTTCATCCCAGGTCATCAGTTCGCCGTTACTTAAAACTCATGGCGCGTGCAAAGCTAGGTAAAACAGTGAGCCAGTAAGACTGATTTAAATGAAAAAAAAAAACATTAGTCAACCAAGCACCTGAATGATGAATACACACTAAGTAAGTATTATTCCTAAACGTACACTCATGCAGTAATTTCATATTGCGTGCATGGGCCTAGTTGCGTCGTACTTACAACCAGGAACACTATGCGCTTAGAAAGTTTGTTAGAATTGGTGAAGTTTATGCAATTATTCAGAAATTTTTAATGTTTTATTCAGTGCTTTGCTGTGCAATATTAGAAAATTATCTAACAACACATATTCTAACAAAGAACTATTTAGAAAATCAATAAAAAAAATCCTATTGCTTTTTTGGTAAATCGTCTCGACTGGTATCGTAGCAACAAAGAGCTAAACCGAGAAATCTCCACTTTTCAATCAGGAGCGGACAACTTTTTAAAAAAAGTAACTTGAATCTTTATGTATATCAGATATAGCAGGTGCTACGCGGTCTCTATCGCTAGTACGTGCGAGTCGTATCTGCGGATTTGTTTGTCGTCAAGCTCACATATTTACTTAAATACTAGCCATTATACAGTTCTGGTCAGGGACCCTCCATTGGAATTTGGGTACAATTTTCCTCACCGCCTAAAATCTTGTGATCTACCTTGAAAACATTCATCAAAATAAATATCTCCCTCACTCTTTTGTACAGGTCAGTGCGACATCCCTGCGACATGTACGTGCATTGCATAGACTACTCTCTTTGGTAGCATAAGTGCAAATACATAGGTATGTATAAATAGACATCTTAATATGTGTAGTGATATATGTTTGAATGGAGATAAACTGCTTAACTATGACTAATACACCCTCAATACAGTGGTTTGTAGTTGGTCAATCCAGTAGACAGACATTGCTCACTTTATATATGCAATGCAATGGTTATGTACGGTTACACGCAAATGTCTACAAAAAAAGTGCTTTGGAAGTAGTTCGAGCCAAGATGAAAGGAAAAAGATGGCATGGTTTCATTAAAATATGCTTTCCATGATGAAGTAGGGCATTGGAGAAAGCTTTTTATGTACTGCTACTGTATCACTACTGCTCCTATATTACTACTGCTACTGTACCTACATATTGTTTTTTGGGGTTGCTGTTTCAGCAAATAAGACAACCAACTATAAATTCCTCACAATTGACACGCAATATATTATAGTATAGCTGTGTTTTTGTTGATGGGCTTTCACCTGCGACTGTCATTCTCCACAAAGCAATAGGCTGCAAGTTACCACACAGTGCCAAGAGCCGAATAATATTAGCTGTCATTATGAGTAATGTATCTTGGGTAGAGAAGTCAGCAATGAGCCAATGTTGGATTTCAACAAGCTACACTCAGCAGTTGCCTGTGTCAGCACATTCAAATAGACAATGTGAGTGTGCTGACTCAAGAGTCAGCAGTAAACACCTATTTTTTCTCACTGTAATAATTTGGGATTGGCAATCTTCCAACAGTTTCAATATGATTATTACGCCTCAAAGTCCTGCGAACATTGAGAGGCAGCATCTGCATCATTATGTCCAGAGAGTTGTTAACGAAACTAAGTAAATAATCAACCATAAGTGCAGCACATCGGCAATAAATATGTACAATATTTACATTATTTCATTATAGTATGTAATTAATTATATATTCACGTCTATAGTCATGTGTGTATGAATGTACATACGTATATGTACATACGTATATGTACATACGTATATGTACATACGTAGGTACGCACAAATTTTATTTCTCTGCTTTAATCAAGTCAAACTGAGGTTTACACCTTCCGAAAATACAAAAACTAGAAGGATAAAATAGTATATAACATACAGAATGTGTTCACGACTCAATGAAACAGTCAGCAATGACATATAGGAGCATTGCGTCAGCGTGTCTGGTCCCAACACAAAATAGGGGGTGATAGAGAGGAGAGTGTATCATTCAGCTCTCCGTGAATGAGACCAGAGATGGTGGATGCTTGCAGGCGGTCAGGTACTTGGTGAAAGCTTCATGAGTAAGTGAAGTTGTGGCTGTGTTTACCATTGGATGGAAATTAACCAATAGGTATGAGCCGTCTACTAGCCTTTGATCACACAGAAACCTACAAAGCCATATACAAAACGATAGAAACAAAACAATAGATGGTGGTGCGACCTTTGATTCATGGATATGTTAGCCATAATAAAATAAAGACAATTTTGTGAAAGAGCCTGTAGAGGAAAAGAGTGAAGGTTTGATACAAATAGGCATATTAGTCACTCACATCATTAATCTAGATATGTCGGTGAAAGTTGGTAACAGTAACACAAGTCTACTGTATATAACACAAGTCTACTGTATATAACACAAGTCTACTGTATATAACACGAGTCTACTGTATATAACACGAGTCTACTGTATATAACACAAGTCTACTGTATATAACACAAGTCTACTGTATATAACACGAGTCTACTGTATATAACACAAGTCTACTGTGTATAACAGTCTACTGTATATAACACAAGTCTACTGTATATAACACGAGTCTACTGTGTATATAACACAAGTCTACTGTATATAACACAAGTCTACTGTGTATATAACACAAGTCTACTGTATATAACACAAGTCTACTGTATATAACACGAGTCTACTGTGTATATAACACAAGTCTACTGTATATAACACAAGTCTACTGTGTATATAACACAAGTCTATTGTATATAACACAAGTCTACTGTGTATATAACACAAGTCTACTGTATATAACACAAGTCTACTGTATATAACACAAGTCTACTGTATATAACACGAGTCTACTGTATATAACACAAGTCTACTGTATATAACAGTCTACTGTATATAACACAAGTCTACTGTATATAACAGTCTACTGTATATAACACAAGTCTACTGTATATAACACAAGTCTACTGTATATAACACGAGTCTACTGTGTATATAACACAAGTCTACTGTATATAACACAAGTCTACTGTGTATATAACACAAGTCTACTGTATATAACACAAGTCTACTGTATATAACACGAGTCTACTGTGTATATAACACAAGTCTACTGTATATAACACAAGTCTACTGTGTATATAACACAAGTCTACTGTATATAACACAAGTCTACTGTATATAACACAAGTCTACTGTGTATAACACAAGTCTACTGTATATAACACAAGTCTACTGTATATAACACAAGTCTACTGTATATAACACGAGTCTACTGTGTATATAACACGAGTCTACTGTATATAACACAAGTCTACTGTGTATATAACACAAGTCTACTGTATATAACACAAGTCTACTGTATATAACACGAGTCTACTGTGTATATAACACAAGTCTACTGTATATAACACAAGTCTACTGTGTATATAACACAAGTCTACTGTATATAACACAAGTCTACTGTATATAACACAAGTCTACTGTGTATAACACAAGTCTACTGTGTATAACACAAGTCTACTGTATATAACACAAGTCTACTGTGTATAACACAAGTCTACTGTGTATAACACAAGTCTACTGTATATAACACAAGTCTACTGTATATAACACAAGTCTACTGTGTATATAACACAAGTCTACTGTATATAACAAAAGTCTACTGTATATAACACAAGTCTACTGTATATAACACAAGTCTACTGTGTATATAACACAAGTCTACTGTATATAACACGAGTCTACTGTATATAACACGAGTCTACTGTATATAACACAAGTCTACTGTATATAACACAAGTCTACTGTGTATATAACACAAATCTACTGTGTATAACACGAGTCTACTGTATATAACACAAACATTTGCAAGGGCATACATCAGACATACCTAACTTTGCAATCGGTATCGACATGGAGGGAGAGAGGTGTGACAGAGCCTTGAGTCAGCCCTAAATGTTGTATAAGCAGAGATTCATCAGCTAGCCTCAGTCCACCTGCAGTCAAAGAGCTCATCATTACAAACAAACATACATATTTGCAAAATCAAACTTTTCGTGATTTGTCTACACCTACAATATTGAAAATATTAAATCTTCAAATACCTCCAGTTTGAGCACTAACGGCAAATTTTATCCCCGCCATACACCTATTTGGTCTGATAGAATGTTTTTACAGTTTTTTTTTATTCAGGTTAGTGTATTTGTTTGGTGTACATACCCATTTGACACTTGAATTATAAAAATGTGATTGTCTCCACCTACATTATTATTGAAAAAGTATCAAATTTTCCAATTTCTCCAGTTTGAAAACAAATGAAAAATATAAATCTGCCCATTCATTATATTATTACAATAATATGTATTTGCAGCAGTTTTTATTTCACCCCGTGTAGTGGTTTAAGCGTCCATCTACTGGGAATGGCTTCCACACAGACAGGCGCATAGAGATTTCTCAGGTTAAGAAATAGCACAAGTTTAGTGGGTCTGTCGTAGACGCGTAGTCAAGTACCAGAGCTTGCAGATAGACTGCAGAGTTGTCTGTCATTAGTACACATAGACCAAACCCTAAATGGGAGCACTGCAGAGTTGTCTGTCCTTAGCACACATAGACCAAACCCTAAATGGGAGCACTGCAGAGTTGTCTGTCCTTAGCACACATAGACCAAACTCTAAATGGGAGCACTGCAGAGTTGTCTGTCATTAGTACACACATAGACCAAACTGCAGAGTTGTCTGTCATTATTACACATAGACCAAACCCTAAATGGGAGCAGCACAATCTAGCTAGGATTCGAGATGACTCTTTATTTTTTATAGACGTGATTGAGTTTTCTGGGTGGGTATTGCGTGGGTCAGCTGTAACAATCAGCAAGTTAAAACAACAATAGAAGTAAGAAAGGCGCCAGAGAAGACAATATAACACCGTGGAGTTGTCTGCTTTAACTGCATACTAGCCCAGTTTTTGGGAGAAATTTGTGGGCATGTTGCACCAAGCACTACTTGTATCGTCTTGAAAAGCAGCAAAACGAAAATTATGTGAGATTTCGAGTAAAAATGGATTTTGCGAAAGTGTTATGCATTTTACTACTTTTTTGGAGTTGCCTATTTTTTAAATTTTTCTTGCAGCAAAATGTGCTATATATTCAATGCCAAATAACATTAAAAAAGTAATTAACTGGTCCAGGATTAGTTTTCAATTTAATTTTAAAATAATTATTGGTTTTCATGCAGATTAAAGACTTGATTTGTCAAAGGATTCTTAATCAGCACAAAAGCAAAATATTATTGTTGCAATTGCAACAATAACCGTGTGTTCGAAATTAAATTTCTGATCTGACCTATTTGTCAATTTTGAGCGAGGAAATATTTTTTTGCAACTGGAAAAGTGTTTCAGTTTTCAAGAGTCTGGCATTATCTCGTGAACATAATAGAATATTAACCAATGACCAAAAAAATGCTAACGCTGACGCAATAAAAACACCAGCAAAAATCAGAAACCTAAATCTTTTCAAATTGTAACATGTTTTAAAGCCTTTTCTCGGTTATTTATATTTTTAAAGTCTTATTTCCATACAAATACATGTTTTTCATTGAAAATAGTTTGTGTAATTCCGGGTTGTCGAAGTCCGTTTTGGCAGTCCATGTTTCTGTACAACCAGGTAGCAAATTATGGTTTGAAAATCAACCTTCAAATATTACAGTAATACTAGGTACTGTTTACGTTATTTATTATTTATATAGCATTTTAGCATTAACCCACAAATAATAAAGTCTTTGTTAACCAGTCATAAAACTTTGAGGTAGATCATTTATGTAAGTGAAAAGAAGTAGTTTGTAGTTGTGCTTGATGACCCGTTAGGTATGCTTGTCGTACAAACTACTATTGCACCAGCTGGTTGTAAGATCAGGGTTGGGTTCTGCTCCTTGCTCTTAAACTGGAGCTGTTTATGGATTGAATCTTTCATCAATTATTGTTTGTTTGTTTGAGCTCTGCCTCAAGGGCAACCCGAAAGGCGGGTCTCATAAGCTTGTAGCTTGTTTGAGCAGCACCCTATACCCATGCCTGCCGTTAAACCGGCTAGTCTGCCGAAATATCAGAGGGGATCTTTTACTAGCATGACTCCACAGGTATTGTGGAGAGTGCAATCAAACTAGGGACCACGTTGTTCTTATGCCCAGATCCGACCAGGCAGAGCATATAGGAAGCCTAATATCTCGCTCACAGATATCCGTGCTGAATCAAACCCGAGATCCTGGATTGAAGTGCAAGCACTTTAACCACCAGACCACATGTGGGGGAACCACTAGACCACACGTGGGGAAACCACTAGACCACACGTGGGGGAACCACTAGACCACACGTGGGGAAACCACTAGACCACACGTGGGGGAAGCAGATCTCAAAAGTCACATGTTGTCAATAGCGAATGGTTATCCGAGTCTAACAGAGAGTCTGTCTATTTGTGTCCAGCACATATATATAAGGCACACTTCCGGTGGCGCGGCAAAACGTTTACTGGCGGCCATATGTTAGTATAAAGATGAAAAGCTTTCTTTCATACTATTCGGCGGTAAAAGAAAGAAATTCCCGGTTTCACAATTCTCGTAAACTGAGGTGTCAAAGGAGCCCACAATCCATTTAACTTCAGAGGAAAATGATTTGTTACTGCTTGATAAAGATTTTAACCATGTCCTACACTTAATGGTGATATATTTTGTTTACTAGCTTAATACAACTAGTGAGTTGTATCAGTAACAACATATGTCATTTCTATTAGTTAATTACTAATTCTCACTAGGAAGGAATTAAAACTAAGTCTTATTTATTACTGACCGTGGTCTCAACTAAGTAATAGTAGTGTATATAAAGATACACCGTTCACTGCTCACTCAACAACAGGCTCACTTAGATAATTATTATTTATGATGTACACAATTAGTTGAGATGACTCGAGCAGTTTACCCAACCAAAAACACTGAACGTTCATTACATCACTCCTCGATCATCATCGATAACTATTAATAATAATGATTGGCTTTAGTTACTTATTGCTGATCAATACTTGTTATTAGTTATATTATAAATGGCTATATATAACTTATCCAATTGCTGTACTATCTAGTTAGGGGTAAAAGCAAGTTCAAAGGATAAATTGGCATATGCGTTATTTAGTATATGAACGCCATTAGAATGCAGTTGAAGAGCACGTAATGCGTAGTCATGTTTGTCCATCTGTAGATGAGTGGTCAAAACAGGAATTTCCAAATGAGTTAGTGTTTTGAAAAAATAAAGCCTCAAAAAACAAAAAGAACAAAAAAAGCTAAAACAAACTTGGTATAACATAGTTAGTTGGGATAAGAAAATCTGCCTCCAACAGCAAAATAATATAAATGGGTGTGAAATTTCCGCCATCACGATAGGAAAGTGCATCAGTGTCCAAATACTCTAACCATATATATATATAACTCTAATACTTGTGAAGGCTTTCACTTATCAATCATATTGTACTTAAGAATCACTACTACAGTCACTGCTACAGTCACTACTACAGTCATTACCACAGTCACTACTACAGTCACTACTACAGTCCTTACTACAGTCACTACTACAGTCACTACTCCAGTCACTACCACAGTCACTGCTACAGTCACTGCTACAGTCACTGCTACAGTCACTACTACAGTCACTACTACAGTCACTACTACAGTCACTATCACAGTCACTACTACAGTCACTACTACAGTCACAACTACGACTACACGACCTGAGTCTAATAGAGAGAATCTGGCCACCTGGGTCCAGCACATTATATATAAGGTTCACTTCTGGTGGCGGCAAAAATTCTGCTGGCTACGAAATTGAACAAACCATTCCGTTTTGAACTAGAGGTAGGAGTGAGAAGTAGAGGTAGGAGTGAGAAGTAGAGGTGAGAGTGAGAAGTAGAGGTGAGAGTGAGAAGTAGAGGGAGTGAGAAGTAGAGGTGAGAGTGAGAAGTAGAGGGAGTGAGAAGTAGAGGTGAGAGTGAGAAGTAGAGGGAGTGAGAAGTAGAGGTGAGAGTGAGAAGTAGAGGGAGTGAGAAGTAGAGGTAAGAGTGAGAAGTAGAGGTGAGAGTGAGAAGTAAAGGGAGTGAGAAGTAGAGGTGAGAGTGAGAAGTAGAGGGAGTGAGAAGTAGAGGTGGGAGTGAGAAGTAGAGGTGGGAGTGAGAAGTAGAGGTGGGAGTGAGAAGTAGAGGTAAGAGTGAGAAGTAGAGGTGAGAGTGAGAAGTAGAGGTGAGAGTGAGAAGTAGAGGTGAGAGTGAGAAGTAGAGGTGGGAGTGAGAAGTAGAGGTGAAAGTGAGAAGTAGAGGGAGTGAGAAGTAGAGGTGGGAGTGAGAAGTAGAGGTGGGAGTGAGAAGTAGAGGTGGGAGTGAGAAGTAGAGGTGGGAGTGAGAAGTAGAGGTGGGAGTGAGAAGTAGAGGTGGGAGTGAGAAGTAGAGGTGGGAGTGAGAAGTAGAGGTGGGAGTGAGAAGTAGAGGGAGTGAGAAGTAGAGGTGAGAGTGAGAAGTAGAGGTGGGAGTGAGAAGTAGAGGTAAGAGTGAGAAGTAGAGGTGGGAGTGAGAAGTAGAGGTAAGAGTGAGAAGTAGAGGTAAGAGTGAGAAGTAGAGGTAAGAGTGAGACGTAGAGGTGAGAGTGAGAAGTAGAGGTGGGAGTGAGAAGTAGAGGGAGTGAGAAGTAGAGGTGAGAGTGAGAAGTAGAGGTGGGAGTGAGAAGTAGAGGGAGTGAGAAGTAGAGGTGAGAGTGAGAAGTAGAGGGAGTGAGAAGTAGAGGTGGGAGTGAGAAGTAGAGGTGGGAGTGAGAAGTAGAGGTGGGAGTGAGAAGTAGAGGTGAGAGTGAGAAGTAGAGGTAAGAGTGAGAAGTAGAGGTAAAAGTGAGAAGTAGAGGTGGGAGTGAGAAGTAGAGGTAAGAGTGAGAAGTAGAGGTGAGAGTGAGAAGTAGAGGGGGTGAGAAGTAGAGGTGAGAGTGAGAAGTAGAGGGAGTGAGAAGTAGAGGTGGGAGTGAGAAGTAGAGGTGAGAGTGAGAAGTAGAGGGAGTGAGAAGTAGAGGTGGGAGTGAGAAGTAGAGGTGGGAGTGAGAAGTAGAGGTGGGAGTGAGAAGTAGAGGTGGGAGTGAGAAGTAGAGGTGGGAGTGAGAAGTAGAGGTGGGAGTGAGAAGTAGAGGTGGGAGTGAGAAGTAGAGGTGGGAGTGAGAAGTAGAGGGAGTGAGAAGTAGAGGTGAGAGTGAGAAGTAGAGGTGGGAGTGAGAAGTAGAGGTAAGAGTGAGAAGTAGAGGTGGGAGTGAGAAGTAGAGGTAAGAGTGAGAAGTAGAGGTAAGAGTGAGAAGTAGAGGTGAGAGTGAGAAGTAGAGGTGAGAGTGAGAAGTAGAGGTGGGAGTGAGAAGTAGAGGGAGTGAGAAGTAGAGGTGAGAGTGAGAAGTAGAGGTGGGAGTGAGAAGTAGAGGGAGTGAGAAGTAGAGGTGAGAGTGAGAAGTAGAGGGAGTGAGAAGTAGAGGTGGGAGTGAGAAGTAGAGGTGGGAGTGAGAAGTAGAGGTGGGAGTGAGAAGTAGAGGTGAGAGTGAGAAGTAGAGGTAAGAGTGAGAAGTAGAGGTAAGAGTGAGAAGTAGAGGTGGGAGTGAGAAGTAGAGGTAAGAGTGAGAAGTAGAGGTGAGAGTGAGAAGTAGAGGGAGTGAGAAGTAGAGGTGAGAGTGAGAAGTAGAGGGAGTGAGAAGTAGAGGTGGGAGTGAGAAGTAGAGGTGGGAGTGAGAAGTAGAGGTGGGAGTGAGAAGTAGAGGTGGGAGTGAGAAGTAGAGGTGGGAGTGAGAAGTAGAGGTGGGAGTGAGAAGTAGAGGTGGGAGTGAGAAGTAGAGGTGGGAGTGAGAAGTAGAGGGAGTGAGAAGTAGAGGTGAGAGTGAGAAGTAGAGGTGGGAGTGAGAAGTAGAGGTGGGAGTGAGAAGTAGAGGTAAGAGTGAGAAGTAGAGGTAAGAGTGAGAAGTAGAGGTAAGAGTGAGAAGTAGAGGTGGGAGTGAGAAGTAGAGGTAGGAGTGAGAAGTAGAGGTGGGAGTGAGAAGTAGGGGTGGGAGTTACGATAGTGACTTGGCATTAATTTAGCCCTAAGCACCTAATGTACTGTAGCAAGTGTGTACTAGTCATACCCGGTGCCCCCACAGCTTTAGCAATGTCATTCAGCTTCACCTGTGCATCATGGACACATGAAAGTAAATACAGCCCTTTCTTTTTGTCTTTCAGGAAAAGGTTTTTACAGATGGCACCTTCAACATCTTTCACAAAAGGCATCATCTCGTCAACAGTGAACACCTGCGAAACAACAAACATCTAAACATAACAACAAATAATACCTACAAGCACATTAGAGGCGAACATATTTCATTCACATGTACAAGCGAGCAAACTTATTATTGTATAAAAATAATTCAAGCAGAACTTTTTAGAATTTTGAGCTTTCAGTTGCATAATCATGCAAGTTTGATTTTGGCAACAAATGTCAATATCTCACAAAAAATGCAGCACGGGAAGCAAACATGTGGTCTAGAGGTTACGTTATCAATGTGGAGCTGTATAAATCATTAGACTAGCAGTTTTAAGGTGGTGATACGTGCCACATGATGGACAATTTGTAATAAAAAACTAACACTCTTATCAGAAGACAAATGGTATAACTTGGCTTGAACAGTTGGTCTGACAAACAATAACTAACTTGTACATTCTCTCTGCCTCGTGTTATAAATTGACAACCTAACAATACTGTAGAAAGGCTGATGTGATTCTAAAGAACAAATCATTTCGGTATGACAATACACCGACAAATTCTCAACACTTTTGTCATTATTCAATTTACCACAAGGGTAAGTGCTTGAGTAACCATATTGCGTTTATTTGTGCGCAATTATGATCATCACTATAACAGTGACAAAAAACACTACGACTCAATAATACTTTGGAGATTATGATACTGTTTTGTGTTGGTGTTTAAATTTATATGCCAGCAGGTTTTGGCTAATTATCCAAGATTTAAAATAAAGAGCCATTCATAATAATAAACAATTATTTAGATCCTTGGCATGCATAGTTGTTTAGACCCAGTTGTTACTTATACAGGTCCTTGGCATACATAGTTGAATAGACCCAGTTGTTACTTATATAGGTCCTTGGCATGCATAGTTGAATAGACCCAGTTGTTACTTATATAGGTCCTTGGCATACATAGTTGAATAGACCCAGTTGTTACTTATATAGATCCTTGGCATACATAGTTGTTTAGACCCAGTTGTTACTTATATAGGTCCTTGGCATACATAGTTGAATAGACCCAGTTGTTACTTATATAGATCCTTGGCATACATAGTTGAATAGACCCAGTTGTTACTTATATAGATCCTTGGCATACATAGTTGAATAGACCCAGTTGTTACTTATATAGATCCTTGGCATACATAGTTGAATAGACCCAGTTGTTACTTATACAGGTCCTTGGCATGCATAGTTGTTTAGACCCAGTTGTTACTTATACAGATCCTTGGCATACATAGTTGAATAGACCCAGTTGTTACTTATTCAGGAGCAGTTCAGTTTTTGTATGTCAAAGAACAATGGATTTCTTTCATTCTGTAATATAATTTACCCACAGTAACTATTGTTCATTTCGATGAAAAGTTTCAACACAACCCTGTAATTATTATATGAACTTTTTTTGAAAAGATTTCATCAACACTTTTTTTGTAAAAAATAAGATCTGATATAATTCAGAAAACCTCGGGAGGGGGGGATACAGCTGTTTAGCAAGTAACAACTACTTTCAAATCTATTGGCAAGTTCACTAAAAAGCACAAACAGTGCACATGTACATACACATGTTTGAAACTTGGCACCAGGTACAAGAGAAGCTCAAAAAAGTGGAAACAGCCCCAGGGAACTGTGAATGAGAGGAGAAGTGTTTAATTGGTCAGATGGAAACTGAGTGATTCAGAACAGACATGGGCTCATTACACAACTCAGTGTTCGCAGTTTTTTTCTCTAGTGCCAAAAAACTACATAGTCACAACTAATCTACTAATACCAATCATAACTAGATATTGATTAGTGTTTGCGAGCAAAAACAGAGTATTTTAGAGAAAAACAAAATAAATTCACTCATTAGGAAGATTTGAACCGCGTAATGTGGTTAGTTCAACTTTACACTCTAACAACTGCGCTATCATCTTTCAATTGCTGACGAGCTATGGAAACAGCCTAACGGTCGATAATTATAAGATTAATCAGTCGCACATCTCAACAAAGACTTTTTACGTTAAAAAAGATTTCCACCACCGGGAATCGTACCCTGTAAACTGCAGGCAGCAACATTAACCATTCAGCCATCAAGCAATGTTGACAGATGCGCCTAAATAGCTAATCATTACAGGAAGCATGTTTGGCCAACATACAAAAGAATACCCCGGCGCACTCACTTCACCAAATCCTACTCAAATTTCTTCAAATGTTTTTCAGATTTGCTTCTTCAGCCACTAGAACTCCATTTCACAAAGAAACCACTTTGAAAAAAACTTTTTCATTAAAAAAAACTGGTTACTTAGCAAAATTTGCTGAGGCGGTTCTGAAGTCTCGTTTTTGCCCTACCTCGAGCATTTGCAATAAGGAACTGACTTCAAACAAAAGATCATGTCGAGGGGAATACTTTGTTGCAAAAATCAAGTCAATCGGAGAGTGGTTGACAAGTATCGGCCAAAAGTTGATTTTGAAGCAAGTTTTTAAAAATGGAATAACTGTGTCGGGGGTTTTGTGACAAACTTGGAGTATCAGAGTTTTGTTTTTTATTTGTTTTTGACTTGTTCCATTCTTGTCCGGGAAAGCACTGAAAAGTGGTGTATTTATTAAGATTTTTAAAATTGAAAATGAAAAAAACTTGAAATGGTTGTTTGTGCGATCGCTTTGGAGTCCAAACTGGTACGTCGATACACAATAGCACACGTTTGTTGCAAATTTCAGCTAAATCGGTAGGCTGGTTCTCTAACGGGAAGCTGTCTTATACATAAAAATCCAAAATGGCCGCTTCCGCATTGATTTTTAATGTCAATTCGCCAATGGATATCAGAAAATGAGCAAAATGCGCTATCGTCCAAAATTTTGTATTCTTTTGTCAATCGGGTCTAAGTTTTTTAGGCCATTTAGGGGCTAAAATGGAATGTTCTAGACCAGTGTAACTAAATTACTTCAATGCCCAATGCCCCTCAATCGGGCCGAAAAAAAAATTTACACCTCTACTTTTCATGGATTTTGAGAAAAAGTGGCAACAGTTCAGTAAGGTCTCTGTAAAAAAAAAGAAAAATAATAACTAGATGAAATTGTATTCACAAGTGAAGACAAGAGTATTTTAGAGAATACAAATAAAAAAATGTTGCTACTTAAAATTGAACGCTTGAACGACACTAACTGCACCACCTAATTCAGCCTGACTCAGCGCATTTAATTTAGTATATACTGACAACTGTTGTGCAATAGCTTTTGCTTTACAAAAAGCAGCTTTTTTAAGTGCCTAGATGCTTTTTTTTCCTGGGGCCACCCAAGCACACTTTTCACAACTGCCAATATAACCTTCACTCCTGTTAATACATATGCTCATGTTGAACTGGCTTATCCACTCCAGTAATATTTATTGCTAATCATAGAGTTAATCAATAAATACACCTCACAAAAGACCATTTATGCTAAAAATAATTCCACACCCGGGGCCCAAACCCTGTCAACAGTGGGTCACAGCGTTAACCATTAGGCCATCTCGCAAAGTTGAATGCAGTTCATAAATAGCTAAAATAATAATAAAAGAAGCAAGAACAATAGTATTTTAGTATCTCTGAAATACTAATAATAAAAGAAGCAATAACAGTAGTATTTTAGATTCTCTAAAATACTATGTGTTTGCGAGCAAAAACAAGAGTATTTTAGTTAGAGTTAGAGAACAAAAAACAAATACCCAATAGAGAGATTTGAACCCTGGAACATGATTAGTTAAACAATACACTCTACTAACTACACTATCATATTTCCTTTGAAACAGAGTAGTGAAAACAACATAAATTTTGGTGATCACAGCTTTAAACCGTGATCACATCTCTGCAAAGTATATTCATGTGGAAAAAAATCTTTCCACCACTGGTGGATTGAACCCAGGCCTTCTTAACAGTCAGTCACTACACAAATCATTACACCATCAAGCAATATTGAAGTCTCCTCTTAAATAGCGGTTGATAAAAGGCAGTATCCTCGGCCTACACACAAAAGAATATCTTAGCACACCAACTCAGCTAAATCCTACTCGAATTTCTTCAAATTGTTTTTACATTTGTTCCCGTAGCCACTTCATACCTTTTCACAAAGAAATAACTTTGACAAAACCTTTTGTTCAACAAAAATCCTGGTTACTTGGCAAAGTTTGCTAAATTGGTTCTCAATTGTTGTTTTCGCCCTACCTCGAGCCTTAGCTAACAAAAATTGACTTCAAATGATCATTTGTCTCAAAGAGTATCTCAAGGAGTATACTTCGGTGCAAAAATCAAGGCAATCGGAATAGCGGTTGTCGAGTAATAGGCAAAGTTTGATTTTGAAGGACCATTTTAATAATGCAATCGTTGTGTTATCAATCTTCCGAGAAACATCAATGTTTTGAGAGACAACCTACAGGGCTAAACGCCTAACATTTTCATTTGTCTCTGAGTTGTTTGGTACCATGCGAGGAAAGCATTGAAAAGTGCTCTTTTTAGTGTGCTTTTGAAAAAGAAAAATGGAAAAACTTGAAACGGTTTTGATAGATCGCTTTGACGTCCTAAATGGTACATCGATACACTATTGCACACCTTTTTTGTGTAAATTTCATCTAAATCGGCGGCTTGGTTCTCTGTTTTATATTGAAAAATGAGTTTGTCATTTGAACGTCAATTCATCAATTGATATCACTAGATGAGCAAAATACACCAGCTTTGAAACTTTGGTATTTTTTCGTCAATAAGGTCTAAGTCTTTTCAGCCAATTAGAGGCTAAAAAAATGAGTCTTTACCTGTTTTCGCACTCGAGTTGCTGTGTTCTGGAACGTTTTATTATTCTGTTACTAATTTATTTCAATGCCCAATGCCTGTCAATCGCGTCGCAAAAAAATTTTGTAGCTCTATGTAAAACGGTTTTTGAGAAAAAGTGGCAACAGTTTTGTAAGGTTCTCTGTAAAAGGAAAAAAAAATAATAATAAAGAAAGAACAATAGTATTTTAGAGAATCTAAAATACTAATAACTTAGCTCCTATTTAGTTTTGGTTGTATTTGAAAATGAATATTCAATTTCATTTCATGATAAATTTTAATTCAGAATTGAGAAATACTGTTGCTGCCTGCTCCCTCTTTCCTAATATTCTTCTGCATCAACTAGATTTGTCTCTCACTCAATATTGCAATGCTACAAGTAACCCTCAGCTCTCCATCAAGTGATAGACTGCTACAAGTAACCCTCAGCTCTCCATCAAGTGATAGACTGCTACAAGAATTTCAGCTCTCCATCAAGTGATTGGAATGTAAAGAGGCGCTCTCTTGAGTATGGCGTGACCATTGACAGTGAGAACATTAATAAAAAGGGAACTACTGTGGCTTTATTCAGACTACTACTAAACCACTAGTAATATGGTTGGTGTTCACTCATCACTGCATTACAGTTGCTAAAATGGTTCACTCTTGCAAGTAGATGATCAGTCATGCTTTAGTCTAATCTGACCTTTATTTACTTCTTAATCACCTTTATTCTATTTCTTGAAAATTAAAGTCGCCATTTGGTTTATTTGTTGGACTGATACAAAGGCTCACAAATATGCATGTTATTGCTGTTTGTTCAACTTGGAGCACTAGGATTTAATAAAAAGTGCTTACATAATCAACAATGGATAATAATAATGTTGCTATAAACAAAAAAGTATGTTATCGAAGTGAATTTTTCTGCTTTGGGAGGTTGCATGCGCAAATCACAACAACTAGTTTTATGTGAATTTTTAATACAAGTTGATTTATCTGATCACTCTCTGGTTACAACTGTACTGTTGTAGAGTCAACAGCAGCACATACGACTACCCGCTACTGGTGGCTACCTACCGCTTAGCTTATGCGCTCAACAGCATAGTCTGTTTAAGCAAGCAATACAAAGTATCAACCAACAGGCAAATGAGATGACAGAATTGCTGTTATTTACTGAAATACAGAATACAAATATAAGCAATGATGTATCTACCAGTACACTTATAGCACTAGCACAAACAGCACACTGCAGCAATAGTAGAAGTATCACACAAGTGTAGTCAAATTTATCTTGTTGTACCCACTTGCATCACTCACTGCCAGCCACTGCTATCCCACAGTGTTACTGCTGGAACCGGCAGTGCTATATTTCGCTGACAAAATACTTGATACTGCCTGCTGCACTTTGCCAAACAAAATAAAACACTACTTATAGCGAGAGCCTGGACCAAAATGAATGTCAACTGTCACCTTTCTTTGAAGACTAATCTTTTAGACCATACAAAGCTTTCACAGTTAACATAAAATAATGGGCCTGTGCTAATACAGATGCCCTGGGTCACTAGAGTTTCCGAGGGCCAAGTGACTAAATCTTCGCAGTTTTTACTTTAAAAAAAAACACTCCAGTTTTACATTAGAGCTATCTTCTTTAGAGAAGACAATTCAGTCAAAAAAGTTATTATACCCGGAATTATAACATACAGCTGTTTCAAAAAAATATTATAAATTTTTTTGCAAAGACTTCTTAAGGCTGTAGAGTATAATTTGTTTTCTAAAAAAAAAAATTTGGAGTTGGCGTTTTGAGATGGACGTTTTGACTTTAGTTTGAACAGTTGATCTAGCTGGCTCATTGAAGACTATTGCGAGTTTTTTCAATAAAACCAAATCAACAATCTATATATAATTAATAGTGCTAGTGCTTTGCTGGCCATTTCCAGATCAAATGCCTACTGAGAAAGACTGCTGCAGTCCCATTAAAACAGCTATAGGCTAATCTCAACTATACGGCGAGGGTTTTCTTTCAATCATCCTGGCACTAGAAGTTAAATACCACAATGTTATTGTTAATTATGTAACTATAGACTATAACTGTGGAGTAGTGAGAGGAGTACCACATGGCACTGGCACAACATCGGCAACGAGACTAGTTGGGAGCCAAGGATTATTATGAAGCTAGCCAGAAAAGAGATCAGATGAAACTCTAGACTGAACTATAATGAAAGATAACATTTGTCTAGGTTTACATCCACTACAATAAACCTAATTATTATCAATCATGTTGTTTAATAATATATATTATATATCTCTTAGTGGTGGTAGTAAATCTGACATAAAGTGTTCAAAAAACATTAAGTGAGCTAACAACATGTATAAGCATGAATGGTAATAAGGCAAGATGTTACTAAGTTGATCGATGTAATGTATGTTGTATAACTAAATAGTTTTATGAATTTAAGTACTTCAATACATGAAACTATTATTTATACATTACACCAACTTAGTAACATCTTGTTTTATTACCATACTAATACATATATAATAATATATTTATAAATATAATATATGTTAAACAATAATAATTAATAAAAATAAAAAACATTACTTCATGATGATGTGAATGTCAATTAATTAATAATAATAATTACCTTTTTTATGATTATAATAATGATTCTTGCTACCATTAGAAACTTCATTTCATCAGCCTAAAAAATCAACAGACAGCATCTACCTACAACTCCAACAAAAAAAGAAGGGCCAACAACAGCAACAACAAACAACAAGTTTAATATTATTAATTATTAATTAAGTAATAATGATTATAATAATAAATTAGTTTCATTTTTCATTTATTAATTCGAGGATTAGCCAAACAGATTTTATCATTTGTTCCCACAACAGCTCGTACTGACTGGAAAACACTGTAGAGTTAATTTCTTACCGCAGGATGTTCAATAGTAGTGAAATCAAGTGAGTGGTCTTTAAAAAATTGTTCTAACACCTGTCTTTTGTTGTCATCTCCAGCTTCAGCCATGGTGGTTTGCACTCTACAGCGAATAAATATAGGTAAAAATTTCCTGCAGCTCTTCAGTTTCACGAGGGACAATATATTGAAACAGAAACCACTGCCTTTAAAATTTCAGTTTATAAGTCATGACTTGATAATAATAATAAAAATTATGAGAAGAAAAATAGCAAAGGGGAGTAGTTTTTGCTGGAAAAGATTGCGTTATAAAGCATTGAGCTTTTATTACCTGCTTCTGTTTGTGTTTACGCAGTAGCGCACTGACGTCGAAAATTAGAACCTAACAGCAGTGATGTGAAAGATCTCCTATTTACCAATTGGAGTTGTCTCCTTATTGTAGCATCAGTTTCTTTTGAGTATATAACTCCGATAACAGTTCTCAGCATAAGAAAAAGTAAACCTTTTTATACACCCAGGGGCCAGGACCGACCCAGTCTGCACCTACATCAGTGACCATATAAAAATTATATCTCATCTATGGTCTGTCTGTCTACTCACAGTTATTTTAATGAGCAAGCAACATCTCTTATTTTAATACTATCAGCCAGTGGTGGGACTGTGGTGGGTTGCATCCCTCTCCCTCAATGACTTAAAGACAGAGCTGTGACAAATCACGACTTTCATGATTCAAATCAAGTCAAATTATTTGAATTTTCCTTCAAGTCAAATCAAATTTTTACAAGTGAGTAAACAAATCAAATCAAGTCAAATCATGCGTTGTACCAAATCAAATCAAATATTTGGAGCGTCATTTGCAGCAAATTTTTCAAATCATCATGGAATCTGTTAGAAATAAAATAAAACAAAACCTTCAGCTTTTCATAGGCTGCTTGAACCAATTGACCCAAATTTAGATCACAATGTGTGGTTTAGCTGGCCTCTAGAAAACAATATTCCAACTTGATTACTTTCGCAAACTTGCATTTTCCTGTGTACACTTTCCAGTGGAACTTTTTATTGGTATGCCTACTGATAGATATTATCGTTTAAATTCCAAAACAATGCTTAGACTAGCCAAATGAATTAGCCAGTTCTATGCAATAGGTAAAATGTACACCCTGTAAACAAAGCAATCAACCACTATAGTTTATACCTTTCTAAAATTCTTTCATTGCCAAAAATCTGTCATTGTGGTAGCCTATTGCTAACAGTACCAGCGATACTAGACAATTGATAAATAATCGCAAACACTGAGCATTAGTTTGCATATGTATCAAAGCAGTTATCATTATAGTACATCATCAACTAATGCATTACTCACTACAGATAAGTAAATAACCTGGTCGCCATTCATAAACACTTCCAGCTCACCACATTCAAGTCAGAAAAGAAAGTAGTCAACTGATAATTCAACTTTTGCTGATAAAGACATAGACATAGACATAGACATAAAAGCTAAGGCAGCATAGTTTTTCATGACCCTTGATAGGCTAATAATTAGGTAGTTTCTTTTCACTGCTTTTACTTATTTTCTGCAGTTGAATACTATGAATTATGGCAATATCAGGTCAATTACAAGCGTTAATAAAAGCTGCAAACATCATCACTAGTTCTTTTGATGATTTGCTATATTTTTGCAAATATTTGGTCAAATCTTGTGGAAGAAGGCAAATCAAATCAAATAATGATGAAATTAACCAAATCAAATCACCAGTTGTATCAAATATTTGAAATAAATCATTTTTCAAATATTTGAGTCACCAAATATTTGAATCTCGGTGATTTGGTGACAGCTCTGCTTCAGGAGACGGCAAACCTTACTTACAACTAATGCTGTGTTTTAATCGAGTTATTTTTAGGATTAACTGCAACAATTTTCACATAAGATTAACTCGATTAAAAACCATTTTTTAATTAATCGCCATTAGTAGAGACCTCTTTGTTTTATTTCTTTTTAAACTTAGCGATTGCAATTTTGTTTGACTAAATACCATTTTCTATTATTAATGTGAGTAATGTTTCAAGTTTACCTTATCTATGACTGAAAATGTATTCCAATCCATCATTATGCAATCCCATGCTTATAATTTTCAACTAGAGCAGAGAAATATGAATTATATATTAGAGAGTTGGAGCTAATTATAGGTATTGCAGGAAATTAATTTTGCGATTAATCAACATCAATAATTAGGAACATATGATTAATCGACTAAATTTTTTAGCCATGTCACAGCTTTATTTTTAACACAGCTGACAAAAATATTATACTGCCTTTCATTGCATCCTCGCTATTCCTTATCTAAAGCAGAGAGGGGGGGGGGGGGGGGGTCAGCATCAAAGATTAAATGGCCGCTGATTTTAATGGAAGGTCAAGAAGCTATTTCGTACAGGTAATGAGAGGGGTGCTCTTTCAAACTGACATCTGCTGTAGTACACTACTAGGTTTTACTCCAGCAGTGAAGAATGTTAGTTATACTGTTGTGTCTATGCAGTAGGCATCAGCTGCAGGTAGGTATTAGCTCTTGTAGGTACAAAGTACAACACCAAAGGCGTGTTATTCTAGAGTATGTGTGTCTGTGTGCACCGCTGTCTATATCTCCCACCCTCAAACCTACATCCTACCCTTGCAGGTGTAGCAGGAGGTAAAGTATTGCAGGTGTAATGTATGAGCGTATCAAGATTGACTGTTTGGAGATGTTGTCTGTCCCATAACTATGTGTGAAATGTTTGGGTTAAAAAACACATAACTACATAAATTATACAGAATTGTATACAAAAGCTCCTCTTTGTTACTATTCAGTTCAGAAATATTATTGGAGTCGCATATTCCGGGTAATTTCATTCAGCTGCAGAAGACATTTACCTTAGTTGCCATGGATACGTATTTGTTATATATTTACACCATGAGAAAACTATATATACATAAGAACAAAAAAATCAAGTAGATTGAAGTTCTTTATTGATAATGGATATAGAGCTGACGTAGTTTCAAACCCGTAGCTTTATGGGCTATCGCTACAATGGAGTGTTGGTAAGGGCAAACCGTAGCTTTATGGGCTATCACTACAATGGAGTGTCGATAAGGGCAAACCGTAGCTTTATGGGCTATCACTACAATGGAGTGTCGATAAGGGCAAACCGTAGCTTTATGGGCTATCACTACAATGGAGTGTCGATAAGGGCAAACCGTAGCTTTATGGGCTATCACTACAATGGAGTGTCGGTAAGGGCAAACCGTAGCTTTATGGGCTATCACTACAATGGAGTGTCGATAAGGGTAACTATCCAATAAAAACTGTAATCTACTGCGATAGGCAAGAAGTATATAGATAATATTTTGTTACTTGGTACAACATACAAATAATACAACTTTCATACAAGAGCTCTTGTAACTATTTGGAGTTGTCTGCTTTTCTCTCAAGTAGACAATTCCATTAAGGTGGCAATTTGCTACATTTGACACCTACATGTAGATCATTGTTTCGTTTAATTCATAAAACATCCAAAATCCCATAAACAAAAGTTTACTACTGATGTAAAGCTAGGGGCAGGCAATTAGCTGAAGGGGTTGTCCATACTTGCACTTGATACAAGCCTTGGCACATTGCCAATGCAAGAGAATAAAGACTGCTTGGTTAGGCACCAGCAAAGTGTGATTATGGCGGGTGCTACAAAACTATTTCAGTCTAGTGTTTCTACATGTCTGTGGAGACACCCATTTTGGTAGTTCTCTAGTGATCAAGCCAGACAGGAAAAGGGTGGATCTGCTAACCATGGACATCTGAACTGCTAGCAATAATCAATGTCATCTCCACATCTCTGCTCTCACCTGGGCCCAACATGTCTGTTACCCTCAAAAGCATTTAAAAGCCATAGAATTCTAGTGTGCTGCTTGTTTTTAATTTTTATGAAGAAGATAGTTTTAAATAAAATTCTAAACATCAATATCATTCTTGTACAGCAGTCAGTGGCCAATCCTACTTTTGCGCACACTCACACTTTGGTACGCTGCAAAATTTAATTTGGAGTTGTCTCCTGTTTTGATAAGCAACTAATTAAATATATCTATTCTCAGCTAACTAGGTTTTCATAAGTTGTTATGAGATAGATACTGACTGGTAGTCGACCATTGAGCATGCTGTGGGTCATAAATTGAATTGTCTCCACCTGCTGCATTACACAACTTCCAGATACCAGAGGTAGAAGTTACATACGATTAGGTAGAACGGAATGATCATATGTTTTAAATTTGGTTGCAAAAAATGATTTTTCAGATGATGTAAAGTTCGCTATTTTTAAAAAAAAGTGAATGAATATACCATGTGTTAAATGGAGAAAGCCAAAATGTTATGTTTGCATAAGGAGAAGGGTACTTTGTGAATTATTGGATGGAGCTCAAATGCAAAATGCTGTATCCTCTCTGGCTACAGAACTCCGGAATTACAAGCCTCGCCTGTATATTTAAGGACTCGGTCTGAATGTAGGCTAAGCGTATCATCAATGAATACGTATAATATTGTAGCGGATTTTTATGTCCACTACCTTCCGCTAGGGGGTTGTGCTGGCAGACGCGCCGTCTGTGCAGCCACAACAAGGCAGTCAGCCTCTTCAGGCCTGACAAGTGGTGGTCGACCTCAACCCAGAGGTGACCCAGTACCGAATCGGTACAACGCAGTGTTGCAAAGCGAGTGGCTAACTTTAACAACGGTAGCAAGGAGCCCTCGGCTCAGACATACACAGCATAGTTTTGTGTGTATAGACCATTTATTCATTACAGAATAACAGGTAAGACTGGCAATACAAAGCAAGAGAACACACTCTTGCCATATCAGTAAGTGCAATGATTATCAGAAAACTTCTCCCTTTTATAGGCAGAGTTGTGGAAAATAACTGCCATGCACAGGAAGCATGGCAGGAAGTTATATGATACAAAGGCACAATATAATATATATAACAATGACATTGTCTAATAAGATAGCTAGGTAAGTAAAACATCACTGATGCCCATAAGTAAGGGGCGGAGTTCGCAAGCAGCTTGGTCAGTGATTGGTTAATATTGTTCCTGGGCGTTACACAGCCTTGGGTCCACTGTCTCCTTTATCCAAGGGTAGTTATCTTTGGGAGGTGGCATCTGAAGGTTCTCAGGCTAGGTTACATCATCCTGGCCATGGCGGCCATCTTGTTGCCGACCCGGGATAGCAACCCAGGGTCGGTATAGTAAATACTGAGTGCCGAAGTAATAATAAATACTTATGAGAGCAATGTAATTGCCATAACAGAGGCTGGCCTTCGTCTGTCATAATAAGGGGAGGCATGCCTGTGGTAACCACCAACAGGGGGGCCTCTGCGCAGTAGTGGTCACTGTATGTAGTCAGTAAAATCCACCACATACCTCTCACCATTAAAGGCATTCAGTCTTTAATAATAAAGATATCAAGAGCAATCAAGGGGGGAGTGTCTCCGTCCGCACTCATGAGTATATATATTTGGATATATATAGATTTACAGAAGAGCATATATATAGGTAATATAACTAATAAAGAGTCAATCTTCTGATTCTAGAAGAGCTCTCCTCGGAGGCTATCGGCCTGCGCCGTCAACCGACTTATTTCAGTAGTGACCAGCCTTGCTTCAGCCTTGACTATCCGTATCTCGCCTTCGGGTAGATGTCCTCTGATAAGGAGCCATCTTAGCTGCTGCAGGCTGTCTTTTAGCTTGCCTATTTCTACCTCGATCCCTTCTGCCAAACGGTTGCTCGTTTGCAGGAACTGTAGCGATGGTCGAGGGATGGAGGTTTGGGCTGAATCCTCAGCGGGCGGTTTGTCGTTACTTGACACTTCGCCGACCTCCAGAGGGGCCGTCACTGTGGAGTGAGCAGCTGACTTGTTCCATTTCGGAATCTTATAGGGTTGGAGGGTCCTCGTAGCAGTAGAAGGGGTTTCCCGCGCCTTCTTTGTCTCCTTGCTGGTTGGGGAGAGCCTCCTCTTTTTAGGAGCAGCTTCTTTGCCGTCCTTCTCACCGGTTTGCGTTGGCCTGCATTTCCTAAACTTAGGGCAGTCAGTCCATTGTACAAACTGACAGAACCTAGTGAAACTAGGTCTGTCCACCGCATACACTATCCCGGTCTTTTGGTAGTGTGTAGAATTGCCAGGGGCGTCAAACTTTGCCTGGTGGCTATAGACGGTATCCCTGCTTTCACTGGCATACTGGCATCGGCAGTAATGCCTGATGTAGTGCTGAGCTACGTGGATGCGCAGTTGCCTCTTGTTAGGTGCCTGGTACTGGCATTTGACGCAGATACTATCTCTGGCGTCCGTCACCAGGGTATTAATCCTGTCTTCGGTGACTTTGGCTACCCACCGTAGCATACGCCATCGGGTAGGGTTTCTTTTACCATCTGGTCCATACGAGGTGGTTGGCTCATCCTCTATGGTAAGGTCGTGCTCAGGAGCGTCACCCATCTCCGGCAGTTCCTCTTTCTCCTCCTTGGGAGACACTTGTATGAGACGTACTGTCAGCTTGGGGGTTACCCTCACTGCAGACGTGGATTCGGTTCCTACAACAATATCATCTCGGTTACGAGGGCTGCGGACATGCGCAGAGGTTGTTGCTACAGAACTATTATTACAAGTCTGAGTGGAGGGACTGGGTAACTGAGTATCAGTCAACTTAGCCAGTTCGGCTGGAACAGCGTCCAACGGGGTGGTTGCAGTGACATTCGTCCCCTGCAAGGTAGGCCGGCGCTTTCGGCTTTCCTTTTTATCAATCTGGCTCTTTCCCAGAGCTTTCTCCTGACCCCGGGTCGGGGTAGCAGGTAAGGGTGGCTTTAGTATCTCTACTATAGCCCTGGAGGGTGTACCGCCTCCTTTGCTATCATTCGTCTCAGAGTTCTCACTCCTGAGAGCCTGCGAAGCCTTCTTAAACAGGTTAACCGAAGGATGCGAAGTGATTGGGGTTGCCAGATGACCCCAGGGTTGGGTAAGTGTACCCCGGGTCGGGATAGGTGTACCCCGGGTCGGCATAGAGTTATCTCTATGAGTGGGGGGTTTTTTCTAGCCTAAACTGGGTTCTGCCTTCCTGCAGACGGTCTGCGCCGAAAGTATTTTTGGCTGAGACCTGTCCTTGCCACCATACTGTGGCAAGGGCCCTTTGGTTTGGGGCAGCGCTCTATTCACTTTCGTGGGGCTGCCTTTCGTCAAAGCTAACGGGTCGTGTATAGATCTATGCTTGAAAACCCAAGCAGCTATTTCAGAAGGTGTGAGCTCACCATCTTTTGTAGACTTTTCCTCTGCTTCCATCGACTTCTTCTGGGTATCCCTGGTAGTAGTAAGAGGTGCTGTTGCTGCTGGGGGTGGCTTGAACAGGTCCACTGTGGGCATAGCTAATAGCTCGTCTTCGTTGGCTGTTCCTGTGTAGGCTGCTAAGTTTTCTTCCAACAAGGCGCCATCTTCTCCGTCGCTCAGGTTTAATACGTCCATTGCAGTTAGTGGTAAGTCCAGTGGTGTTACTGCACTGCTTTCACTATGTTGAATGAGCTGGCTGGCTGTGCTGCATGTCTGCTTGAAGTGATGACTCATCGAACTTCCTGTGGGCATGGATGGCTGGTGTTGACTGAGGGTATTGGGGGTAACTTTGGAGGGTTTTGGTGGGTGGTCGGGCGGGTCGGGCGGTCGGGTGGTCGGATTCCTTTAAAACTAAGTTCGACTGTGCCGCTACCGTTTGTCTGTCCATTGCAGCCAATTTACTGTTTCTCCCGAGGTTTCCCACTATTGCCTCATAGTGTCTCCTGGCTCCACTCCTCTTCACACAATTTGCACTGTCCTTGGTCACACAAGGCAGTGGCTCTGGTTGGCTAGTGGATGCTCTCTTGTTCTTCAGTGTGCAGGGCACTTCTCTAAGGGGCGTAGCAAACAGGGGCGCGGGGGGAGTATGCGCATTACTTGCTCTGTAGGCCGCAGTTTTTGTCCGATCTGACTCAAACTTGCTGTGAGGGTGCTCCCCACCTCTCACCAGCGTTGGCTCTCTCTTCCCTGCAGATAACTCTGCCAGGGGGGTAGTCGTAGGGGTTTTTACTTCCCTACAGGGGGGTTTCAGCCTAATTTCATCCCAGAAATTTGCCTTTGGCTGCAACAATCTTATGTTGTCCAGCTGTCTACCATGCTTGTCCGTACATGGCTGCCTGTGTCCGTCAATGGTGACGGTAGAGTCACTAAACTGCATCGTGCACTCGTGGGTAGTCAAGAACGGCATGCCAATTATGGCATCTTCGTTAATGTCGCTTATAACGAAGTTGGTTTCCGTGTAAAAGTCTCGGAGCTGTAGTGGCACTCTGATGGTTCCGTAGAAGGTTATTCTTGAGCCATCGGCCATCAATCCGTGGGGTTCACTTGTTTGCAGGGTGTCCTTTACGTCCTGTGATAGTCGACGGTATGTGTGCTGTGACAACAGGTTTATTGTGCACCCAGTGTCGATTAATATTGACACTGGCCGTCCGTCCAGCCTTCCTGACAGGAAGTGGCTGGCTTGGTAGGGGCGCTCTAACACAGGTTGGTCTGTGTTGGCTAGTCTGAGAGGAGGCGCACTTCGCCGGTTGGCCTCTCGCTTGTCTTTCTTTGTAGGTACATGGCTTGCCCTCTCGCAGCTAGAGGCCATTGGCTCTACTGCGGGCGCTGATCGTTTCCCTGTCGTTTGACTGGATAGTTGGGTCTGGTCGTTCTTTGTTTGCTGGGGCAGGCTCCCGACATGTGTCCGATCTCTCCACATGTCTAACACCGCGATGCGGGCGTAGTCTCCATCAGAGGTGTAGGGGTTGACATCCTCTGTTGCTTTAACAGCTTTATTTCAGTGGCTAGCGCTTGCAGTGACTCTGCCATCCTTAGCAAGGGTTCCGTCGTAGCCGCTCCTGGGACTTGTTGTACCTTCTGTGCTGGGGAGTTAGGGGGTGCTGGAGGTGGCGACTGATGAGTGGCTGGGTCTTGCTCGTCCTCTGCTTCTTCCACCATCCGTACATGAGCGGGCCGCTCATCATGGGGTGTCTTCACTTGCAGGTACTCGTTTCCTGCACGTACTGCGTCAGCTAAGTCTGCTGGCTGCATGGCCAGGAGGTGTCGCTGCAGATACGCGTTTCCAATGGTGGTGCTGAAAACATCCAGCGTCATGCGTTGCATGGGTCGGGCTGGTAGGTCGCCATAGGCGATGTGCACCAACCTCTCTACCTCATTCGCATGTTCCTGCAGAGTTGTTTTGTACAATCTGCGGAGACTGGCCAGTCTAGACATGGCCTCTCTGGAGGTTAAACCAAACCTCGCTCTTAGGGCAGCAAATATGCCTTGAAGGTGTGGGGGTTTCCCACAGTCGAGTGCGTTACCCCGTAACGACTCTCTCATGTGTAGCATAGCTGTTTGTTCTGGCCAGTCATTGGCTTCAGCTATCTCCACAAAACGAGCTATAAAGTACTCCACATCGCCAGTCCCTTCAAACCGTGGTGGCTTGAATGGCGTGTGAGTATTGGCAGGGGGCCGCATAGCAGCCTGTAGCGCCTCGGTGAGACGGTCCATTGCCGTCAGCTCTGGATTTACGACAGGTATTCTGCCTGCACTGCGAGCACGTTGGTTTGCCATTATTACGATTAGAGGATAAGGTCAACTCGATAATCTATAATGGTTAGCCAATTCTGGGGCTGCAGTGTCCAGTTGCGTCCGTGCAATATCTAGGTCAGCACACAAGGGTACTGAGGGGTGGCAAGTGGCCTGTACTAGCTAGTACAGCACCAGTAATAGTGCATACAAGACCGGCGTTCTAGACGCAGAGTCGGTATCACTAGGTAGCAGAGTAGGTCACAGAATGACAGACTCGGTATCAGGAATGACAGATCCGGTATCAGGAAATGACAGATTCGGTATGGGAAAATGACAGATTCGGTATATGAAAATGACAGATTCGGTATCAGTTTGGCAGTGCCTGTAAAGCTGTTACAGGGCTTAGGCGTCTCTACAACGGAGTGAACTCAACGTTATTTGTAGGAGCGATTTCACAAAGACCACTGCTGCTGTCGGAGTGAACTCGACGACAGTACAGGAGTGTCTTGTTTCTCTGGTTTATACAACCCAGTACAAAACCCGTGGTAGCTGGATCTGCTTGAAGCAGACTCCAAGGTAGCAAGTTTTCACAGCGTGAGAATTGTATCCCACTGCTGCCACCAATGTAGCGGATTTTTATGTCCACTACCTTCCGCTAGGGGGTTGTGCTGGCAGACGCGCCGTCTGTGCAGCCACAACAAGGCAGTCAGCCTCTTCAGGCCTGACAAGTGGTGGTCGACCTCAACCCAGAGGTGACCCAGTACCGAATCGGTACAACGCAGTGTTGCAAAGCGAGTGGCTAACTTTAACAACGGTAGCAAGGAGCCCTCGGCTCAGACATACACAGCATAGTTTTGTGTGTATAGACCATTTATTCATTACAGAATAACAGGTAAGACTGGCAATATAAAGCAAGAGAACACACTCTTGCCATATCAGTAAGTGCAATGATTATCAGAAAACTTCTCCCTTTTATAGGCAGAGTTGTGGAAAATAACTGCCATGCACAGGAAGCATGGCAGGAAGTTATATGATACAAAGGCACAATATAATATATATAACAATGACATTGTCCAATAAGATAGCTAGGTAAGTAAAACATCACTGATGCCCATAAGTAAGGGGCGGAGTTCGCAAGCAGCTTCGTCAGTGATTGGTTAATATTGTTCCTGGGCGTTACACAGCCTTGGGTCCACTGTCTCCTTTATCCAAGGGTAGTTATCTTTGGGAGGTGGCATCTGAAGGTTCTCAGGCTAGGTTACATCATCCTGGCCATGGCGGCCATCTTGTTGCCGACCCGGGATAGCAACCCAGGGTCGGTATGGTAAATACTGAGTGCCGAAGTGATAATAAATACTTATGAGAGCAATGTAATTGCCATAACAGAGGCTGGCCTTCGTCTGTCATAATAAGGGGAGGCATGCCTGTGGTAACCACCAACAGGGGGGCCTCTGCGCAGTAGTGGTCACTGTATGTAGTCAGTAAAATCCACCACAATATGATACAAAAGCAGCACACATATTTGAGAAGCACGTACACCGACTATCTGAATAGTCATTTTATTTTGTCCTCTGGCAGGCATGTTTGTTCTAGATGGCTAACATACACACTCATCAATGTTTTATTGTTTATTTTTTAGGGTGACCGGCAGGGGGGGGAATGGTGTTTCCGGCTCATCAGTATTGCTGTGGAGCATATAAAACACGCAATAGCATTCTACTGCCTATCAATTTTATACATATAGAGATATAGCCCCGCTCCTCTTTTTCTAAATGGTTGTTTCTATACCTGAACATAGTTCAATCTTGTGCTAATAAACCACTGCAGTTGATAAGTCTATGTTGATGAACATCATAATGAGGTATTATTGATGAGTCATAGGGAGGTATTATTGATGAGTCATAGGGAGGTATTATTGATGAGTCATAGTGAGGTATTATTGATGAGTCATAGTGAGGTATTATTGATGAGTCATAGGGAGGTATTATTGATGAGTCATAGGGAGGTATTATTGATGAGTCGTAGGGAGGTACTATTGATGAGTCATAGTGAGGTATTATTGATGAGTCATAGGGAGGTATTATCGATGAGTCATAGGGAGGTACTATTGATGAGTCATAGGGAGGTATTATTGATGAGTCATCATGAGGTATTATTGATGAGTCATAGGGAGGTATTATTGATGAGTCATAGGGAGGTATTATTGATGAGTCATAGGGAGGTATTATTGATGAGTCATAGGGAGGTATTATTGATGAGTCATAGGGAGGTATTATTGATGAGTCATAGGGAGGTATTATTGATGAGTCATAGTGAGGTATTATTGATGAGTCATAGGGAGGTATTATTGATGAGTCATAGTGAGGTATTATTGATGAGTCATAGGGAGGTACTATTGATGAGTCATAGTGAGGTATTATTGATGAGTCATAGGGAGGTATTATTGATGAGTCATAGTGAGGTATTATTGATGAGTCATAGGGAGGTATTATTGATGAGTCATAGGGAGGTATTATTGATGAGTCACTAAATTGTAAATGAAAAAGAAAATTGCGAAAAATAATTGGAAAAATAATGATACGGTTTAGGATTGTTTAAATCGTATTTTTGTCCTGCAGAGTAATATAACATCACCAAAATAATGCTCCATTCTATTTCTAGTCAAATTATAAATTAGATAAAATCCACCCAAAAAATACCTTTGAAATTTTTTTTAAAACTAATAATCTTTTTTAAGTTAATCATTGTAAACATCAAACCAGAACCTAGAGCAGGCCTATCATCGCCTTACAAAAATTCTCCAAAACCAATGCCTCTATGGCATCCACGGAGAAGTCATTGAACTATACATTGATCTGAATGGAAGTATGGCGAATTATTGTCTCACCTCACCTTGTACACTTATTGTGAGCGGTATTCCCTCAGATCAACGTCTACTGTATGTCGTATAGAATTAGGTTCCGGTCCAGCCGTGAATAATGTTAGTCTCTGGTTAAGTGTCTATGTAGTCGATATCATCTGCAGGTAGGTATTAGCCCCTGTAGGTACAAGCTACAACACCAAAAGTAGGTTATTCTATACTTGAGTTCGTGTGTCTGTAGACACCGTTGTCTCTATCTCCCACTCTTGTATGTACACCGACTCCTTGATGGCTATAGGAGCAGGCAGTGCTGTAGTATATCTATATTAATTACATGCTAGCAGATTCAATAGTACTAAGATATATAGAAAGGCGTGTTTTGAGTGAGATGTTGCTATGCGTAGGTAAACCAGACTGAAGCTTGGTTTACACTAGTATGCTACGAAATACGGTAAAAAATCGTAATAGCTACGGTTTGATACTGGCCCGCACCAAAGTGCCTGTTTAGACAATCGTCTGTCTGGCTCATTAGTTCCATATACGTATTAAAACACCTTGGGCCCCGTTTCAGTTTTGAGACGATAAGGAACTGGTATTGGTGCGAGCTTATCTGGACAGCTGGCTTTTTTTGCTGCGAACTTCAGTTTTTTCATTTGTACGAACGGAGTGCACATGGTGCACCAGTGTAAACGGGGACTGACTGTATAAAAATCAATTACTATGGAAAGGATTGTCGGAGTTATGTTCTCAAGATAATTTGGTTCAGTACAAAGCAGACAACTCCAAGTCGGTAGATAATAGACTGTAATCACGACTTACACAATTGAAGACATCCATCCCATCAAAGAGGGTAGATCCCATGAACTTGAAAAGATCTTTTCCACTTTTTTCACGTTTGTACAATCACCGCGCCTGCGTCGATAATTACACGTGAGGAATAGTTAGCTTATGTATTGCATTCGCTGTAATGGATGATTCCAGCTGTATTGCTTTTGACATTGAGCTTGAAAGTAATACTGTTGCTTATTCATCATCTGATGGTGTCCTTAGAGTGTGGGAGTCTGAAACTGCAGTGTTAAAAAATGAGTTTTTACCTAGTGCACATCTCTCAGCTACGTGCACTTGTATTAGGTGGCGTCAAAAGAAACGCTCATCAGCAGCTATTCCAAGTAGTCAGGTGGGCAATCAATGTTATTGTGGCATTGATCGGTTGTGTATAAACAAGAAGCTATATAGTTCTATCTGATTTGCTACTTTTTTTGTGAGTTTTGTGCTTTTGTTGTATTATTATTACTCATCATTTATTATAATTATTATTTGGTTTATTATTATTATTATAATAATTTAGAAGAAGATAGTGTAGGTAGTGCAGTGAGAAGTTTTAGATTTTTTTTTGATAATTAAAATTGGTGGCAACTTGTTTAGTAGAAGCTGATACGTTCATTGGTTCTAAAAATAATGGGTTCAAATTTGATCAACATACTAAAAAATGAATTTAAAAAAAAGTGAAATGAACCTGCTCTCTGCGGAGAGGGGGGAGACAACTCTTTGATAGAAGAGGGGGGACAACTCCTATGTAGGTGTACAATCCCAACCTCAACACTAGTGGCTACGCTTGTCCAGCTACCAACTAGTCTCAGTGCCTAGCGGCTGAGCTTATTCAGCTACCTACTAGGACTTGCGACACGGCTGAGCTTGTTCAGCTACCTATGTCTAGCCTCAGTGCCTAGCGGCTGAGCTTGTTCAGCTACCTACTAGGACTTGCGACACGGCTGAGCTTGTGCAGCTACCTATGTCTAGCCTCAGTGCCTAGCGGCTGAGCTTATTCAGCTACCTACTAGGACTTGCCACGCAATCACGCAATAGACACGGCTGAGCTTATTCAGCTACCTATGTCTAGCCTCGGTGCCTAGCGGCTGAGCTTATTCAGCTACCTACTAGGACTTGCCACGCAATCACGCAATAGACACGGCTGAGCTTATTCAGCTACCTATGTCTAGCCTCGGTGCCTAGCGGCTGAGCTTATTCAGCTACCTACTAGGACTTGCGACACGGCTGAGCTTGTTCAGCTACCTATGTCTAATCTCAGTACCCAGCGGCTGAGCTTATTCAGCTACCTACTAGGTCTGATACCGTCAATTCCAGTTTCAATCGTGTAGTATTCACTATGTGGAGGAACTGCTCCACATATACTACTGAGCGCACCACTGAAAGTCAATACTATCACTAGTATAGACTAGCCAACGCAATATACTACTAGAATAATTTAATAATTAAATAATTAATATTGATTACATAAATAATTATTCACTAGCTAATAACTGCTCAAGGTGAATAATAGTCTACTACTATCCAACAGATCGTCTGCCGGTAATGCGTTGATAGCGTCAGTCAAGCGTGAAGAGAATGAGTTAGTAATAATGACAAGTTGAGCTCCGGTGACTAACTGATTTATTACAACATAGCTGCGAGCTTTTATGCTCAAAAAACGGGCGTCCTACTGACGACAAAAATAATCTGTGCAAAAAAAACAACTGCTGTGAAATACGGCCATCTGATTGGTCATTGACTGAACAGCAAAAATTTTATGACCAGAGCAAAATATTAAATCAATTATTTTGGACATACCACATAGTAGGAAAATTATAATATATACATCGTGTTGACAGGCATAAAAATGTGTACAGTTCTACATAGTTAAATAATCTTTTGCATGACAACAACATTTTTATTTATAATAAAAAACAATGAAAACGATTCTCATCTAAAAGAAATCTACCACAAATGTCAATTGATTGTTTGATATGGCTTATCCCTGTAAGTTAGTACATTGTTAGTAGGTGGTAAGTTTTATTCTCCATTTGCTGAGCATCTCGTTTTGTTAAAATATCATTCAGGAATCTCGTAATTTGTAGCAGAAGTTATTTGGGCTGGTCAGTTCCTTCGTAGTAGCTAGCCATTGTTCACATTCCTTTGTCAAAAAGTTAAGCGACGGTCACTGCTTGCTGATTGGTTAGTTTCAACTACTCTTCAATCGCCGGTAGTCATCAATTATCATAAATGAATCTGCGATTAAACTTAAGAGTTGCCTTCCCTTGGGCAGAATGTTTGCAAGCCCAGCTATTACGGTAGACAGAGGGTGGGCATCTGTAATTTGCTGTCCCACCAATTTACTCTTAGTAGTTTCCTGTTTTGAAGTTTTGACTAGGTTTACTTCATCACCCCCTCCTATAATGACATTCTGTCCCAGAATGCTTTGTTCCATGGTGCTTTGTTCAGACAGACATATTGCACTAGGGTGAGTTTGTGCTGGTTGAAAGGTTACTCTGGCCACATTGACATCATAATCTCGGAGGTGGATTGGGGTCTTGCGCTCTCGTTGGCTCCGCCTTGCTGGGGCTTCGGTGGTAGGTTGAGTGGCCTGCTGTTGAGAAGCATTCTCCGGTGTGATAGGCAAAGTAGGAGCTGGCAGATCTGTTGCTGCTGGGAGTAAAATCACAGATGGTGTTGGAGTTGCCTCTATCATCGTGTCAGTCTGTTCCGGGGATACTGGTAGTATTGCAGGCTCCACTGGTCTGTCCAGAGCGGGTGGCTGATCAGCCACTTGGTGGTCAGTTGGTATCTCCACCCAAGTCCATTCGTCCTCCTCTGGGTACCACCCCAGAGGCGACTCTCTGGGAGGTTCCGACACCTCAGGTTGCATTAATGTGCTGTCTGGTTCCGGCTGATTACTGGAAACCACATCCCTCCTAGCGACGTGCCGTTTCATCCGTCCCTCATGCTGGACCGTTCTTCGTCCCATACGTTCTACCTCATAAGTTTGGTAAGGTAAGGTTTTCACAACCTTGTATGGCCCTACATACTTTGGGCGCAACTTTGTGCCTCTTCCCTTGTTCTGAAAGAATGATCTCAGCCATACTGTCTCCCCAACTTGAAATTTGGTGGGCTCTCCTTCCACTGGAGTTCTTATGTCAGATTTCTGCAACTTGAGAACTGCCTCTCCGGCTTCTCTTATTCTGACTTGCAACTCGTGAGCATACGTCTCAGGAGTCATATTTTCTTCATTGGCTGGACTGACTAAGGCGGCTGGCAGCCTGGTCTCTCGTCCCAGCATCAGATAGTTTGGGGTCTCAGTTGTGCTCTGATGTGGAGTAGCTCGCAAGGTCCGCATTATTTGTGGTAGCACCTCATCCCATTCACATGTGCCCTTCTCCAAGAGTAAGGCACGGAGGGAGTTTCCGAGGGTTTTGTTGAGCCTTTCCACCACTGAATTACCCTGTGGGTGGTAGGGAGTGGTGCGAGTCTTTTTGCACCCCCAGAGCGCACAGCATTCCTGGAAGAGTTGACTTTCAAACTGCCGTCCTTGGTCACTGTGTATCACTTCTGGTACACCGAAGTAGCAGAACAAGCGTTCATCAAGAACCTTGGCTACAACGCTGGCAGTTCCGTCTGGAATGGGTATGGCGTCGTACCATCTAGTGAAATGGTCAGCGACCACCAGTATCTGGGTGTTCCCTTGTCTGGTCTGAGGTAGTGGCCCACAGAGATCTATGGCGACAATTTGCCACGGTCGACCAGCGTAAAGGTGGTTGTGAGGGTGAAAATGACGATGGGGAATCACTTTGCTCTGTTGGCAATGTTGACAGGTCCTGACTCGACGCCGTACATCTCCTGTCAATCCTGGCCAGTATCCTTCACGCTGTACTTGCCGCGTTGTTTTGTCAATACCAAAGTGAGCCTGCTGATGTATGCTATCAATCAGGGCTTGTCGGTCCACATGTGGAATAACCGGGACTTGTCTTGGCCATTTATGTCGTTGTTGGCGGAGATACAGCACTCCCTCTAGGACAAGTAATTGCTCTCGCCGCTCGGCCAGTGTCTTGCATTCAGTGCCAAGTACATCGACTCTAGGTGGTGCACCACCCGCTACCCAACGTTGTATGGGCCCAATCTGTGGGTCAGCTTGCTGCCGCGCAGAAAGGGTGTCTGTAGCTGAGAGAGGTGTCTCCGATCTGGAAGCACTTTTCAACACTCGGACCTGCAGTGGGCGGTTGGGGAGTCTAGCAACTGAATCTATTGGAGAGCTTGTACAAGCAGAACTGGCTTGTAGCTGAGGCCACTGAGTTGCTGACAGCTGAACTGTCGATGGCACACTAGGCATCGTCCAGGCTGCAGGTGGAGCAATTGGAACCAGAGCAGCGGCTACTTGTTGATCATTTGGCTCGTCCCCTCTCATCTTATGGCATTGCTTACAGGCAATACAGTTTTGCCTACTGAGTCCATCCACATTGTTGTGCACACGCCCTTTCCGGTGCTGTATGTCGAACTGAAAAGCACTGAGCGTCTCTAGCCAGCGTGCCAGTTGACCAGTGGGTGCAGGGTTTCGGATCATCCAAACCAAAGAGGCATGGTCTGTCCTGACAGTGAATCGTCTTCCATACAAATGTGGGCGGAAGTGCTTGACGGCTTTAACAATAGCCAGCAACTCCTTTCGTGTCACACAGTAATTCTCCTCTTCTTTACTGTGCATCTTGGAGTAGTAAGCCACTACTCTTTCCTGTCCTCCTTGATCTTGTGATAGGACCGCCCCGATGCCTACTTGGCTTGCATCGGTGTCAAGTATGAACGACTGTTCATAACAGGGGTAGGCTAAGATAGGTGCCTGTACTAAGCGTTGTTTCAGTGTCTCGAAGGCCTGAGTACACTCGCTTGTCCAATTGAACGGATTCTTGGCAGAGCTAATCTGCGTTAGCGGCCTGGCGATTTCTGAATAGTTTGAAATAAACCTTCTATAGTAACCGCAGGTGCCTAGAAATGCTCTCACATCCGTTTTGTGACGCGGTGTTGGCCATTCTTTCACAGCTGATACCTTCTGTGGGTCGGTCTCTACCCCTTGTGCAGACACAATGTGTCCCAGGTAATTTACACGCTGGGTAAATAGGTTACATTTGCTCGGCTTCAGCTTGAGCCCTGCTGCTTGTAATCTGGTGAAGACTTCAGCTAATCTCGTCATGTGCTCCTCCGGTGTTTTGGAGAACACGATTATGTCATCCAGGTAGACAAGTAGAGTCTGCCAATGCAAACCTCGCAAAACGTTCTCCATCAACCTCTCAAATGTTGAGGGTGCACATGTTAGCCCAAATGGTAACACTTGCCATTCCCACAGGCCTGTCCGTGTGGCGAATGCCGACTTTTCTTTGGAGTGCTTGTCCAACTCCACCTGCCAGTAACCAGAGGTCAAGTCCAGTGTAGAGAACCACTGACTACCTCCCAAGGCATCTAAGGATTCATCAATCCTGGGCAGTGGGTATGCGTCCTGTATAGTGACTTCGTTTAACTTTCGATAGTCCACGCAGAACCGCCAACTGCCGTCTTTCTTTTGTACCAATACTACTGGCGAACTCCAGGCTCCATGTCCTTCCTTGATCAGTCCGTGTTCGTGTAGCTCGCGAACCTGCCTCTCGATCTCGGCCTGTTGAGTGGGTCCCTGTCTGTAAGGTCGTTGCTTACGGGGTTGAGCTCCAGGTTGGAGATTTATGGAGTGTTTGGTGGCAGTTGTGCGACCCAAGTCGAACTTGTGCTGACTGAATGCGGACCGATGTTGTTGTAGCAATGTCCAGGCAGCCTGCTGGTTCTCTGGTGGTAGTCGAGCACACCATTCTTTCATGTGCTGCTCATAGGTTTTCACTGGCTTCTGATCTGGTGCTGGGGTAGACTCAACTTGCTGAGTGGCCGCACAGACAGCCATGATTTTGCCAGCAGGTACTACTATCTCCTCATCTGTTGTGTTAGCTACACGGAGGGGAACCTGCTGGTTCTGAGGGCAAGCTATCACTCGGGCGACCATAACGCCTGTGACTTCGTGCTTGTCTTCAACTACTGCTGTGGCCCTGTGCCACGGTTGGTTGATCCGTCCAGGTACAATCACTTCACTTTGTCCTGGGATGCGTACACTGTGTATTGTTTGTACATTGCTCTTGATTGTTTGCCCTTCTTCGTCACAACATTGTATTCGTGTCTCTCCACAAGACAACATACAATGCTGAAAATCCAACTGACATCGATTCTTTTCGAAGAAGTCCAAGCCCAATAATATGTGTTGTGTAACGTCGGCGACTATAGCTGACTGATTGATGGTGAGAGCTCCTACTTGCATTGTGAGTTGTGTAGTGCCATGGAATTCTACAGGGGCCCCGTTGGCTAGTATGCCATGGCCGTGGGCAGGTTCCAAGGGTGTACAACTATGCTCTGGTAGACGGGCAAACACTCGATAGGGTATAAGTGACCTAGTGCAGCCGCTGTCTAGCATCAGTAGGTGTCGTTGCTCTCCAATCTTAGCAGTGATGAAATACGCCGTGTGTTGCTTTACAGTTTGTATCTTCAACTTGTAATCAACGGGGGTGGAGCTTATTCCCGTTGACTTGATCCGTTTCCCGCCTGGTGAGTCTTGCACTCACGTTTGTAGTGCCCAAGCTGTCCACACCCATAGCACTGAACTTCCTGTCTGGGTCGGGCAGTGGTCCGTCTGGCCACTGTTTCACGTGGGGTTCTCGGACCAGGTATTTGACTCAACTGTTGCTGAAGCATTTGCTGGGAGGCAGCTAGTTGTTGCAAAAGATTTGCCTGAGCTTTCATTTGCTCTTCCTGAGCCTTAAACTGTTGTCTCAGCATGACTAATTCTGCAGACTCGACTGCCTTGACTGCAACAGGTTTAGGTACTGTCTCCTCAAACTGTCGGATTACTTCAATCACAGCTTCAAGGTCATCTCGGGGACGTTGCTGTAGCTCCCAGCTGACAGGCTTGAGATGGGGAGGCAATGACTGTAGCAACTCCTTCATAATTCTTTGCTCAACTTGTGCAGGAGACAACTCCGGGAGTGCTTGTGGAATCAGCTTACGCAAGTAGTCTGTAAACTGAAAGATATCTTCTCCATCTTTCCAACGCAGCTGGCGTAGCAGGTGATTGGCTTGTGTCTCTGACAATTGATGTCGAGCTCTTAGGCGCTGGGTAATAGCCTCCTCGGTAAGACAGCCGTCTAAACCGACCTTTGCTCGTCCTGTCAGCACATTTTTGAAATAAATGTCACGCTCCTCTTGGTGCCACTGATTGAGTATGGCCACCCTGTCAAAATCTCTCAAGAAGTCATCAAGATCTTCTTGGCCACTGTAGGTTGGGGGAGGCAACTGCCTGCTCACAGTGCGTCCTCTGGTTAGCAAAGCTTGTGTAGCATCAATGAGTGCGTCCATCTTCTCATCTGTGTCTCTCTCCATGGTTCTGGGATCCGTTTGATATTGCTATCAAAATATCCCACTGCTGCCACCACTGAAATGAACCTGCTCTCTGCGGAGAGGGGGGAGACAACTCTTTGATAGAAGAGGGGGGACAACTCCTATGTAGGTGTACAATCCCAACCTCAACACTAGTGGCTACGCTTGTCCAGCTACCAACTAGTCTCAGTGCCTAGCGGCTGAGCTTATTCAGCTACCTACTAGGACTTGCGACACGGCTGAGCTTGTTCAGCTACCTATGTCTAGCCTCAGTGCCTAGCGGCTGAGCTTGTTCAGCTACCTACTAGGACTTGCGACACGGCTGAGCTTGTGCAGCTACCTATGTCTAGCCTCAGTGCCTAGCGGCTGAGCTTATTCAGCTACCTACTAGGACTTGCGACACGGCTGAGCTTGTTCAGCTACCTATGTCTAGCCTCAGTGCCTAGCGGCTGAGCTTATTCAGCTACCTACTAGGACTTGCCACGCAATCACGCAATAGACACGGCTGAGCTTATTCAGCTACCTATGTCTAGCCTCGGTGCCTAGCGGCTGAGCTTATTCAGCTACCTACTAGGACTTGCCACGCAATCACGCAATAGACACGGCTGAGCTTATTCAGCTACCTATGTCTAGCCTCGGTGCCTAGCGGCTGAGCTTATTCAGCTACCTACTAGGACTTGCGACACGGCTGAGCTTGTTCAGCTACCTATGTCTAATCTCAGTACCCAGCGGCTGAGCTTATTCAGCTACCTACTAGGTCTGATACCGTCAATTCCAGTTTCAATCGTGTAGTATTCACTATGTGGAGGAACTGCTCCACATATACTACTGAGCGCACCACTGAAAGTCAATACTATCACTAGTATAGACTAGCCAACGCAATATACTACTAGAATAATTTAATAATTAAATAATTAATATTGATTACATAAATAATTATTCACTAGCTAATAACTGCTCAAGGTGAATAATAGTCTACTACTATCCAACAGATCGTCTGCCGGTAATGCGTTGATAGCGTCAGTCAAGCGTGAAGAGAATGAGTTAGTAATAATGACAAGTTGAGCTCCGGTGACTAACTGATTTATTACAACATAGCTGCGAGCTTTTATGCTCAAAAAACGGGCGTCCTACTGACGACAAAAATAATCTGTGCAAAAAAAACAACTGCTGTGAAATACGGCCATCTGATTGGTCATTGACTGAACAGCAAAAATTTTATGACCAGAGCAAAATATTAAATCAATTATTTTGGACATACCACATAGTAGGAAAATTATAATATATACATCGTGTTGACAGGCATAAAAATGTGTACAGTTCTACATAGTTAAATAATCTTTTGCATGACAACAACATTTTTATTTATAATAAAAAACAATGAAAACGATTCTCATCTAAAAGAAATCTACCACAAATGTCAATTGATTGTTTGATATGGCTTATCCCTGTAAGTTAGTACATTGTTAGTAGGTGGTAAGTTTTATTCTCCATTTGCTGAGCATCTCGTTTTGTTAAAATATCATTCAGGAATCTCGTAATTTGTAGCAGAAGTTATTTGGGCTGGTCAGTTCCTTCGTAGTAGCTAGCCATTGTTCACATTCCTTTGTCAAAAAGTTAAGCGACGGTCACTGCTTGCTGATTGGTTAGTTTCAACTACTCTTCAATCGCCGGTAGTCATCAATTATCATAAATGAATCTGCGATTAAACTTAAGAGTTGCCTTCCCTTGGGCAGAATGTTTGCAAGCCCAGCTATTACGGTAGACAGAGGGTGGGCATCTGTAATTTGCTGTCCCACCAATTTACTCTTAGTAGTTTCCTGTTTTGAAGTTTTGACTAGGTTTACTTCAAAAGCATAATGTCCTAAAAATGACATTGTTTGCGGTGGCAACGTAACCGCAGGCGGATCACCGAAGCGTATCTACTAGTGCAAACAATATACAGGCCTATATATATTGTTTGCGTGTATATATATATGCGTACATCAAAACCATTATCATGACGATTGTAATTTGCTACCAATGATGATAACAATAAATGCAATTGTTTCTATATTTAATAAATAATAATTAATTTAAATACACAACAACCAGAAAGATAATAATTACTCTCAATCGATTAGTAATTCTTACAATCAATGTGTTATTAACAATTAATATTCTAATTATTTTTTTTAATAAATAATATTAAATTAATTATTAGTAGAAATATGAAAGCAGATTTATTTTCAATCATTATTATTGAGAAACTGCAAAAATGAGTATGTTTTTTCAAACTCACACTGATAGCAAAATTAAACTTTTCAGCGTTGAAATTATAACATTAATTTATTTGGACAAATAATTTTATTATTATTTAGTAATTCTGTCTCAGTTGATAGCCAGTTGATAAATGTTATTTATTAACGTAAAACCATATCAATGTTCATTTCCGCCCGCAATATCAGCGTATTATTGTCGGTGGAATCTCACACTACTGTAGAATTTTTGAAAAATATTTTTCTTACCCTTTTTCAGAAAAAAATTAATTTTACCCAATAGGTTTCACCAATTATTCAAAATAATACACCACTAGATAGCTAACATGCATACACATGAATAAAAATTAACAAACTGTCAAAATACCATTCTCAGTGCTGACAGAATTCAGTTGGAGTATACAAAGTTTGAACACATGTAACTACTACTGAAACGGGTCTGCAAGGAAGACTTCAGGAGAATCCTGTGCTGTAAATGATTGGCTATCTGATGAATTTTAAACTTTGGCGTTAGTAACCTTAGTTCCAGAAATATTAAAACAATAAAAACAAATGTTTATAACCTCAGGGTACGACATTTTTTTAGTCTGCGGTTTTGATAGGGTCACGTGGTACCAAATTCAACTCGTTATAGCGTCTAGATAGTGCAACAAATTTTTCCAAAGTGTTCCAAAATTTTTTTAAATAGTTTCAGTGAGTAGTGCAATGTCTTGTGGATACATTGAGACCAAATTTATTATTGTCACCTCAGTAGTTAACTGTTAAAACAGGTTTTACCAAATGTACTTTTAACTCTTTGAACTGCACCCGCCTCGACCAATAAATTACCTTAGGAATCACCCGCTTTTTGCAAAAATTTTCAGTTTTCAAAATTTTATTAAAATTCACCTATGGATGATATGAGAACAACGTTATGCTCATATGAATCAGCACTCTCTTTTCTCTTAGGAGAATTAATATCATATTGATCCCACCAGTCTAAACTATTTTTATTATTTTTTTAGTTCGGAGACCATTTTTTAGTAATGACCTCAACAGATCAACCAGTTACAAAAAAAATAACACACTAAACAAGAAACTGATAGCACAGCTGAGAAGAGGACAAAATTTTGATTAGACTAGCCAAATTTGAAGCAAAAATATGCAAGAAAAGTGTTAGAACACTGCAACAACAATTGGACACTTGTTGCACAAATGACCGAAAATTTCGGAAATATTTTTTTCTGAAAATAATTATTATTTTTATTACAGGCAAAAATAAAGCCCTCTTTAGTGCACGAATGAACTAGAAACATTTAGAGCTACATTTTGATGTAAAGAACAACATCAGTCAACAACTTTACAAAAATAATAAAAAAATATTAAAATTAATTATTTATTATCAATGCCGTATCTAAATAATTAATTACTAGCTTACTAACCTTCAATTCCATTAGCAGAGAGCTCAAACAATCTAACATAATAATAAACTAACTAAATCAAAAGAAGAAAACAATGTGCTTGCTCCTTTCCAAAAAATATTTGCCCATTATTATCAAAAAAAATCCGAAATTTAAAACAGGAAGTGATGGGTTAAGGATATTTGGAACTGTTTCCGTTTAGAACGTCGTACAGTCTTCAAACAAAAACCAGAAAATAGGCAATTGTCTGCTCTACACGATGGTATAAAAATTATTCCTTTCAGTCTACACAAACGTTTGCAAAACGTTCCGAAAACCGGACAAATTTAATCACGAGCATTGCTCGTGAAGGATGAAGTGGACAGATAACTCCGCAACGAGCATTGCTTGTGATGGAATGACTAAGAGTTAAGTAAAAAAAAAATGCATGGTAAATCTCTTTTCCAGGCAATGGGGTTGTGACATTAAGAGTTATCTCTCTTTGAACTTTCTACATCCAACCGGAAGTTACCATTGTTCGTCGTATAAAATATAGTTACTTCATGCAGACTCGTGACAGTTTTTTCCCTGATAGCTTCCATGCTGTCAATTGTATACTATAATGACATGTCCCTAAAAACACTTTAGACTATTTTTAAAGACAGCAGCATCAAATCTACCTGCATCAGCAAAGATTTATATTTTTTTACATTTTTTTTCAATTATTATTTATTACAGTTGTTATCCACGGAACTCCGGGGCTTGCCGAAAAAAGTAACAGAGACGATGCGTCCTGTAATAAAAACTATTCGTAGCAATATCCGGTTGCTTGCAAAAAGTTCAATATCACAAACCCATTTCGTTGAAACTGAGTGAAAAAGCTAACACATTTAGCAACGGGCGCATCGTCTTCCTTCTCATTTTTCGGCAAGCCTCTGATGCCCGTGTTATCATTATTCTAACTATTTTTTTATATAATAGTTATTATTGAAATCTTTTTTATTTATTATAATCATGATTCATGATTCTACTGTTTATGATTGCTATTGTAATTATTAAGGTTATTATTGAATTGTTATTAGATAATAATAATTATTAATCTGATGCTTCTTATAATTTTATAATAATAAATAATAATTATAATAGTAGTAGTAACAACTTATTAATTATTATTATGTTATTATTACTAGTTATTATATTAATAAATCAATTATGATAAAAAAATGAATAATTGATTTTATTATTATAAAAAATTATCACCACATGAAATTCTTATTGTCATTTATAATAATAGTTTCATAGAGGTGTAGATAGATGCTAATGATTAATTACTTGTATTATTATTATCTCCCGAACAGATACCAGACAATCCATTTACACATAAACGTTGCGTTAAATAAATTAATTATCGTTGGTGTCTCATCGTATTTATTAACTACTGTACCAACGATCGTATATTATAATCGCTGACCGCATCGTGGTTATTTAATGATTATTGCTCTATAGCTACATTTGTGTGATTAAAAACTTATGTACGTGTAACCTGCTATAGCCCTGTAAACTCCGTGGCTTGTTCAATTATATCAATCGCATTGCAATAGCCTGTTTATTCTAGTTTAACATCACAACTCCGTATTTGTGCATTGTACTCTATATAAAAATTTCGGCATTTTCCGGTTGGACTTACACCAGCGCCCCCTATAAGGGGGGGATAACCCCAGTCACAACCCCATTAGTGTTGACTCACGCATGATGCGACCCGAGTTATATATATATAGATATCATGCGCACGCCTCAATAATTATACAATGTATATGTAACAAATATAAATGCTTTGCATTGGCTGTATAACATTATTTTGTAGAAGTAGCTGGACTACACAAAAAAACAACAAGTTCTGCATCTCAGTTGATATAGACAACATCAGAAATCTTGTAATTAATTTAATAATCAAAATAATAAATTTAATATAAAATTTCAATAATTAATTAATAAATAATTATTAAAACTAATGGTTATTGATGACCTTGCATTTTGCTATATCATATTTATTACCACTAGCTGTTATCATTCAATGTTTTTTTCTGGATTAACAGATATAATATTAGATTAATTATGAACCAGAATAAATTAAACTGCTAATGATGACAAATAAATAGCCGCGATACTAACGACTACTAACCATCATTAACCGTAGCGTTTGCTGTAAACCCATTATTATTTACTTAAAACACGCGGCGCACATGATAAGCCCGCGATGCGTTTGCAATGGTTGTGGTTAGGCTAATTTATATTTGGCTAGGATGAAAAATAATTTTAGTTGGGGCGTCTTTTTGAAAAACCTTCATATTATCAAAATACATTGAACACACTCCAATAATAATACACCATTCAAATCCTAACTCCACAGTCTATTTTATAGTCCTATAACAATATGTCGATGCCCTTCAGGAACCTGGTAGATTTTAGATAAAAAATCGAAAATTTAAAGGCATTTTCCCAAGTCTATGACTGGAATGAGAAAAATGTTCACAGTCACATCTATGCTCTAGCTATAGCAATTGGATTTGTGTCTCTGTGAGCTTTAGGTTGAAAGATATGAAAAAAAACCTGATTTCTTGGACTTTAAAAAAAATCATAAATTTTGAGGACAATTTTTTATACGGATGCTTTTGCTCATCACGCGGCGACCGCAAGGGTTTTCGTCTATCTAAATAATTATTTAATAATTATTATTATTATCTTATGTCATGCTGTTGTTGTTGTGAGTTTAGAATGGTGGTAAAAGAAAGAACTTTAACCGCTAGTGTTAATAAAATGTAGTAGTATGAATATTTGTTGGGCTGAGCACTGTTATCACTCTGTTTTGAAGTGCCACTGAATCCTCCTTGATGGATGGTTCATGATAATAATTGCTTAACTTGTATCTGTTGTTTGAGGCTTTTTTATTTCAATCAGATGACTACCTGAGAAGCAGCAGCATGTTTCTAAAATTATTGCTAGCAAATTGCGTCACGCGAGATTTATTGTGATCACCTGAGTCTCCTAACTAGCAATTTCTAATTCACGGGGACAAGGAAGAGCCCCCATCTTAGCTTAGAAGCTACAGGCACTCATATCAGGCCGTATTAGTGTTGTGAGGATCCACAACACATGCGTGCTGAAGAAATAAGAGCCGATGCGCCCTGTGACAATTAATCATTCTAACCTAGCGCTTTCGAACTGTTCAATAAAAATGCTTGGTTAGTACAATAATTTGTTACTGGTTGCATCGTCCTTACTTTTTTCGGCAAACTCTTGAAACCCTTCTCGTGGATCCTCACAACATTTGCCGTGGGCTAATATGAGTTGTTAGGGGTCCCACAATGTTAAAGCTGAGACGAGTACCCTTTGTCATCCTCGTAGACTAGGATTTGCTTGGAGACTCAGGTGATCACAAAAAATTTCGCGTTACACGCCATTTGCGAACACAAATTTTGGAAACATGCCGTTGCTGCTTATCAGGTGGTCAACTGGTTGGAATAAAAAAGGTCAATATCGACAGCCGAAAAAGTTTACTTTTTGGTAATATCTTAGTGTAGTGCTGCCCAAATTATTTTTGAGCCAGCAGGCCAGCACGTGAAGACGATTTGTCAGACCATGACTTACCTTCCAAACACTAACAACAAAACAAAAAAATTCCTAAAGGTGGCCCAACACCCCCGGTTTTATGCAGTAGGCCTGTACACTGACCTCACCACTGCTCTTTGTAACATCATGTTTGGGATGGAAGGAAGGATATCATCATGTGGTTTTCAAAGTCTTCCTGTAATTTAAAAGGAGTATTGTGTGCCACTGAAAATTTTATTGGATAGTATTAAATAGCAGAATAAGAAGGGCAAAACCGTGCAACAACACGTGCATCAATCAAAATAATGATTATTATTTTGCCTTTTTATTATTTTTTTATAATCAATATTGTCATTGATGTCTTATTTTCATGTTTGTGTAATGATTATAATCGTTTCGTTGAATTATGGTGTTACTAATGATACTGTTAGCAATTTACATGACTTTGATGTTAGTCACTTACCACATTGCTAATAGCAACAAGTTGTTGTTCGTAGCGAAGTACTGGTAGTCATGCAGTTTTTGAACATACGTACCCAGTCTGTCTGTGCCTACCAGAAGCAATCCTAGTGGTAACCATCGATACTGCTTTTCTTACACCAGAGCGAACAATTTTAGTGAGAAAGCAACTGATTTGGTATTTACAGCAGAACAGCTTTCTTTGTCATGCTTTATCAAAGGCTTCTCACCAAATTCGAGTGCCAACGAGTTTTGGAACTTTTCTTGTTTTTAGCCGAGCAATATTGATTTTGGAGTTGTGTGCTCAACTATTCTAGGACAATCGCTGTTTTTGTTTGTGTGTATGGTGTTTTGGTCTGATTTACGTATTTTTATACCATCGTGTAGAACAAAAACTCTGCTATTTTTTGCTTTTTGTTTGGAGACTCAGGGACTGTGTAAATACTGCAATAAATGAAATGTTTTTCATCCAATTGGTGTACAAAACAAGCTGCCACATGGCTTGTGATAAATTGCTTGACTTACAATTTGTGGTAGGTACACAAAAGACATCGGAGAATCTGATGGTTGTATTAGCTTGTTGATGTCAGACCACCTCCAAACCAAATCTTTAAGCTTACCATAGATAAATATATAAATTATTGTTGTTTCACTCCAATTTTCGTATGGTTCAAGTTCTTATTATTGATCCCAGACACTGGTATCAATTACTTTTTTCACATATGCCAGATTAACAACCTCCATTGGCCCGAGATGATTCTGCTCACTTATTTGAGTCACATGTTGGTACAATAAATGTCATTGTCAGTGTGAAATGAAGATGTTGTCAGCCAAGCAAATGCTAGTGCCTTGGTTTGCAAGGTGACAAGGGAGTACGGTAATGGGGACTGTGCTCGTAGAAGTACAGGCGCAATGAGTCTCTAGAGTTTTCCATGACCCCATGACCTTAGCAACATAATTATTTCCTGAAAAGAAGACAACGATAAGTTGATTCCAGAGTTATTTCCTGTAGAAGAGACAACTCCGCTAAAAATTTTTTTCTATCGTAATTATAACGTATTACCTCTTTCAGTGAAAAAAGTTGCAAATTATCCAGAACTTCTAAAGCTTTGAAAGCATTTTTTCCCTATGACAAAAATTTGTAGCATTTTGAGATGAGTGCTTCAACTTTGTTTTAACAATTTCTTTTGATGCTCCAATGGCAATTATTATTATTTGTTCTAATGAAATGAAATCACACTACACAATTTGTATCTAGTCCTTAGTGATTCCTGCCATGTACCTGCTACACATTTTGTAGAAGAAAAAAAGAGGAAGGAAGGTAGTGGCTGAGCCTGAAGAAAGAGGGCAACAAGATGACAGTGACATGGTGGCAGTTGGCTCTTCGGCAGGTGATATCTACCTGTATAGCACCAGTAAAGGAGCTGTACAGTGTCAGCTGAAAACAGTGCACACAGCGTCAGTAGCGGATTTGTGCTGGTCAACAGATTGCTCCAGTTTGTACAGCGGGCATGCCGATGGTGTAATACTGCAGTGGGATACAATTGCTGCTAAACAGATCGGGTAAGAGGAAATGTAGCCAGGCCAGAGCTTTTACTAACTTGGGTGGTCAATATTCTGAATTATTTACTTCTCAAAATGTTTCTTTTTGAGAGATGTTGATCGATTTGTGCATTACTTGTGCAACTCTCTGTCGCCATCTCTCTCTCTCTCATCTCTCTCTGTCGTCATCTCCCTCTTTCTGCAAACAATTACAAATGTCTTCGCCTATTGATAACCTACCCTATTCATTTGCTTACTGGCTCTCTGACCAAAATGGCTACCCATTGTTTGGATAACTTCTTGTGATACAACCATAAAAACCTCCTCATTCACTGACAGCATCATTTTTGTTCTCTAGTGCAAGCGTTTTGTACCCAATATCGATGACATTTTTACTTATTAATACCCCTAGATCTTCCAGGTCAGTGTAAGATTTCTATTATTTGCAAACTAATAGCAACCTGGTGTAGTTGGAGCTGCAAGGTTATTCTCCCCATGCTAATTCGGTTTTCCAACAAGGAAAATCCAAAAAATCGATTAAAAACCGGTTGCAGTAACACGACACATTTACGGTGTTTTTCGGTGAGCCTTCACCTCAGTTATATCGGTTAACCGGTAGTTTTTTGCAGTTGCTCACCCTTAATTCTAAAACTAAATGAGAAGACAACTCCAACTAACTGACAGTGTTTTTCAAAACAATCAAAAATTTATTTTCAATGGTCAATAGTGCGGGCGGCGGAACTCCCCCTCTAATGATTATATAAAACAAGATACTCTGGCTGCGTTATTACGATCGTTGCTGGCTTCATTGTTGATTGACTGGCTCTGAGCATCTACTTTTTATGTGTTTTGTTTCCATCTCTAGTTTAAAACAAAGTAAGTTTTGTTATTAATTACACTTTTTCTAACCATCTTTGGACTGGATGGTAATAGCTAGAAAAAATATGTTTTTCTTTTGTAGTAAGTTAAGTATCAATTATTATTTATTTATTATTATTAATTATTAACTTAATTAATATTATTTATATAATATTAAATATTTATTCTTATAAATAAACAACATTATTGATTTATAGTCACAACTTTTTTTCATTTATTTTCTTCTTGTCTTATCTTTGCATAATATAAGTCAAAGAAATGTGAATCAAAAAACAGTGGCTAATAATGATAGTTGACAGTCTGCTTATAGTATTATTATTATAACTATTATTTGTGCAGTGGCAATGACAAAACCAGAAAACAACATAGCGACAAACTGTTTCCGGTTCTGGAACAGTGGGGCCGGTTAACCGGCTTCCAGTAGCTAGTACAGCATATTGAGAACATCGAACTGATGGTCCGATTAAAATCGCAGGTGCACAACTCCAAATCGAACAGGGCACAGGCTGTGAATAATCGATCACACCGAAAACAACCGTACAACCGTGCTGCCTTAGGTGTAGTCGTGGACATTCAATGCTTACCATTACATTACCTTTGCTCAAACAGTTCTTTGGGCATCCGAACATGATGATCTGTGAACATGCCACATTACCAGTATCAATTTTGTGAAATGTTGAACATTGTAAGCAATAAGGAATGATTGGTCATAGAAAGTGCGTGCCACCCAAAAATTTTGGAGCAAAAGCCAGTTATTTATGTCTGCTGGTACAAGTTTATCTTGACTCTTTTTATTTGAAGAAAGTTGATCGCTTGTATCATGGTTTGAAGCAAAGCCGTTACGATGTTTAATGTTCAAAATGAGGAGCAATATTTTGCGATAATTATTTATTATTTAATTATTTTCCTGCCAGTTGATGAAGTGACTCGATGAATGGTGGCCGAATGGCATGTGTCAACTAACGAGAACTTCACGAAATTTCTGCAAAAGAAAATTCATTTTATGCAACGAATATTAAATACATGCATAAAAACTATTTCAGCCAATGATGACTTATTTGAGCTTCGGTGAAGTTTGGCTCCAGTGGAGTTGTCCTTATATAACATTGCGCTGGAAACGGCTGACCACACTTTGATTACATCACTTGGAGAGCAGCCAATCTAGTACTGTGCCTGATGCCTCGAGTCTGACTATGTTTTTATTAATAGGAAATGGAAATGCAGTAAATCGGGCCTGAGCAGCTTATCTCTATGTGGTTCCAAATATCTCATCTCTGCCAGCCGCTCTATATCTATATGGAATCTGAAGACTCATAGCGAGGAAAAGGTAGGTGTAGCCTCCAATCTGGTAATTTGTCATTATTGAGGCCTACCTGTTTGCATCGGTTGAACAACTCACAAAATAATCGCCACTAGTTTTTCAGCAACAATGTTATTATTGTTGGAAGTTTACAAAGTGTTGGGCTATAGCTACACATGCCAGCAGCACTAGTGATGGATACATGTCTGTTACATATACACATGCCAGCAGCGCTAGTGATGGATACATGTCTGTTACATATACACATGCCAGCAGCGCTAGTTAAGCCTGGTTCACATACATCGTAGATGGCTCGCAAGTGATCGTGGATCCCTCGTGCGACGGATCCGCGATACATGTTCACATAAACTTGGCAAACCCACGATCGCAAGAAGTATAATCACTCTCTTGACTGGGAGGTAATAAAATCTCGAAACACGTCTTCACTGACCAACGACTAGATACATACTAAATGAATTATCGTTGTTCAATTTACACCAAATAATTTATTATTTTTAACAGTGATAAAAATTTTTTACATTTTTGCTGATATTATCATTGAATGTTATTCCATATTTTTTAATTAAATTTTCAACTGTTGTTCAATGGTGCATTATCATTTTTTTACCATCTCTTAATATAAAATTTTGAATCTCAATTTATAATAATATGCTAATTATGCTATTATATAAAGATTTAAAGAAAATATATATATCTATACATTTAAATCAACTAACACAATATTTCAATCAGAAAATTAATAATAAATAATAATCAGTATTTATAATTAAACAATAATAATTTTATTATTTATTATAATTTTTTGATGGCAGTCATTTTTACATGAGTAACCTTGACCTGAATGTGGTTTTTGAAAAAGAAAGTAAGAAAATTTACTCTCTATCGTACGACGGTCGCACGAAAGTTTGTTCAGCTGAACTTTTCTACGAGCCTCTACGACGTCGTACGAGCCACAGGAAATCCAGGTTCACATACATCGCAGATGGCTCGCAAGTGATCGCGGATCCCTCGTGCGAGTCATCTACGATGTATGTGAACCAGGCTTAATGGATACATGTCTGTTACATATACACATGCCAGCAGCGCTAGTAATGGATACATATCTGTTACATATACACATGCCAGCAGCGCTAGTGATGGATACATATCTGTTACATATACACATGCCAGCAGCGTTAGTGATGGATACATGTCTGTTACATATACACATGCCAGCAGCGCTAGTAATGGATACATGTCTGTTACATATACACATGCCAGCAGCGCTAGTAATGGATACATGTCTGTTACATATGTTGTAGTCATTCACTGGTCATGCCACAGACATTATTAAAGTACACTCTGTAACACCCGACTCTGAAGTGTCAGATCTAGCCTCAGTGCACCTTGTGTCAGTGGCACGTGATGACAGAGTGGTCTCACTATGGTCTCCCAGCAGCAAATCTATTATATGTAAAAGAGCTAAGGCTTCTTTTATACTGGATAATGAGCCGAGTTATTCTTCCCTCCACTATGATAGGGTGAGTAGCAGACTTGGAAGCTGCTGGCATGTAAAGCTGGCATGTTGACATGACAAGCTGGCATGTTGACATGACAAGCTGATGTGTTGACATGACAAGCTGATGTGTTGACATGACAAGCTGGCATGTTGACATGACAAGCTGATGTGTTGACATGACAAGCTGGCATGTTGACATGACAAGCTGATGTGTTGACATGACAAGCTGATGTGTTGACATGACAAGCTGATGTGTTGACATGACAAGCTGATGTGTTGACATGACAAGCTGATGTGTTGACATGACAAGCTGATGTGTTGACATGACAAGCTGATGTGTTGACATGACAAGCTGATGTGTTGACATGACAAGCTGGCATGTTGACATGACAAGCTGATGTGTTGACATGACTAGCTGGCATGTTGACATGACAAGCTGATGTCTTGACATGACAAGCTGATGTGTTGACATGACAAGCTGACATGTTGACATGACAAGCTGATGTGTTGACATGACAAGCTGATGTGTTGACATGACAAGCTGATGTGTTGACATGACAAGCTGGCATGTTGACATGACAAGCTGATGTGGACATGACAAGCTGGCATGTTGACATGACAAGCTGATGTGTTGATATGACAAGCTGATGTGTGGACATGACAATGTCATTTGCTACATTGTTTGTCTTACTTCCTTTTAAAGGTTGTAAAGTATTGTTTTTTAAAAACAAATTTTCTTGTCATATTTAAAATCTGCATCTTTTTTGCCCCAGAAATGTTAATTTGGTTGAGATTTATCCATCAGAAGTAGGTTGAATTGTGGAGGAAAGTCAGGTTTTTTTAAAAAAACAATTAAAAACCATGTTACTGATTTGTGACGTACACAAGATGCTAAAGCTTTGCAGTTAGTTGGTTAACCAAAGAACTTCATTTAAAACGATGAACCTGTTGTTTCCGCGGCTGTGTTCTAGGACATAAGGCTAGTACTCCTTCAATAGCTTACCCTTCGTAAACTAAGCCAACTGCGGTTACGTTATAATAACTTTCCTTCGTAATCAAAGAATCGACGCTACCACATTTTCACTCATAATAATATTTTCGTCATCAGCGACATCTCAGACTCAAGTGTTGGCAGTGACAATTTGCTCAGAATGAGGTGCAACCATTCAGGTTTAAACCTGAAGCTAAAGTCCCTGTTAGAAATATAGTAATTGGTTTTATGCAATAATCTTTATTTTGTGTATTATCATTGATAATGATGATTATTAATATCAATATTTATATCAATAGCAATATTATTCACAATGAATAATAATTATTATTATTATCGATGTTTATATCAATACCATTATTTATTATGAGTAGCAATAAATAATAATGGTTGTTTAGTTCTTTTAGATAGTAAATAACACAAATATTAGACTTTATATATTACATAAAAATTATTATCAAGATTGTTGGAGGCAACAAATCAGACTTGAAAACAATCTTCACATTATTTGTGCACGTTTTTTTCAAATTTAACCGGAAATGCGAAAGCTCAATGAAATCGTCCCTCAAAACTATAAAAAGATATCAAAACTTCTCAAAATAAACTTGAGAGTGCGAAGTTCAGATTCTCATTTCAATGTGGGCATCAGCAATAACCCTTCTGGGGATGTGTTATAGGCTAATTCCATCTCTGAAAGTAAGGCTATTTCTATATGTTACAATTGACTGCCATTGGCCACTCAGCGGCTAGCATCTCGATTACTTCATCAATTGAGCTCGTTCTCTTGCGATGTTTTTTCGGTTGGCAATAAATATAGGGATAAAACTCTAAGAGTGTCTGCTGTTTAACACATTCATAACCGGAGGCTTTCTGTGGTTTTCGTGGTTTTTCGCTCATTTTTATCATTTTCTAGCGGCCCACTCGACGCAGCTACAACAATGAAACAAATACCAAAAGAAAGATAAGATTCTCCTTAAAAATTATATGGGCATTATCATGGACACAGAAAAAACCAAAAAAATTTTCCCCATCTACCCTTTTGGGCCCTTACTGCAACATAGCGAGTAACCACGAAGCGAGGCCGATGTATGGATTTGCATTTTACACGAGAAATATTTCTCCTAGACACAAAAAAATTGCAGCAATGAAAAGGTGGCAAAATTTTGTTCTAAAATGATTATTTATTTGCTAGGTTTGGCTTTGAAAAAAAGTCTCAAAAACCACAAAACCACAAGAATGCCATTGTGCAACATGGGTCATGACTTATTAATTGGCTTTTATGAACTAGAGAAAAAAATACTTATAATGCTTGAAAGTCAACAAAAGACTGCCAAGGCAATGTTTTAGTGGCTATCTTTTAAATTTACTTTTTATTTTGCCAATGGAACCCTTTTAAATACTTTAATTATTTGTCCCAAGATGAGGTTGTGGGTAATAATAATAAAAAACAAAGGCGACTATTGATAAATAATTAACAACCTTATATTATTTTGATATTCACAGAAATTAGTGTAAATGATCAAGAGACCATGGGGACTCTGAATATGAAACTTATTTTGACAGCCGTGGCCGTTTTGATGGGAAAAATCGGCTCTGAAAATACTTCCGATTTCGGTAATAATTATTAAAAATAACAAAAAGTTGAAAAAATTCATAAGTGAGCCATAACTTGTCCAATCGTTATGAAACTTTGTGAATATGAGCGCTAGGCTGTGCATTTCCTTCGTTTTAAAAAAAATTGTGCTAAATATCTTGAATAAGAAAAATAATTACAATGAAAAAAATGACGATTTTGGTAATAATAAATAAATATTAATTATTACTACAATGAGTGAGAAACTACACTTACCATGCTCGAAGTTTCACCAAAACTGGTCACTATGCTTAAAACATGGTGCTCTCAATATTCTTATATTTATTTTTTTCAAAATCCATCTATAAAAATAAAAATTCCAAAAAACAAAAGCAACCGCCTCCACCAGAAATCTGTGCGCCATTGCCGGTTGCTAAGGAACAAAAACCAAAAATAAAAAATTCTAAAAGTCAAAACTAGCCTTAGGCCATGTATTAAAGATAATTTAGAAATATAGAGCACATGATTCTCCATAGAATGATACCAAAATGTAAGACCTTACTCTTACTTTGCTGACATGGAAATTGTGAACAGACAATTACCGGTTTACTGTACTCATTCCGAGCGTGCTCGGAGCATGTAAGAGATGTGTTAAATATGCTTTTTTATATCAACGTTGGATTAATATGCTTCGGACACCTAATTTTGAGAGTATTTCATTTAATTTAAACTGTTTGAGGTTGAAATATGTTCGGAAAGTTTATATGGAGTTGCCTTCTCACCAGTGAGACGATTCCGATAGACGCAATTAGCACTCACAAGAGTCCATTTTTTCCCAAAGGCGCAACAAGTTATATAGAGCTATGAAGTGAGTTTTCAAAATTTTGGCTGGTTTGTGTAGAAGTACGGCCTCCTAAATATTGGATTGTGCAGAGACTTGTGATTGCAAAAAATTGGGATTGTAACAAATTTTAAATTTTTTGGAGCATTTTCTCAAGTCGGCAATTTTTTTCATCTTTGGTAAGCTCATTGTTATGTGCACACCAGCCTTGACAGTGTTTGTGATTGAAATCAAAAAAATTGATTGAAGATTTTTATCAAAATATAGATTTTCGAGTAAACAACGATGTTAGTATTATTTTATTATAATTAGAAATGGCAAAAACATTGCCAAAATCATATTTCAGACGGTTTTTTCTCACAACAATGATAATAATCAAATCTGAAATACTGGCTATCTTTCTAAAATTAAAAAAAAAGCACTAAATAATAATAATTAAGATTTTTAAGAGCTAATTTTAAACTGAAAACTTGATAGAATTGTTACAATTTCTTGTTGGAATGTACTATATAATATCAAAATGGAACTACTTCTCGCAGATAGCCCCTTCTGTCGACCTTGTTGTCATAGACCTTGACACACCCATCACATTTTTGTTGCCGCAAGTGAGTTGTCAATAATTTTACATTGCTTGTTGAGAGAACAACTCTACACGTGAAGTCCCTTTGCAAAGCACATCCTACACCCTCTCAAGAGGTAAAAACATCTGCAGATTTCAAATATGACCACCATTTTTTGCTTTTGAAAACCATTTTGTACAACTTGTAATATGCCCCTGGTAAGTTACAACAGTAGTAGTAGTACTATTATAATAATTACTAATAATATTATAACAGAAAATATTATTTATTATTGTATTTATATTATGTATAGAGTGATTAATAATACGCTGACTCGCTTAATCATAGACGCCACAAGCTGGTCTACGCATCTATGCGCATTCTGAAATATTATGGTGTGACGTCACATTTTTGGCATAGCAACGACAGATCCGTTTTGGTTGCTATGTGTTTATCGAAATTTGACCAGCTTTATCTATGAATTTAAGTGATAATTATGATAAATAACCCGGTAATCAAAGAAAGTAGGTTCACTTACTCGAGGAAATATAGTATTACTGCATAACAGCCGCTCGTTTTTAAGAAAACAAATCAAAGTTGAAATGAAGTTTGCTTATAACAATATTGGCTCTATTTGCTGGAAAAACCCAAAGTTCGGTTTACAGAAAAGACTTGAAACGTTTTGTCCAAGTTGGATCTGTTCTCAGGGCGCAGGTGACAAGTCGGGATCTGTCACCAGGGCACAGGTGACAAGTTGGGATCTGTCACCAGGGCACAGGTGACAAGTTGGGATCTGTCAACAGGGCACAGGTGACAAGTTGGGATCTGTCACCAGGGCACAGGCGTCAAGTTGGGATCTGTCACCAGGTGCCAAGTTGGGATCTGTCACCCGGACACAGGTGACAAGTTGGGATCTGTCACCAGGGCACAGGTGACAAGTTGGGATCTGTCACCAGGGCACAGGTGACAAGTTTGGATCTGTCACCAGGGCACAGGTGACAAGTTGGGATCTGTCACCAGGGCACAGGTGACAAGTTGGGATCTGTCACCAGGGCACAGGTGACAAGTTGAGATCTGTCACCAGGGCACAGGTGACAAGTTGAGATCTGTCACCAGGGCGCAGGTCACAAGTTGGGATCTGTCACCAGGGCACATGTGACAAGTCCGGATCTGTTACCAGGGCACAGGTGACAAGTTGAGATCTGTCACCAGGGCACATGTGACAAGTTGAGATCTGTCACCAGGGCACAGGCAACAAGTTGGTATCTGTTACCAGGGCGCAGACGTCAAGTTGGGATCTGTCACCAGGGCGCAGGCGACAAGTTGGGATCTGTCACCAGGGCACAGGTGACAAGTTGAGATCTGTCACCAGGGCACAGGTGACAAGTTGGGATCTGTCACCAGGGCACAGGTGACAAGTTGGGATCTGTCAACAGGGCACAGGTGACAAGTTGGGATCTGTCACCAGGGCACAGGCGTCAAGTTGGGATCTGTCACCAGGTGCCAAGTTGGGATCTGTCACCCGGACACAGGTGACAAGTTGGGATCTGTCACCAGGGCACAGGTGACAAGTTGGGATCTGTCACCAGGGCACAGGTGACAAGTTTGGATCTGTCACCAGGGCACAGGTGACAAGTTGGGATCTGTCACCAGGGCACAGGTGACAAGTTGGGATCTGTCACCAGGGCACAGGTGACAAGTTGAGATCTGTCACCAGGGCACAGGTGACAAGTTGAGATCTGTCACCAGGGCGCAGGTCACAAGTTGGGATCTGTCACCAGGGCACATGTGACAAGTCCGGATCTGTTACCAGGGCACAGGTGACAAGTTGAGATCTGTCACCAGGGCACAGGTGACAAGTTGAGATCTGTCACCAGGGCACATGTGACAAGTTGAGATCTGTCACCAGGGCACAGGCAACAAGTTGGTATCTGTTACCAGGGCGCAGACGTCAAGTTGGGATCTGTCACCAGGGCGCAGGCGACAAGTTGGGATCTGTCACCAGGGTACAGGTGACAAGTTGAGATCTGTCACCAGGGCACAGGTGACAAGTTGAGATCTGTCACCAGGGCACATGTGACAAGTTGGGATCTGTCACCAGTAAGTTTTAAAGTGATAAGTTGTTAGCGGACATGCCCAGCTCAAAATGTTGAATGAAGGAAATTTGCGATGCCTGTCAACTACAATGGTTGTTGGTTGTAGGATTCAGGGAGCATACAGCTGGCAGTGCAGACTATAGCTGCAACTGTAGAACTGTTCACTCAACAACTCAATGGTATCACCAGTAAAAAACCTTTGAAACCAGCGTGTACAATTACTCTGTGTGCACCTACTGGTACTTCTTTACCCGTTCTAGTCGCGAATCTAGCTACAGCACACAGGCTATTGATTATGTATGGCACTGCAGTGTGCCCTGCCTTTGACAACCTGGAATTGGTGAGTACAGGTGCTCTGTCTAATTCTTTGCTTGATGGGCCTTTTATTGTGTGATAAGTCTATGATATTGTGTGATAAGTCTATGATATTGTGTAGTATGTACTATACGTGTCTGTTCATATCCCAGGATTCGATTGAGCAAGGTCTGGTAGAGTTGAAGAGGGAAGACCCTAGTTGTGCTACTACTGTAACCAGGGTGACTAGTGTTGGTAATGTACGCAAACCTAAAGTTGATGGGGGAGTCACCACCCTCACTCCCGCTGTGGAGGGTGGTAGGAAACCAGGTGCCAAGAAAACTCGTAATAGTCTTCTGCCTGGGAAACGTTCCTTGGAAGAGGCAGAGGTGAGGGTTGTGTAGTGTATATACTACTGTATAATATACTACTCTATATACGTATGTATAGTGTATATACTACAGTAATATACACTACTCTATATATGTATGTATAGTGTATATACGACTGTAGTATAAACTCTATATATGTATGTATAGAGTAGTATATACTACTGTAGTATATACTACTCTATATATGTATGTATAGTGTATATACTACTGTAGTATATACTCTATATATGTATGTATAGTGTATATACTACTGCAGTATACACTACTCTATATATGTATGTATAGTGTATATACTACTGTAGTATACAGTCAATATATGTATGTATAGTGTATATACTACTGTAGGATACACTCAATATATGTATGTATAGTGTATTATATACTACTGTAGTATACACTCAATATATGTATGTATAGTGTATATACTACTGTAGTATACACTCAATATATGTATGTATAGTGTATATACTACTGCAGTATATACTCTGTATATGTATGTATAGTGTATATACTACTGCAGTATACACTACTCTATATATGTATGTATAGTGTATATACTACTGTAGTATATACTACTCTATATATGTATGTATAGTGTATATACTACTGTAGTATACACTCTATATATGTATGTATAGTGTATATACTACTGCAGTATATACTACTCTATATATGTATGTATGTATGTATAGTGTATATACTACTGCTATGCACACTCTAACTGATTTATTGACACGATCTGCAGATTACCATTGGGGAGCGGCTGACCCTGTTACGGGGAGCAAGTGGGGACAAGTCTGGTGTCATGGCGGCGCCGTTGGAATCTCTCGCTGCTCTACTCTCGCAGGGCCTTCAGTCTGATGATGCCAACATTTTAAATGTGAGTGAAACAGCTTGCTGGTGAGCATTTTATAGCACAGCTTGCAATTTGTCTAACAGTGGCGGATTGTAAATTTGTCTAACAGTGGTAGATTGTAAATTTGTCTAACAGTGATGGATTGTAAATTTGTCTAACAGCGGTGGATTGTAAATTTGTCTAGCAGCGGTGGATTGTAAATTTGTCTAACAGTGGTGGATTGTAAATTTGTCTAACAGTGGTGGATTGTAAATTTGTCTAACAGTGGTAGATTGTAAATTTGTCCAACAGTGGTGGATTGTAAATTTGTCTAACAGTGGTGGATTGTAAATTTGTCTAACAGTGGTAGATTGTAAATTTGTCTAGCAGTGGTGGATTGTGTATTTGTTCAACAGCGGTGGATTGTAAATTTGTCTAACAGTGGTGGATTGTAAATTTGTCTAACAGTGGTGGATTGTAAGTTTGTCTAACAGTGGTGGATTGTAAATTTGTTTAACAGCGGTGGATTGTAAATTTGTCTAGCAGTGGTGGATTGTAAATTTGTCTAACAGTGGTGGATTGTAAATTTGTCTAACAGTGGTAGATTGTAAATTTGTCTAACAGTGGTAGATTGTAAATTTGTCTAACAGTGGTGGATTGTAAATTTGTCTAGCAGTGGTGGATTGTAAATTTGTTTAACAGCGGTGGATTGTAAATTTGTCTAACAGTGGTAGATTGTAAATTTGTCCAACAGTGGTGGATTGTAAATTTGTCTAACAGTGGTGGATTGTAAATTTGTTTAACAGCGGTGGATTGTAAATTTGTCTAACAGTGGTGGATTGTAAGTTTGTCTAACAGTGGTGGATTGTAAATTTGTCTAACAGTGGTGGATTGTAAATTTGTTTAACAGCGGTGGATTGTAAATTTGTCCAACAGTGGTAGATTGTAAATTTGTCCAACAGTGGTAGATTGTAAATTTGTCTAGCAGTGGTAGATTGTAAATTTGTCTAACAGTGGTAGATTGTAAATTTGTCTAACAGTGGTGGATTGTAAATTTGTCTAACAGTGGTAGATTGTAAATTTGTCCAACAGTGGTGGATTGTAAATTTGTCTAGCAGTGGTGGATTGTAAATTTGTCTAACAGTGGTGGATTGTAAATTTGTCTAACAGTGGTAGATTGTAAATTTGTCTAGCAGTGGTGGATTGTAAATTTGTCTAGCAGTAGTGGATTGTAAATTTGTCTAACAGTGGTGGATTGTAAATTTGTCTAACAGTGGTAGATTGTAAATTTGTCTAACAGTGTTGGATTGTAAGTTTTTAGCTTTTCGTGCTATTCTGCTATTATTTTTTGTTGATACATTTTTGCAGTTTTGTACTATCCAGTCCACTTGCAACACTCATTTTGCTGTGTGGATGTGTTTCTCAAGGTGCAATGTTTCAGCAGTGTGATTTATTGTCAAGCGGATTACATTTCACCTGAAACCTTATTGTGTAGAACACCTTGAAGACGAGTGACCCAAAGGTCATCAACACAACAATACGAAGGCTACCATTGACTTGTGTGATGCCTCTGATGAAACATCTGACAGTGAGATTGGAGGCTTTTGGCAGCGGTGCTGGTGGAAGTGGTGCTGGTGGAAGCGGTGCTGGTGGAAGTGGTGGTGTTGTGGTTCACACGTCTCTAATAAAGTGGGTCAGAGCCTTGTTACATATCCACGCCTCCTACCTGGCCACAGTGAGTCTTCTATATACATAGTTATGACATCGCTGTAGTGCACCAAGCTCTACGCAATTGGCATTTACATCTAAGATAGTGCAAAGTCACGATTGTGACGAATGTACAAATTCTTTCCGCATCGGTGGTTAAAAAGTAGGAATTTCTCACATGGTAGCTTTACGCAGTTCTGTTTGAATGTGGTAGCGAAAAAATGACACATGTTTTAGAAGTTGTCTTTTCGTGGTCTAAACATGAAAAGTAAAATCGAGCCATTTTATGGTAGTCAACATTTTGGTTTTGGATACAGCAAACAACTACAATAAAAATGGAGCACTATAATGCAAGGCTGTTAGCAGCAGTTAGAATTGTTGATAATTATAATAATCTAAGATGTCAACTATCTGTGTGCCATAGTATTTATATATATTAGCGATGCAAAAAACAATTGTTCATCTCTTTGCATTGTTGTAGCAATTATTATTATCAAAACGTTGAGTTCCCGATTTTTAGTTTTAGTAACATACTTGTTGTAAGAGAAGACAACTCAATTAGTTGGCTTTGCACAGTTTCATGTTATGCTAGATTTGTTTTAACTAAAACTGGCTCAAGCTTTGGGAACACTCTATAGCTAGCAGAGTTCCTCATTTTATCTGGGCTGTAAGTGCCTATTGTGAAGCTATTTGGCATACCCACCCTGTAACAGGCCTATAGATGTTGTTGTGTACTTATTCTAATCCGCGTTTTCCAATCCACAATAAAGGCTCTGCGATCAACTGGTTGAGGCTGCTGCAATATACTTTGTAGTTCCCTGAGCTGATGGAGAGGTTACAGATGATGTATTCAATCATGGAAAATCGAGTCAGCCAGCTTGGCACATTCACCAGGTTACAAGGTCGGTTGGAGCTCATGCTATCTCACATAGCGCGACAGAAGGACGATGACCAGAGCATAGAGAACTCTGCTGCCTTACTTACTCTACAAGATGGTAAGATTTGGCGCTGCACATTTATGTCTGGTATATAGTGCTCACATTTTAGTTCTCTCTCGTACTCTTTTAGTTATCTCTTGTACTCTTTTAGTCCTCTCTCGTACTCTTCTAGTTCTCTCTTGTACTCTTTTAGTTCTCTCTTGTACTCTTTTAGTTTTCTCTCGTACTCTTTTAGTTCTCTCTTGTATTCTTTTAGTTCTCTCTTGTATTCTTTTTGTTCTCCCTCGTACTATTTTAGTTCTCTCTCATACTCTTTTAGTTCTCTTTCGTACTCTTTTAGTTCTCTCTTGTACTCTTTTAGTTCTCTCTCGTACTCTTTTAGTTCTCTCTCGTACTCTTTTAGTTCTCTCTCGTATTCTTTTAGTTCTCTCTCGTACTCTTTTAGTTCTCTCTTGTATTCTTTTAGTTCTCTCTTGTATTCTTTTTGTTCTCTCTCGTACTATTTTAGTTCTCTCTCGTACTCTTTTAGTTCTCTTTCGTACTCTTTTAGTTCTCTCTTGTACTCTTTTAGTTCTCTCTCGTACTCTTTTAGTTCTCTCTCGTACACTTTTAGTTCTCTCTCGTACTCTTTTAGTTCTCTCTCGTACTCTTTTAGTTCTCTCTCGTACTCTTTTAGTTCCCTCTTGTACTATTTTAGTTCTCTCTTGTATTCTTTTAGTTCTCTTTCGTATTCTTTTAGTTCTCTCTTGTACTCTTTTAGTTCTCTCTTGTACTATTTTAGCTCTATCTTGTATTCTTTTAGTTCTCTCTTGTATTCTTTTAGTTCTCTCTTGTACTCTTTAGTTCTCTCTCGTACTCTTTTAGTTCTCTCTTGTATTATTTTAGTTCTCTCTTGTATTCTTTTAGTTCTCTGTCGTTCTCGTTTAGTTCTCTCTTGTACTCTTTTAGTTCTCTCTCGTATTCTTTTAGTTCTCTCTTGATGGCTTTGTCAATTTGTTAATATACCCTCTGGCGTGTGTTTACTAAATCATATATCAAGTCAAAGCTTTTTCAACAGGCTTTCCAGCTCTTTATAATAAAACGTGCTCATTTTTTGTAAAAAATATTTACTCCTATTCATAAAGCAACTGCAGCCACTTCACAAAAACGCCAAATTCTTTTTGGTACAAGTAGCTGGTATTTAACAGCTATATTCACCAAAGTCGACAATTAAATTGAAAAAATCTTGTTTTTGGATACATCTCTGGGCAGTTTTTTGTCACTGTTACAAATCAATTTTTTGTTCTAGCCAGAATTTTTGTCAAAAAATACTGAAGCAACACGATTCTGAAAAACTGGCGTGTTGCACTTTATTTGAAATGACCCAAATTCAACTTTCAAACATACTGATTACAAAATGTTCGGAAATTATAAAAAATAATAATTATAAATATTATTTATTTGAGGTTCCTTGCACTAGTCCAAGACTCGTAAATTGATCATCAAAATATCGGTTATTTGTTACTTTCCTTTTAGACAACAATAACTTGTAGACAACAATAACTTGTAGAAAGCAATAACTTGTAGACAACAATAACTTGTAGACAACAATAACTTGTTCCAAAATAAGTCCTGTTTGACTGCAACAACAAGATTTTTGTATGTTGACAGGAAAAGGAGAAAATGAAAAATTTTTATCATCAAATTTAGCTTGTGGTCATCTATTCAAAAAGAGTTTCTAGTGTCAAAATACACATCCATAAACTCCTGTTACTGAAATGTGATGAACAAAAATAGTTAAAGTTGTGTCCTCATTACTGCATGCTGAGCACGCCATTGGCCGCTCGGTGTCAATCCTTTTTTTGTGTAATTTATTTGCTGTGTCACTTTGAAGTATTTAATAAGGGTTTTTAAATTGATCACATCCGTTTATAGAGTCGTCGGAAGATGAGATGGTAGATGACCTGGATATGATGATGGTTCACTCAGAGTCCGAGGTAGATCAATCTCAGTCTGTACCTCTCTCCCAATATCTATACCTCTCGATCTATGTCTATGCTTCTCTGTCTATATCTATGTCCCTCCATCTATATCTATGCCTCTCTCTATCTATACCTCTCTGTCTATATCTATACCTCTCTGTCTATATCTATGTCCCTCTATCTATATCTATACCTCTCTGTCTATATCTATGCCTCTCTATCTATATCTATACCTCTGTCTATATCTATGCCTCTATGTCTATGCCTCTCTGTCTATATCTATAACTCTCTGTCTATATCTACGCATCTCTGTCTATATCTATAACTCTCTGTCTATATCTATACCTCTCAGTCTATATCTATGCATCTCTGTCTTGTCTATGCTTCTCTGTCTATATCTATGTCCCTCTATCTATATCTATACCTCTCTGTCTATATCTATGCCTGTCTGTCTATATCTATGCATCTCTGTCTATATCTATACCTCTCTGTCTATATCTATGCCTGTCTGTCTATATCTATGCCTCTCTGTCTATATCTATACCTCTCAGTCTATATCTATACCTCTCTGTCTATATCTATAACTCTCTGTCTATATTTATACCTCTCTGTCTATATCTATGCCTCTCTGTCTATATCTATGCCTCTCTGTCTATATCTATACCTCTCTGTCTTGCCTATGCCTGTCTGTCTATATCTATGCCTCTCTGTCTATATTTATACCTCTCTGTCTATATCTATGCCTTTCTGTCTATATCTATACCTCTCTGTCTATATCTATACCTCTCTGTCTTGTCTATGCTTCTCTGTCTATATCTATGCATCTCTGTCTTGTCTATGCTTCTCTGTCTATATCTATGCATCTTTGTCTTGTCTATGCCTGTCTGTCTATATCTATGCCTCTCTGTCTATATCTATACCTCTCAGTCTATATCTATACCTCTCTGTCTATATCTATAACTCTCTGTCTATATTTATACCTCTCTGTCTATATCTATGCCTCTATGTCTATATCTATACCTCTCTGTCTTGCCTATGCCTGTCTGTCTATATCTATGCCTCTCTGTCTATATTTATACCTCTCTGTCTATATCTATGCCTTTCTGTCTATATCTATACCTCTCTGTCTATATCTATACCTCTCTGTCTTGTCTAGGCTTCTCTGTCTATATCTATGCATCTCTGTCTTGTCTATGCTTCTCTGTCTATATCTATGCATCTCTGTCTTGTCTATGCCTGTCTGTCTATATCTATGCATCTCTGTCTATATCTATGCCTCGCTGTCTATATCTATACCTCTCAGTCTATATCTATACCTCTCAGTCTATATCTATGCCTCTCTGTCTATATCTATGCCTCTCTGTCTATATCTATACCTCTCCATCTATATCTATACATCTGTCTATATCTATGCCTCTCTGTCTATATCTATACCTCTCTGTCTATATCTATACCTCTCAGTCTATATCTATACCTCTCTGTCTATATCTATACCTCTCTGTCTATGTCTATACCTCTCAGTCTATGTCTATACCTCTGCCTATATCTATAAGTCTCTCATTATGCTTGTATTATTAACGTGTCGTTGTTGTTGCTAGTCATTGTTGTTAGACACTTTTAGAAATGTTTGAGTTTTCCTAGTTTTAACATTTTGTTTCTCCTACCCGATGCTACACACTGTACACACACCGTACGCATGTCGTACACACACCGTACACACGCCGTCATGGCACCCTGTACGCATGCCATGATGCATTCTAGTCTCTAACAATAAACAACTAGATGAACACAGGCATTACTTAGTACTACTGGTTGGTGTTACTTGCAATTAGTGTTAATGTCAGTTTCTTTACTCGCTCTTTCATTTATAGGACGGCTATCTGTCTGCAGACGAGGATGATCTGGTCAAATGAAGGCACAGCTGTAAATAAATATGCCTCCTATCCAGCTAGGCAAGGGGACCTACAGGCACCCACCCCACCTGTGCCACTATATAATCAGATTCACTGAGCCAACTTTCTATTAGATGATTGTATTGTGTATGAACTGATGGCTATGCACTGCACTCCAGCTTTTACTTTTTCTACGTATGGTGTGTCACGGTCCCTCCACCCGTTGTACGTTAGGTCACCACTGTGAACGCTGTTGATTGGTCTGTTCACCAGTCTAGCAGATCATTGGCTAATTGTAAATATTTTAACACGCAAATCATTTTACTTTGGTCGGTGTATTGAAAGCCGGAGGTATACCCGCATGTATAGTTATTAATGAGCAGCTATTTATAGATTGTATATTTGTATAGCATATATACATGTGCACCATCGTATCCTTGAATGGGCAATCCTTATTGCTCTCCTCTCCTTGTACAATTACTGTTGGCTGGAGTGAACACTTATATGGCTGTTTCAATGAATGGAATACAATAAATTATTTGGCCTGTCCATCTACAAATAGCTGATATATTCAATGGGCATCTGCAAATTGTCTAAATATATACAAGGCCATCACCCACACAGTTCATGTCTATTATTTCCAGGAAAGATGCAGTAGTCACATGACACATTGTACAGTAGTCACATCACATGTTATACATTAGTCACGTGACATGTACATTAGTCACATGACACATTGTACAGTAGTTACATGACACGTTATACAGTAGTCGCATGACACGTTATACAGTAGTCACATGGTACGTTATACAGTAGTCACATGATGTGCGCTACTGTAGTCACATGACAAATACAGTAGTCACATGGTAATTTGTGAAGAGATCACATTGCAGAGTAGAACTACATGTGGAGGCAGTTATTACATTCACTGCCTACGATAGCGTATTTTAAATTATACCCACTTGGCATATGTCGTTGGCCTATGCTTAGTTCATATTTGCAATAATCTCTTATTTGCCAGTTTTATCGTTTGTTCAATGAAAAGAGAAATGATGAACTAGAGGAATGCGTGCTTGTCTTGGAGTTTTATATCAACGTGGAGATGATTATTGGTGGAGGCTGTCTACAGCTGATTATGAACGCTGATTGGCTGTCAACATTTATTACTGTCATTGCTGCTGTATAGTAGTAGTAATGCCTGGTCTCCAAACAACCACAGCACTGTTGTAATAAGAGAGTTTCCTCTTGCTGAGTTTTCATATGGCATTGTGTCGGCCTATAATGGCGGTCAACTGGTGCTGAATATTACAAAGCAATGGAGGGCTGATAGCGTTATTGCTATTACCAAACTTCCTACTAAAAGAAATGTATAACATGACAACCTGTAACCTTTGCTGTCTTGTCTGACTTTATAAACAATTCTGGCAGTAAACTTTCAACTTTCCATGTAGGTTCAAAGGTTTGTCAAAGAAAACAAGCTGAACATCTCATGTTGATTGAATTTTATCTTAACATTTTCTCTTTCAGCATCATCGGCGCTGCTGCCTTTCATCCGATTATACCCAACAGCATGCACGCTGACTGCAATAATTGTTTGCATTGCTAGTTAAGAGTGATTCACTCAGATAGCCTTAGTACATTTGTTGGCGTTTTGTTTAAATGAAGGGGGTGCTCTATAATACCACTCCGTTCCATACCATAATTAGTGCTACTATAACTAACTTACTGTTTACAACAATGATAGCAGGCTTTTTCTATCCCCCAACACAGTGCAGAAGTAAGACATGAAAATTGTGAAGTATATACAAAAATATTGTGCAATGAGTCTGCAATGAATGGTATGTTGGGTACGTTGTGTTATATCTATCAATAGTAAGTATACTGTATTATATCTACCAATAGTGTACTCTGTTATATCTACCAATGGTATACGGTGTTATATCTACCAATAGTATACTGTGTTATATCTACCTATGGTATACGGTGTTATATCTACCAATAGTATACTGTGTTATATCTACCAATAGTGTACTCTGTTATATCTACCAATAGTGTACTCTGTTATATCTACCAATGGTATACTCTGTTATATCTACCAATAGTATACTGTGTTATATCTACCAATAGTATACTGTGTTATATCTACCAATAGTATACTCTGTTATATCTACCAATAGTATACTCTGTTATATCTACCAATAGTACACTCTGTTATATCTACCAATAGTGTACTGTGTTATATCTACCAATAGTATACTGTGTTATATCTACCAATAGTATACTGTGTTATATCTACCAATAGTATACTCTGTTATATCTACCAATAGTACACTCTGTTATATCTACCAATAGTGTACTGTGTTATATCTACCAATAGTGTACTCTGTTATATCCACCAATAGTATACTCTGTTATATCTACCTATAGTGTACTGTGTTATATCTACCAATAGTATACTCTGTTATATCTACCAATAGTATACTCTGTTATATCTACCAATAGTACACTCTGTTATATCTACCAATAGTGTACTCTGTTATATCTACCAATAGTATCCTGTGTTATATCTACCAATAGTATCCTGTGTTATATCTACCAATAGTATCCTGTGTTATATCTACCAATAGTGTACTCTGTTATATCCACCAATAGTATACTGTGTTATATCTACCAATAGTATCCTGTGTTATATCTACCAATGGTATACTCTGTTATATCTACCAATAGTGTACTCTGTTATATCTACCAATAGTATCCTGTGTTATATCTACCAATAGTGTACTCTGTTATATCCACCAATAGTATACTGTGTTATATCTACCAATAGTATCCTGTGTTATATCTACCAATGGTATACTCTGTTATATCTACCAATAGTGTACTCTGTTATATCTACCAAGAGTACACTGTGTTATATCTACCAAGAGTATACCGTGTTATATCTACCAGTTTTTCCATATTGGGATGCTGACAATGGGAGCTGTGGGGTTGATACATAGACCTAGGTCTATGGGTTGATACTATTGTTATATATGGGAAGTAAATTAATTAGTATTGATCTGTGTAGCGCTGTGACAAGCATAGTATGCTCAAACACCGGCGCACCACCACCCCAACCAGGGAGCTCGGCTTGTGTTCTACGAATACTCTCTCATGCGAGGGCAGTACAACTAAGAGAAGTGCCTCTGTGCCCCCTATACTAGACCGGACCGTGGATCAAGGACTTATGGCAAGCAAAAGCAGGTGGGTACTTGGCTACTAGCCAACTATCACACCAGTTGTCTTCTGTAATATTATTAGTGCCCTAGTAGGCTGGTAAATGAGTGAAGCACAGTTTTCTATAGTTGGTCAACGCTGCAAGCTAAAAGTAAGCATGACCTTGCATTTTTAACTTTTTACTCTCCCCTCCGGCTATTTTTGAGCACTTTATTGTACAACCTGAAGTTGAATGTATTTTATAATATGGACATTGCAGCGTCTGCAGTGAGCACTGCTTAGTAGCTGCCAGGGCAAGTGTGGTGGTCTTTGATGACTTGTACAAAAAATGGATTTCTACTTGCGAATTTCCAAGTGGCGTATCGAAAGTGCAGATATTTCATGACCCCATCAACCGAACTTATCGGGTGGTTGGTAGGAGAATACAGAATAAAGAGGTAAGAAGGAGTTGGCAGTCAGGTAAAACGTTTCCCATATTAATCCTCTGATCTCCATGCAGCTGCATTTGCCATGTAGAATTCTTGTAAATAATTCAAGACAAAATGGCTGTTTGGGAGTTTCCTACTACTAATATTGTAAGTGGGCGTTGAATAAAAGAAAGCAATTAAAGAGCTGTAGACGGTGGGCCCAAGTAGGCTGGTTGCTGTATGGTAAAACAAACAGGCTGGTGCGCTCAGATGATGAGAGCTTTGAATGTAATGTCAAGCGCCCACTGCTCTGCTCTATTGGTATCTTGCCATCTGATGTGCCGCCATTTCTTACATTCCATATCATTTGAAAATAAACAATTTAAAGACTCGTTGCCCATCGCAATCGCTTTTTAAAAACAGTATTATTAAAATATACTCGGGGAAAAAGTGTTTTGTATCAGTAACTATTAAGCCTGGCTCACATACATATCGTAGATGCTCGCAAGTGATTGCAGGTCCTCGTACGAAGACCTGCGATACATGTTCACATAAACTTAGCAAACTCACGATCACAAGAGGTATAATCACTCTCTTGACTGGGAGGTAATAAAATCTCGAAGCCCGTCTTCACCATGGACTAGGTCCATGGTCTTGACTGATCAACGACTATATTTATACTAAATGAATTATCGTCGTTCAAGCACACCGATCTATTTATTATTTTTAACAAGTTAACAATTTTATTAAATTGTTACTCATTTTATCATAAAATATTATTCCATATTTTTCAATTAAATTTATAATTGTTGTTCAATGTGCATTATTGTTTTTTTACCATCTCTTAGTATATCATTTTTTATTCTCAAGTTATAATAATATACTAATTATGCTATTATCATATAAAAATTTACAGAAAATATAAATGATTATACATTTAAATAAACTATCATGATACTTCATCAGGAAAATTAATAACAAATAATAATTAATATTTATAATTAAACAGTTACAATTTTTTATTTATTATAATTTTTGATGGCACTCATGTTTACATGAATAACCTTGACCTAATTGTGGTTTTTAAAAAACAAAGTAAGAAAATTGTACGCCCTATCATATGACCGTCGCAGGAAAGTTTGTTCAGCTGAACTTTTCTACGAGCCTCTACGACAGCATGCGTCGTCGTACGAGCCATTGCAAATCCAGGTTCACATACATAGCAGCTCGTCGTGCAAGGATCTGCGATCACTTGCGAGCATCTATGATATGTATGTGAACCAGGCTTAAACAATGACTAATGATATCATATGAGCTACAGGTGTGATCCACAGGTGTGATATACAGGTGTGTTCTACAGGTGTGAACTACAGGTGTGATCTACAGGTGTGATCTACTGGTGTGACCTACAAGCGTGATCTAAAGGTGGGATCCACGGGTGTGATTTACAGGTATGATTACAGGTGTGAACTACAAGTGTGATATACAGGTGTGATCTACTGGTGTGACCTACAAGCGTGATCTGAAGGTGGGATCCATAGGTGTGATTTACAGGTGTGAACGACAAGTGTGATCTACAGGTGTGATCTACTGGTGTGACCTACAAGCGTGATCTAAAGGTGGGATCCACAGGTGTGATTTACAGGTGTGAACTACAAGTGTGATCTACAGGTGTGATCTACTGGTGTGACCTACAAGCGTGATCTAAAGGTGGGATCCACAGGTGTGATTTACAGGTGTGAACTACAAGTGTGATCTACAGGTGTGATCTACTGGTGTGACCTACAAGAGTGATCTAAAGGTGGGATCCACAGGTGTGATTTACAGGTGTGAACGACAAGTGTGATCTACTGGTGTGACCTACAAGCGTGATCTAAAGGTGGGATCCACAGGTGTGATTTACAGGTGTGAACGACAAGTGTGATCTACAGGTGTGATCTACTGGTGTTATCTACAGATGTGATCTACAGGTGTGATCTACAAGCGTGATCTACAGGTGTGATATACAGGTGTGATATACAGGTGTGAATTAGGAAGTACAAATCATAAATGCTGGTTAGTTACCAACTGCTATTGGTAAACGTCATGGAGTTGTCATATTCTGTCTGCGTTAGTACACTGCTTACTGTGCGTACTGCTTACTGTGCGTACTGCTTACTGTGCGTACTGCTTACTGTGCGTACTGCTTACTGTGCGTACTGCTTACTGTGCGTACTGCTTACTGTGCGTACTGCTTACTGTGCGTACTGCTTACTGTGCGTACTGCTTACTGTGCGTACTGCTTACTGTGCGTACTGCTTACTGTGCGTACTGCTTACTGTGCGTACTGCTTACTGTGCGTACTGCTTACTGTGCGTACTGCTTACTGTGCGTACTGCTTACTGTGCGTACTGCTTACTGTGCGTACTGCTTACTGTGCGTACTGCTTACTGTGCGTACTGCTTACTGTGCGTACTGCTTACTGTGCGTACTGCTTACTGTGCGTACTGCTTACTGTGCGTACTGCTTACTGTGCGTACTGCTTACTGTGCGTACTGCTTACTGTGCGTACTGCTTACTGTGCGTACTGCTTACTGTGCGTACTGCTTACTGTGCGTACTGCTTACTGTGCGTACTGCTTACTGTGTGTACTGCTTACTGTTGCAAATCCATAATGTTGATACCCTCATGTTTTAGGTGACACTCAATACTATGGTTACAGCAAACATCAAGTACAGTGAAGCCACGCCCACTTTTCATCAATGGAGGGACTGCAGTCGTAGGGTATTCGGCCTTAACTTTTCGAACAAGGATGATGCTACAACCTTCAGCAAATGCATGCTAGTTGTATTGAATCTATTACAACACACAGGTATGTTACATGCTTGGCTCACATTTACAACATCAGCTGACTCTTTGTTCACCTACACAAACCTTCTCCTCTACACAAACCCTCTCCTCTACACAAACCATCCCCTCTACACAAACCCTCTCCTCTACACAAACCCTCTCCTCTACACAAACCCTCCCCTCTACACAAACCCTCTCCTCTACACAAACCCTCTCCTCTACACAAACCTTCTCCTCTACACAAACCATCTCACCTACACAAACCCTCTCCTCTACACAAACCCTCTCCTCTACACAAACCCTCCCCTCTACACAAGCCCTCTCCTCTACACAAACCCTCTCCTCTACACAACCCCTCTCATCTACACAAACCCTCTCCTCTACACAAACCCTCTCCTCTACACAAACCCTCTCCTCTACACAAACCCTCTCTTCTACACAAACCCTCTCCTCTACACAAACCCTCTCTTCTACACAAACCCTCTCCTCTACACAAACCCTCTCCTCTACACAAACCCTCCCCTCTACACAAACCCTCTCCTCTACACAAACCCTCTCCTCTACACAAACCCTCCCCTCTACACAAACCCTCTCCTCTACACAAACCCTCTCCTCTACACAAACCCTCTCCTCTACACAAACCCTCCCCTCTACACAAACCCTCTCATCTACACAAACCCTCTCCTCTACACAAACCCTCTCCTCTACACAAACCCTCCCCTCTACACAAACCCTCTCATCTACACAAACCCTCTCCTCTACACCAACCCTCTCCTCTACACAAACCCTCTCCTCTACACAAACCCTCTCCTCTACACAAACTCTCTCCTCTACACAAACCCTCTCCTCTACACAAACCCTCTCCTCTACACAAACCCTCTCCTCTACACAAACCCTCCCCTCTACACAAACCCTCTCATCTACACAAACCCTCTCCTCTACACCAACCCTCTCCTCTACACAAACCCTCTCCTCTACACAAACCCTCTCCTCTACACAAACTCTCTCCTCTACACAAACCCTCTCCTCTACACAAACCCTCTCCTCTACACAAACCCTCTCCTCTACACAAACCCTCTCCTCTACACAAACCCTCTCCTCTACACAAACCCTCTCATCTACACAAACCCTCTCATCTACACAAACCCTCTCCTCTACACAAACTCTCTCCTCTACACAAACCCTCTCCTCTACACAAACCCTCTCCTCTACACAAACCCTCTCCTCTACACAAACCCTCTCCTCTACACAAACCCTCTCCTCTACACAAACCCTCTCATCTACACAAACCCTCTCCTCTACACAAACCCTCTCCTCTACACAAACCCTCTCCTCTACACAAACCCTCCCCTCTACACAAACCCTCTCATCTACACAAACCCTCTCCTCTACACCAACCCTCTCCTCTACACAAACCCTCTCCTCTACACAAACCCTCTCCTCTACACAAACCCTCTCCTCTACACAAACCCTCTCCTCTACACAAACCCTCTCCTCTACACAAACCCTCTCCTCTACACAAACCCTCCCCTCTACACAAACCCTCTCCTCTACACAAACCCTCTCCTCTACACAAACCCTCTCCTCTACACAAACCCTCTCCTCTACACAAACCCTCTCCTCTACACAAACCCTCTCCTCTACACAAACCCTCTCCTCTACACAAACCCTCTCCTCTACACAAACCATCTCACCTACACAAACCCTCTCATCTACACAAACCCTCTCACCTACACAAACCCTCTCCTCTACACAAACCCTCTCCTCTACACAAACCCTCTCCTCTACACAAACCATCTCACCTACACAAACCCTCTCCTCTACACAAACCCTCTCCTCTACACAAACCCTTCCCTCTACACAAACCCTCTCCTCTACACAAACCCTCTCCTCTACACAAACCCTCTCCTCTACACAAACCCTCCCCTCTACACAAACCCTCTCCTCTACACAAACCCTCTCCTCTACACAAACCTTCTCCTCTACACAAACCCTCTCCTCTACACAAACCCTCTCACCTACACAAACCCTCTCCTCTACACAAACCCTCTCCTCTACACAAACCCTCTCCTCTACACAAACCCTCTACACAAACCCTCTCACCTACACAAACCCTCTCTTCTACACAAACCCTCTCCTCTACACAAACCCTCTCCTCTACACAAACCCTCTCCTCTACACAAACCCTCTCCTCTACACAAACCCTCTCCTCTACACAAACCCTCTACACAAACCCTCTCACCTACACAAACCCTCTCTTCTACACAAACCCTCTCCTCTACACAAACCTTCTCCTCTACACAAACCCTCTCCTCTACACAAACCCTCTCACCTACACAAACCCTCTCCTCTACACAAACCCTCTCCTCTACACAAACCCTCTCCTCTACACAAACCCTCTCCTCTACACAAACCCTCTCCTCTACACAAACCATCTCACCTACACAAACCCTCTCATCTACACAAACCCTCTCACCTACACAAACCCTCTCCTCTACACAAACCCTCTCCTCTACACAAACCCTCTCCTCTACACAAACCATCTCACCTACACAAACCCTCTCCTCTACACAAACCCTCTCCTCTACACAAACCCTTCCCTCTACACAAACCCTCTCCTCTACACAAACCCTCTCCTCTACACAAACCCTCTCCTCTACACAAACCCTCCCCTCTACACAAACCCTCTCCTCTACACAAACCCTCTCCTCTACACAAACCTTCTCCTCTACACAAACCCTCTCCTCTACACAAACCCTCTCACCTACACAAACCCTCTCCTCTACACAAACCCTCTCCTCTACACAAACCCTCTCCTCTACACAAACCCTCTACACAAACCCTCTCACCTACACAAACCCTCTCTTCTACACAAACCCTCTCCTCTACACAAACCCTCTCCTCTACACAAACCCTCTCCTCTACACAAACCATCTCACCTACACAAACCCTCTCATCTACACAAACCCTCTCCTCTACACAAACCCTCTCATCTACACAAACCCTCTCCTCTACACAAACCCTCTCCTCTACACAAACCCTCTCCTCTACACAAACCCTCTCCTCTACACAAACCCTCTCCTCTACACAAACCCTCTCCTCTACACAAACCCTCTCCTCTACACAAACCCTCTCCTCTACACAAACCCTCTCCTCTACACAAACCCTCCCCTCTACACAAACCCTCTCACCTACACAAACCCTCTACTCTACACAAACCCTCTACTCTACACAAACCCTCTCTTCTACACAAACCCTCTCTTCTACACAAACCCTCTCTTCTACACAAACCCTCTCCTCTACACAAACCCTCTCATCTACACAAACCCTCTCACCTACACAAACCCTCTCCTCTACACAAACCCTCTCCTCTACACAAACCCTCTCCTCTACACAAACCATCTCACCTACACAAACCCTCTCCTCTACACAAACCCTCTCCTCTACACAAACCCTTCCCTCTACACAAACCCTCTCCTCTACACAAACCCTCTCCTCTACACAAACCCTCTCCTCTACACAAACCCTCCCCTCTACACAAACCCTCTCCTCTACACAAACCCTCTCCTCTACACAAACCTTCTCCTCTACACAAACCCTCTCCTCTACACAAACCCTCTCACCTACACAAACCCTCTCCTCTACACAAACCCTCTCCTCTACACAAACCCTCCCCTCTACACAAACCCTCTCCTCTACACAAACCATCTCACCTACACAAACCCTCTCATCTACACAAACCCTCTCCTCTACACAAACCCTCTCCTCTACACAAACCATCTCACCTACACAAACCCTCTCCTCTACACAAACCCTCTCCTCTACACAAACCCTCTCCTCTACACAAACTCTCTCCTCTACACAAACTCTCTCCTCTACACAAACCCTCTACTCTACACAAACCCTCTCCTCTACACAAACCCTCTCCTCTACACCAACCCTCTCCTCTACACAAACCCTCTCCTCTACACAAACCCTCTCCTCTACACAAACTCTCTCCTCTACACAAACCCTCTCCTCTACACAAACCCTCCCCTCTACACAAACCCTCTCCTCTACACAAACCCTCTCCTCTACACAAACCCTCTCCTCTACACAAACCCTCTCCTCTACACAAACCCTCTCCTCTACACAAACCCTCTCCTCTACACAAACCCTCTCCTCTACACAAACCCTCTCCTCTACACAAACCCTCTCCTCTACACAAACCCTCTCCTCTACACAAACCCTCTCCTCTACACAAACCCTCTCCTCTACACAAACTCTCTCCTCTACACAAACCCTCTCCTCTACACAAACCCTCTCCTCTACACAAACTCTCTCCTCTACACAAACCCTCTCCTCTACACAAACCCTCTCCTCTACACAAACCCTCTCTTCTACACAAACCCTCTCCCCTACACAAACCCTCTCCTCTACACAAACCCTCTCCTCTACACAAACCCTCCCCTCTACACAAACCCTCTCCTCTACACAAACCCTTTCCTCTACACAAACCCTCTCCTCTACACAAACCCTCTCCTCTACACAAACCCTCTCCTCTACACAAACCCTCTCCTCTACACAAACCCTCTCCTCTACACAAACCCTCTCCTCTACACAAACCCTCTCACCTGCTCATTGTATTTTAGTTGTTGTAAATCCTGTTTAGATGCTTGCTTCGCTTTAGGGTGCTTTCGGATACCCTACGTATAGCGCAGTCGATGAACAGTTGTTGAGGGCTCTCTGATGAGTCTACATTCAAGTTATCTGTGCTTTAAACCACAAACATATTTGTTTCCAACAAGTTCTATTGAAACTCTAAAGCTAAAGCTAAAGCGAGCCCAATTTAGTTGTTTTACAAACAGAAATTAATTACGATGATGTTATCGTTTGCTATATTTTTTGTATATGCTATAATGTATTGTCACTATTCAAAACGGGAAGAATGCAGTGATAATAAGTCGACTCGTTAGAATTGTTGATTAGGTGGAGACAACTCTGTGTCCTCATCGACGCTACCTATCTCACTCGGCACTTCGCATTGTCAAACCCAAATTGCCTATCGCCGCCATTCTTTTGGCACTCAATGATGGGGTTTCTTAATGGTGTCGTTTAATCCCATCATTAATCCCATCATTAATCCCATCATTAATCCCATCATTAATCCCTATGTGTAGGATATCCGAAAGCACCCTAATGTTATTAAGTCATTTTGACTCGTTAGTGATATGCATGTTTGGTATACTTGGTACTTTTACAGAAGCCCAACAAGAGAGCACAACTCCGATAGATCAACAACTACATATAGATGTACCAGACGCTAAGAGTGCACCTGCACCTGGAGATGGTACTGCACACAACAGCTTCCTGTAAGTGCTGTGTGGCCAAACATACAGTAGTTTATACAATAAATATACAGTAGCGTATACAATATACAGTAGCGTATACAATATACAGTAGCATATACAATAAATATACAGTAGCGTATACAATATACAGTAGCGTATACAATATACAGTAGCATATACAATATACAGTAGTATATAACATAATATATAGCATCATATATAATATATAGCACCATATATAACATATAGCACAATATATAGCACCATATATAATATATAGCACCACATATAATATATAGCATCATATATAATATATAGCACCATATATAACATATAGCACAATATATAGCACCATATATAATATATAGCACCACATATAATATATAGCATCATATATAATATATAGCACAATATATAGCACCACATATAATATATAGCATCATATATAATATATAGCACCATATATAACATATAGCACAATATATAGCACCATATATAATATATAGCACCACATATAATATATAACATCATATATAATATATAGCACAATATATAGCACCACATATAATATATAGCATCATATATAATATATAGCACCATATATAACATATAGCACAATATATAGCACCATATATAATATATAGCACCACATATAATATATAACATCAAATATAATATATAGCACCATATATAACATATAGCACAATATATAGCACCATATATAATATATAGCACCACATATAATATATAGCATCATATATAATATATAGCACAATATATAGCACCATATATAATATATAGCACAATATATAGCACCACATATAATATATAGCACCATATATAATATATAGCACCACATATAATATATAACACCATATATAATATATAGCACAATATATAGCACCACATATAATATATAGCACCACATATAATATATAACACCATATATAATATATAACACCATATATAATATATAGCACCATATATAATATATAGCATCATATATAATATATAGCACAATATATAGCACCATATATAATATATAGCATCATATATAATATATAGCACAATATATAGCACCATATATGATATAGCTAGCAGTATTACCCGTCATATTCAAATATCATTAATGCCAGCCTGCTGTATTCTCACCTCGCTCTACTTCTCACCCTCTGACTTGCTCTACCTTCGCCCTGTTCCACCCCTTTTCCACTTTAACCCCTCTCCCTCTCCCTTCCTCACTCTCTCTCCCTTCTGTTTGAATGTTAGTTTAGGTTTGCTGAGCAAACATACTTGCAAGAACAATGTTATAAAAATATCTATGTGTACTGCTCCCTCGTTACTACTTATATGTCAATGTCAGTCATACAATGAAATGGAATTGCTTGATTGACAACCCAGTCAAAGTGACGCATAGTAGCAAAATGCAACTGTTTGTGAATCATCTCCACCTGCATTATTGAAAATAATAAGTCTACAAATATCCCCCCCCCCCCCCCATACATTAGATTAATCTAATGAAATATTTTTACACCAGTTTTGAGTTCTATCATCAGTTTATGCGTCCATTCACCTGGAATGACAAACATATAGTTATGCAGACATTCAGACAGGCAAACGTTTTTCACTTTTGCATAGCTATAGCCTCAAGTCACATATGTATAGCATATAGTTATGTAATGTGTACTAAACAGCAACATTTCACTATTTGCTAACAATAAATTATAATATAGATAAGGATGCAGTAACAGGCTCACTTTGCATCAATCCCCCCCCCCCCCCACATTCTGATCATTGCAGGCCGATCTAATTACAGCCAAAGCACAAGTAATGTATTAACATTTTCTAATCAGCAGATCTTACCCTTCATACGTAATAAATGCTCCTAATTGATATAAATAGATGTGAGAGGAAACTGAATAAATTCTTTACATCTTTGGGGTATACTCAACTGTACACATCTTTTGTCTGATTGATCAACTGCATTGATAGTGTCCGCTCTACTGCATTGATAGTGTCTGCTCTACTACATTGATAGTGTCCGCTCTACTGCATTGATGGTGTCTGCTCTGCTGCATTGATAGTGTCTGCTCGTCTATTCGTGCTATGTACTTTCTCATAGCTTAACAACTTCTTTAACACTTTTCGCTTGGATCATTGTCAGCGGTAGATGGGAAATCTCACTCAACATGGCAGCTGCGGGACGCGAGCTCTATCATATACCAGTTATAAACAACAATAATGAAGGCTTTCGTTCACCGACACAAATGGAATCTACGCCGAAGTTTGTTATACGTGACAATACGACATTTCGTAGCTCTCCCAGTTCGAGGCTGCACCAACCTACGATCCAATCTTTTGATGCTGGAGTGTATTTGACTACGCATGACACAGGTTATAGACGCTCTGTTAGTCCGAGACGCCTGATGTAAGTACGCTGGTCAAGTGAATCAACTAGACATGCCCAATACTGAATACTTGCTTGGCATGTCTTATAAATATTCAATTAAAACATTTACAGTATAAAATCATTTGTACAATAGTAAGATAGCAGCTACTAGCTACTAAACTATTTGGTTCTAAAATGTCACGTATGAGCTTGTGGATGAAAAGCATATAGTATGCAAAATTGAGTCATCACCAGTGGATGGCTCCGACTAATACATCACTACCATGACTATTATACCACTGCTATGATTATCACATTACTACCATGACTATTATACCACTGCTATGACTATCACATTACTACCATGACTATTATACCACTGCTATGACTATTATACCACTACTACGACTATTATACCACCGTTATGACTATTGCATCACTACTATGACTATTACACCACTGCTATGACTATTATACCACTACTACGACTATTATACCACTGCTATGACTATTGCATCACTACTATGACTAGTACACCACTATTATGACTTTTATACCACCACTATGACTATTATACCACTGCTATGACTATTACATCACTACTATGACTATTATATCACCACTATGACCACTGTATCACTAATATGCCTAATGATGACTCAGTACACAGCTAACAATAAGAATGCAGCCAGCAGGCTACATTTCAGCCTATATATGGATGTATACAACAACGCAGTACTGTTTGTGCTATTAGCAGCTTCAACACAGCGGCGCGGCGCGGTACAATTTGCTCTTCATGTTGCGCAATTGCTCGAATCTGTAAAAGCATTATAAGTGCATTTCAAGGTTGTAACATCAGTTTATTGTTTGCACATTTCTGCATTTGCAGTCATCTCACCAGCTTGCCCTTGCTCAAGTATCTGTAATTTATAGTAATAATGAGGCTTGAAAAGTAACTATAACCTTGTTTGTTGGTTGGTGGTGCCTGTACAGTTACAGTATCAGAGACGATTTGCATACAAAATCTGAATTTGATGATCGATAGTGATACGTAGGGAAGGGGAAGGACATATTTTTATAAACAGTACCGTGGGCCTTAGTTTAAAGAAAACGTCAGCTTAAAGGGAGTTTGGTATCTTTTGTCTACTATTATGCAATAAATATAATCTTGTGTTTGTAGACTGACTGCCAGCAGCTCAAACCAACAGATAGCATCACCTGCGCAAAATGTTGAGAGGCAGCAGGTGAGTGTTTACACTGAGTAGTTGGCAGCACTCTTGCATCTCTGTGAAAGTTGTACATATAGTTTTGTACAAAGTCATGCTACGAGAGGAAAGAGATGCTCTTCCTTCAATTATATTTAAGATGAAATGTAAAGTCCTTGAACAAACCGCTAACAGAAGGAATATCCATAATATGTTACAAGCAAACCCTCGTCTCAAAAGATTGTGATTGGACATGTTTGTTCTCAAAATTATGGTAGTAACTGCCACAATTCTTTATATATTATGTAGCAGGGAGTAGGAGCCCGCCATGCTGAATACAGCACACCAACACAACTGAGTGACTACCATACTCCAGTAACCATAGTTACATCTAACAACTCATACAGACAACCAGAGCCAGGACATACCCTCCCACAAGTGAGGGCCACATCTGTAGCTGACCCAACGCAGTCCTTTGCATTTCAAGCACAAACCTATCAGCAGCCTGGCAGCTTCAGCACATACCAGCCAGTAACAGGCTCAACTATTCCTCAGTATGAGCAACAGTCGCTGATTGGCAGCAGTCAGCGAGCCCAACAGATCATCTACGATGAGCCATCAGATAGCGTTGATACTGACATCCACTCCTCAACTGTCATCACCAGTGCACCAGCTCTTGGTGAAAGTCAAAATGTTTTCTGTACAGGACAGGCTAAGAGAGCAGGCAAGAGTTTGAATAGCTTTTATCATAGTTTTAGTCGGTAAATTTAAAGACTCTTACTCTAAAAAAATCTAGAAACGAAAAGAAACCATATTTTTTTTTTTTTTGCGACTCAGAAAATTTTGATTTTGCATTTTAAATCATCAAACTACTTTTGGAAAAGTCCTAATTTTGGCAAACTTTCTGAACCCTCTGTGAAATCGTTTATTAAAGTTGAAAATCCGAGCCAATTCGCTGATCCATCTCATCGATAACAGATCTTTAGCCACTTGTGGGTGATATCATTTACTAAACTCACAACAGATAAATTTAATGAAATAAACGAAAAAAATTGTTTTTATTTTTCATCCATAACGTTGTAAATAGCATCTGAAAACCACTTATGTTTGTAAAAATTAGTTGTAAAAAGTATATAGATATTCAACAGTTGCTTATATAATTAAATGTTTTGCTCTATGTCTATTGACCTACATCTATGTTAGGTGTTTTGCATAGAAGCTATGAGCCTATCTCCATGATGGAAATTTTACTGATCTTTGGGGTCTTGTGGATCTTTCACAGCCATGGGAGGACAACCCTTCAACCATTGTTGAGTAAAAAAAAAACTTTAGAATTGTTGCAATCGTTGGTGAATGATTGATATAGCATTCATTAGTCGACCCTTCTCTTATCATGGAAGGACTCGTCCGATATGTAAAGCTCTCCTCGCCGAATAATAATTAATATTATTTATTGATATATACCATTGAACTGAAGCTACTAAGTGATACAAATATGTATTAGCACAGTTTCTTGATAATATCTACTATTACCAATCAAATGATAAAAAGTACAAAACTGTTATTTTTTATATATAGTATTTTTTTATTATGTTGTGGAGACGTTGCAAAAGTATTTTTAGCTGGTGCGCTGATAGGTCAACGCTGAAATAATTGTCACGACAATAAGGTGTGAAATTTTTATAACAGAACTAAAACTTAGCATGGATGAATGCACAAATGTCGCAACCCTTCAAAGATTGACACTTGTGTTAGATTGTTCCTTTCGTGCCCCCTCATAGAGATAGGCTCAATAAGAAAGATGAAGATGATTGTTTTTGGTTTGAAAGCCATTCTCTTTGCAAGCCTTTCAAACCTTTTTTAAAAAGTTTACACAATTTTAAAATAGTTTCGACTATTTCAAAAGAGTTGGTATGGTTTTCAATTTTCAACCTGTCTGAATCAGTTCAAAACCACCTGAATTAGTTGCAAAACAAATATACGGTTTGTCAAAATTTGCAGCTGTTAGACAGGAAATACAGTTTAATGCATGAAATTCAGCAACTACTAAGGTCGACAATGGTACTAACCCCGTTTTGAGATGCAGTTCATCAGGCTATTTTTTTACCACATTTACCCAATTATTTTCGACTAGAATATTTCAAAGAACAAAAACTTGTTTTACAGCAATTATTTTTTTAGAAGCACTCTGCGCTGCAAACGCTGTTCCAGGACCTCCTCCTCCTCCAGCACCCCCTATTCCTGCAGGTGGTATACCATCCATTTCCAAGCTTCCTGCAGCTCCAACTGAAAGTTCACAAGCTGCGCCCATGTCCAGCCTAGCAGCTGCAATACAATCAACGACTCTTAAAAAAACTCCGAAGGTCAGTATTCTGGGCGACTCTCTAAACGGTCGCCAGTAATCTTGTACAAGAGAACAAAACTATCATTATTGTTGCCAGGTGGAAACATGCAGAGTCCCGCCTTCTCTAGTTGGATCCAAGTCTATGCTTATGGAAGAAATGCAAAAAAAATTGGCCTCTAGGAAAGCAAAACTTGATGGAGAGGTGGGTTCATGCAGTGACATACAGTAAAGCTTGCTGTAGTGTTTGTTGCTGACATATTAGTTCGGCCATATTAGAGCAGGCAGGTATGGCTGAGTCACAGGTAATACTGTATTAGTTCTGTATTATGTAGGATACCCTCCCATCAACAAGCTGTAGCTCAAGGAGTTCACCATTTCACAATCCTCGCTCTAACACTGCATCTCCAATGTCTTTCGCCAAGTAAGTATTTGTGCCATTGTGAAAACATCTAAAAACATTTAGTGATCTTTCCCGAAGCTGCTTTCAATTGCTGTGTGCCCATGTAACGCACTGGCCTGTTGACAGCAATAACATTTGCAAATCTTGTTGGTTGAGCTTCTGCTTGCTGGGTCACATGACCAATAAAGAGTGATATCTGAAGAATATAACTGCATAAAGCGATCGCTTGGGTATTTTTTTCGGCGGTTGCCAAAGCGCCTAAAAAAACTGTCCGGGTTTTTACTCTTATCCATTCTTCAGCGATTCCGGTCAAACTGGCTGTCAAAGAGTATAGCATGCAAGTTATTATATGATCGTTGATAGATCGGAGGGCTGCAGATCACTAACCATTATTGGTAACTAGGAAAAGGCATCTGTGCGCTGTGATTGGTTGATCGACTTGCGATTTTTTCCTGTGGATCGAAACCTGACCATAAACTCAAAAAACGTTAGCGATTACTTAGCTACTTGACCTGAAACACTAGTAGCAAAATCTGGCAATTGCTAAACTAACCGCCTAGCTAGTGGATCGGATCGCTATATATGTACAGGCATTTTACAGGTTTATTTATACGAAATAACACAACAGATTTTCTGTATGATTTTGCCCACAGCTCAACACCTGGTAATTATCATTTACTGCTTAGCCCGATTTCACGTTCATTGATTGCATATGCTGTGGGATGTTGGTAAGCCCCTCCTTCTGCTTGCTTGCCACAGATCAAGTGCCTAAACACTATTTACTTGTCCCCCTTGCCATTTGCTAAGTGTTTGGTTCCCAACCTTGACATAACCGGTTGCTGTCCTAAGTGAGGGGGAGGCGGCTGCTATTTGGAGGGTAAAATTTCAAACCCTGAGGACCGGCCATAGACATGCCAGATCCCTTGGTAAGCTAATGTTGTAAACTCTTTCAGGAACTGCACAAAACAGGGTTCATTTGGTGATAGTTGGCAGGATGGCTTATCAGCGGAGACACTACCAGCCGAGCTACAGCAGTTGAAGAACGAGCTAATCGTTGAGATAAAGAAAGATTTGTATCAGTTTAAATGTAACATTCTAGCAGGTAAATGGGCTTCATGTTGCACCTACTTTTTTAATAACCATATAAAGAATCATTGATTATATTATTGATTCCTAGGAGTTCGTATCAATATTGTTGATAAATAACAGTTTCATTGTATCTAAGCTCTTTATTAAAGTTTCCTTCTCCCATTCACGCTTTCCAGTTGTCTCAGTGAAGCCCACAATAACCAAGCTCAGTGAAGACATCATTAATGATTAACATGTAGCTACAAATATTGTGTCCCTCACCTTTGCTCATGTTTTAGCTATTAAAGAAGAAGCTAGCAACTATAAGTGAGTGCTCCACCAACCGATGTACCTATTCAGTAACCTGCAGAGAGCTGTCATAAGTGAGCGCTCCACCCACTGATGTACCTATTCAGTAACCTGTAGAGAGCTGTCATAAGTGAGTGCTCCATCCACCGATATACCTATTCAGTAACCTGCAGAGAGCTGTCATAAGTGAGTGCTCCATCCACCGATATACCTATTCAGTAACCTGCAGAGAGCTGTCATAAGTGAGTGCTCCATCCACCGATATACCTATTCAGTAACCTGCAGAGAGCTGTCATAAATGAGTGCTCCACCCACCGATATACCTATTCAGTAACCTGCAGAGAGCTGTCATAAGTGAGCGCTCCACCCACTGATGTACCTATTCAGTAACCTGTAGAGAGCTGTCATAAGTGAGTGCTCCATCCACCGATATACCTATTCAGTAACCTGCAGAGAGCTGCCATAAATGAGTGCTCCACCCACCGATATACCCATTCAGTAACCTGCAGAGAGCTGTCATAAGTGAGTGCTCCATCCACCGATATACCTATTCAGTAACCTGCAGAGAGCTGTCATAAGTGAGTGCTCCGCCCACCGATGTACCTATTCAGTAACCTGTAGAGAGCTGCCATAAGTGAGTGCTCCATCCACCGATATACCTATTCAGTAACCTGTAGAGAGCTGCCATAAGTGAGTGCTCCACCCACCGATATACCCATTCAGTAACCTGCAGAGAGCTGTCATAAGTGAGTGCTCCATCCACCGATATACCTATTCAGTAACCTGCAGAGAGCTGTCATAAGTGAGTGCTCCGCCCACCGATGTACCTATTCAGTAACCTGTAGAGAGCTGTCATAAGTGAGTGCTCCATCCACCGATATACCTATTCAGTAACCTGCAGAGAGCTGCCATAAATGAGTGCTCCACCCACCGATATACCCATTCAGTAACCTGCAGAGAGCTGTCATAAGTGAGTGCTCCATCCACCGATATACCTATTCAGTAACCTGCAGAGAGCTGTCATAAGTGAGTGCTCCGCCCACCGATGTACCTATTCAGTAACCTGTAGAGAGCTGCCATAAGTGAGTGCTCCATCCACCGATATACCTATTCAGTAACCTGTAGAGAGCTGCCATAAGTGAGTGCTCCACCCACCGATATACCTATTCAGTAACCTGCAGAGAGCTGTCATAAGTGAGTGCTCCATCCACCGATATACCTATTCAGTAACCTGCAGAGAGCTGTCATAAGTGAGTGCTCCGCCCACCGATGTACCTATTCAGTAACCTGTAGAGAGCTGTCATAAGTGAGTGCTCCATCCACCGATATACCTATTCAGTAACCTGCAGAGAGCTGTCATAAGTGAGTGCTCCATCCACCGATATACCTATTTAGTAACCTGCAGAGAGCTGCCATAAGTGAGCGCTCCATCCGCTGATATACGTATTCAGTAACTTGCACAGAACTGTCATTAGACAGCTCTCACCGTGTGACAACCTACTGAAATCTCAAATATTTAACTAAAGAAAAAATATTTTACGAACATTTATTTTTGCAAGTCATGGTATCTTCTTGAAGCTTCTAATAAGATGTCGCCCTGTTCTTGTTTGGAGAGGCAATGTATTTAGTGTTAATCCTAAACATTACCGTCAACTGTGAACAGTGAAAGTTATTACTTTATTACTTCTAATATATTAATGGCGTATTTATAATAAAATAGCTCAAACAGTGTGAAATACAGGAGTAACTACTATTATAATATGGATGCTGAAAGTAGAAATAAAAATGCATTAAACATTACAATATCTATTTGGTCTATTATCTATACATATAGCAAGTTGAGTGCCGATGTCTCTGTGGTACGCCACACTTCAAACTGCCAGCACACACATCAAACAGAACAAAACATTGAATAAGAAGTAGATGCCTGGTGCTGTACGCTGATGAGAAACTTCCACAAAGGTTTCACATTATTTTGTTGAACGTGTTATTCCAACGATAGCGTTGACCTTAGTGGAGCAGCTGTTGTAGACATCACACATGGCCATAAACTCACACTCAAACATGCGCCTCCACTCACACACGTCAGGTATTTCATCACAAGATGGAATGTTCAGGAACTCATCAATCATCCTTGCCCATAACTTTGACTGGTAGCCTCTGCAGTGAAAAATCTTAGCCTGTGAACATACTGAATATTCTGGCATGGAGAATGACACTGGGTGAGATGATGCAATGACTAAGAATATCGTACCTGGGCAGACGGAGGGAAGGAGGAGCCCACCTGCCATTATCGTAATTCACCCCCATGTAGGTGAAGGTTATCAGAGGATAGACGGTGCCTATTAGTCCAAACAAATCTGTCTACAATAATAATTAGGTAAGCAGGCAATTACATAACGAGACTGGATATATAACTGATATCACTGAGTAGTAACAGCTGCCATATTCAGATACAACCTTCCGTTCCTGCCCCCCTCCCTGTCTACCCACCCTACCGCACCCCAGACTCTCTCTACTTCTCACCCAGCTATCAATCTCTTTCACCACTGCTACACTTTCAATAATCAAATCAACAAACTAACGCTGGTTGAAAACCATCAAACTAGGTTAAAAATCTTTAAATCATAAAATGATAAATAAAAAACTTGCTAAATTTTAAATTTTTGAACAAAATTATCATTTATGGAAGAATTTATAATTTAAAAAAAATACTCCTGCAGTTTTCAAATTAATTTGTCTATTATTGAAAAATAACCAAGTTTTGAACTTGTATATTTGTTTTATTATCAATTTTATTTAAATTATTTAAACCAAGTTGTGCCCACCACAGTAGTTTCAGGGCTTTCAGATAAAAATTATCGACCCCTAAGGCTATATTCCATTTACAATAGCCACACTTTGCTAACAATTGATTCCAGGTTTATCATTATTAGTATTAGAGGAAATCTATTCATTAACAACTGCACTCTTCTTCAAACTCTAACTGCTAGTGCCACAAAAACTGTGGCAAACACTTCAACTGAATAAATTTGTAAATAATAACTGCTAAAATGTTTCGAATTGCAGCCATTAATGTTTAGAAAACCTCCAAAAATAGTTTTTGAGATCAAAATGACATAAAAAGTAGGAACTGACAGACGACCTTTCCAAAAAACTTGTCTGATGACGCGTTTCATTGATGTTTTGATGAAAGACTTTTGAAGTCAATTCAGTGGTGGCCATTGTGAACTTTACTTGAAAACGCCAATTTTTAGTACAAAACAACAACAACTGTAAACGCAGTGTTGTATATCGTGCAATGGTGACTTCAAAGCAATTTGGGCTACCTTATTCAAGTTTTTATATTTTTACCTAAAACTCATTAAAAAAAACACTTTTCAATATTTTCCTGAAGCACAATTAAACCACTAGCTGCGAAACTAAAATTTGCGATGTTAGTCGTACGATTGTAGTGGTGCATGGACAGTCAGTCACTAGGATTAGCTGCTTGCTTTGTTTCTATTAAATGTGCGCATAATAATATGATACTAACTAATTATTATATTTGATCATCAGAAGAATAATAACAATTGCAGTAACAATATAATAAATCCAATAAATAGCGCATTAGTTGTTATCACAAAAACTACATTGGTAACAAATAGTAATAACTCGATTGAATAATAATAATTATTATTATTAATTATAATAAAAATATAAGCAAAATTAATTAATCAGTATTTTTTAAATTACCAGTTTGATAGTAAAACAATTAATTATTCAGAATAATTGTAGTAAGGCAACACAAAAAATAATAATAGCAACAACAATAATATAAATAATAATAATTCATAGATAATACTTATTTATGAACATTGTAGAATAATACGTAACAATAAAAAATGGCTCGTTGGCTCGTTGCTTGCAGGTAAGAAACGACATTGAAACGAATTTGAGTTGTCATTAATTGGGTTTTGAGGGCACAACTCCTAAAAATTAGTATTTATTGATCAACTTGTAGCGAAATTTTAAAGGTTTTTCCAGCTGGAAATCTTATGAGGGCAGACAACTCATAATTTCGATATATCGAGTTTTCTAACTCAAAACTCACTCATCTGTTCCCTTGTGCATATCATCCAGGCCTACCATACACCCCTACAGTTTATAGGAATGCGACAGAAAACGTGTTTCGCAGCAACCCTCTGGGGGACACACAGATGTTTACAACTACGAGACGTTACGAACCGTCCAGTGAGGCAAAGAGGGTAAATTATTACAATCAATTATTATGATGACTACTATAATAAATATCATAAATATAAATGATAATAAATAATTAATTACTATATTTGTTTTTATTATCATTTTGAAACCAGAATAGCCATAATAATAAGTTGTTTATAAATAAAAACATCCTCTTTAACCGAGGTAACAGAATGGTCCGTGAGCTAATCAGCAAGGTGATCAGGTCAAGGTCGTAATAGAAAAAATACATTGGAATTGTCAAATTTTGTTGTCATATTTCAACCAATCGAAAGTCATTGTCTGATCATAATTCCCCAATCACCGAAGCATCAGACAAAAAGAGTTTTTGTAGATCAACACGTTGGTCTATGCACCTGGCTACCACGGGAGAGGCTATTACGGAAGGGGCTATCACAGGAGGGGCTACCACGGGAGGGGCTACCACAGGAGGAGCTATCACGGGAGGGGCTATCACGGGAGGGGCTATCACGGGAGGAGCTATCACGGGAGGGGCTATCACGGGAGGGGCTATCACGGGATGGGGCTATCACGGGAGGAAAGGGCTGGAGACAAGACAGTAGATACACCTGACTAGTAGTAACCAACCTGGTAGGTCCAAGGTCGCTGAGTCTTCATCTCGATACACATGAAGCCTTCAGTCTCATTGTTGGCAGTGAATGTTGTACCATTAGGGAATTTGGACATATCTATACCTCTGCCGTAGTCTATGAGTTTGATACTGGTGTTGTTGAATGGGGCTTTCTCGTCAAACTCCGGGCTACGGGCAGAGAAGAGATCAATGCATATAACAATAAATAACACCGTTACAAGAAAATGAAGAGATCATTGTATATAAGACATATCATACTCACAATCCCATGAAGAGAACATTGTCAGGCTTGATATCTCCATGGATAATCTTACAACGATGTAGAACTTCGACAGTGTGTAACAGCTCTATAGTGATGTACATTACCAGTGCCTCGGGTAACTACGCACAAATATACAGGATACGTACACATGTACAATGTATACCTATATACAATACATACACATGTACAATGTATACCTATATACAATACATACACATGTACAATGTATACCTATATACAATACATACACACGTACAATGTATACCTATATACAATACATACACATGTACAATGTATACCTATATACAATACATACACATGTACAATGTATACCTATATACAATACATACACACGTACAATGTATACCTATATACAATACATACACATGTACAATGTATACCTATATACAATACATACACATGTACAATGTATACCTATATACAATACATACACATGTACAATGTATACCTATATACAATACATACACATGTACAATGTATACCTATATACAAAAGAAAAGACAAGTTAACAGAGGAGAACACATATCCCAATAATACTATATCAGCCAAACACTTCATCGCATTCCAGTCATTCATCTAAGAATTACATCCCGTCAAATGTGATCTAATCCAACCCTCATATTCTGATCGTTAGCCTTTGTTCTTATGCTATGGTTACATATGAGTCTCATATTCTGATCGTTAGCCTTTGTTCTTATGCTATGGTTACATATGAGTCTCATATTCTGATCGTTAGCCTTTGTTCTTATGCTATGGTTACATATGAGTCTCATATTATAAATCATTAGTGGTCGGTTTCTACATGAACACTCCTTGTACACAAACTGTGCACACAAAACCATGTAAAAATTAATGGATATGACAGGGTCCCACAATCAAACTGCTTGGCTTTTGGTTGGAGACAAGAGAGGTTTATGATTGGTTAGAGACAAGAGAGGTTTATGATTGGTTGGAGACAAGAGAGGTTTATGATTGGTTAGAGACAAGAGAGGTTTATGATTGGTTGGAGACAATAGAGGTTTATGATTGGTTGGAGACAAGAGAGGTTTATGATTGGTTAGAGACAAGAGAGGTTTATGATTGGTAAGAGACAAGAGAGGTTTATGATTGGTTGGAGACAATAGAGGTTTATGATTGGTTGGAGACAAGAGAGGTTTATGATTGGTTGGAGACAATAGAGGTTTATGATTGGTTGGAGACAAGAGAGGTTTATGATTGGTTGGAGACAAGAGAGGTTTATGATTGGTTGGAGACAAGAGAGGTTTATGATTGGTTAGAGACAAGAGAGGTTTATGATTGGTAAAAGACAAGAGAGGTTTATGATTGGTTGGAGACGAGAGGTTTATGATTGGTTGGAGACAAGAGAGGTTTATGATTGGTTGGAGACAAGAGAGGTTTATGATTGGTTGGAGACAAGAGAGGTTGATGATTGGTTGGAGACAAGAGAGGTTTATGATTGGTTGGAGACAAGAGAGGTTTATGATTGGTAAGAGACAAGAGAGGTTTATGATTGGTTAGAGACAAGAGAGGTTTATGATTGGTAAGAGACAAGAGAGGTTTATGATTGGTTGGAGACAATAGAGGTTTATGATTGGTTGGAGACAAGAGAGGTTTATGATTGGTTGGAGACAATAGAGGTTTATGATTGGTTGGAGACAAGAGAGGTTTATGATTGGTTAGAGACAAGAGAGGTTTATGATTGGTAAGAGACAAGAGAGGTTTATGATTGGTTGGAGACAATAGAGGTTTATGATTGGTTGGAGACAAGAGAGGTTTATGATTGGTTGGAGACAATAGAGGTTTATGATTGGTTGGAGACAAGAGAGGTTTATGATTGGTTGGAGACAAGAGAGGTTTATGATTGGTTGGAGACAAGAGAGGTTTATGATTGGTTAGAGACAAGAGAGGTTTATGATTGGTAAAAGACAAGAGAGGTTTATGATTGGTTGGAGACGAGAGGTTTATGATTGGTTGGAGACAAGAGAGGTTTATGATTGGTTGGAGACAAGAGAGGTTTATGATTGGTTGGAGACAAGAGAGGTTGATGATTGGTTGGAGACAAGAGAGGTTTATGATTGGTTGGAGACAAGAGAGGTTTATGATTGGTTAGAGAAAAGAAAGGTTTATGATTGGTTAGAGACAAGAGAGGTTTATGATTGGTTGGAGACAAGAGAGGTTCGTGATTGGTTGGGGACAAGAGAGGTTTATGATTGGTTAGAGACAAGAAAGGTTTATGATTGGTTAGAGAAAAGAGAGGTTTATGATTGGTTGGAGACAAGAGAGGTTTATGATTGGTTGGAGACAAGAGAGGTTTATGATTGGTTGAAGACGAGAGAGGTTGATGATTGGTTGGAGACGAGAGAGATTTATGATTGGTTAGAGACAAGAAAGGTTTATGATTGGTTAGAGAAAAGAGAGGTTTATGATTGGTTGGAGACAAGAGAGGTTTATGATTGGTTGGAGACAAGAGAGGTTTATGATTGGTTGGAGACAAGAGAGGTTTATGATTGGTTAGAGAAAAGAGAGGTTTATGATTGGTTGGAGACAAGAGAGGTTTATAATTGGTTGGAGACAAGAGAGGTTTATGATTGGTTGGAGACAAGAGAGGTTTATGATTGGTTGGAGACAAGAGAGGTTTATGATTGGTTGGAGACAAGAGAGGTTTATGATTGGTTAGAGACAAGAGAGGTTTATGATTGGTAAAAGACAAGAGAGGTTTATGATTGGTTGGAGACGAGAGGTTTATGATTGGTTGGAGACAAGAGAGGTTTATGATTGGTTGGAGACAAGAGAGGTTTATGATTGGTTGGAGACAAGAGAGGTTGATGATTGGTTGGAGACAAGAGAGGTTTATGATTGGTTGGAGACAAGAGAGGTTTATGATTGGTAAGAGACAAGAGAGGTTTATGATTGGTTAGAGACAAGAGAGGTTTATGATTGGTAAGAGACAAGAGAGGTTTATGATTGGTTGGAGACAATAGAGGTTTATGATTGGTTGGAGACAAGAGAGGTTTATGATTGGTTGGAGACAATAGAGGTTTATGATTGGTTGGAGACAAGAGAGGTTTATGATTGGTTAGAGACAAGAGAGGTTTATGATTGGTAAGAGACAAGAGAGGTTTATGATTGGTTGGAGACAATAGAGGTTTATGATTGGTTGGAGACAAGAGAGGTTTATGATTGGTTGGAGACAATAGAGGTTTATGATTGGTTGGAGACAAGAGAGGTTTATGATTGGTTGGAGACAAGAGAGGTTTATGATTGGTTGGAGACAAGAGAGGTTTATGATTGGTTAGAGACAAGAGAGGTTTATGATTGGTAAAAGACAAGAGAGGTTTATGATTGGTTGGAGACGAGAGGTTTATGATTGGTTGGAGACAAGAGAGGTTTATGATTGGTTGGAGACAAGAGAGGTTTATGATTGGTTGGAGACAAGAGAGGTTGATGATTGGTTGGAGACAAGAGAGGTTTATGATTGGTTGGAGACAAGAGAGGTTTATGATTGGTTAGAGAAAAGAAAGGTTTATGATTGGTTAGAGACAAGAGAGGTTTATGATTGGTTGGAGACAAGAGAGGTTCGTGATTGGTTGGGGACAAGAGAGGTTTATGATTGGTTAGAGACAAGAAAGGTTTATGATTGGTTAGAGAAAAGAGAGGTTTATGATTGGTTGGAGACAAGAGAGGTTTATGATTGGTTGGAGACAAGAGAGGTTTATGATTGGTTGAAGACGAGAGAGGTTGATGATTGGTTGGAGACGAGAGAGATTTATGATTGGTTAGAGACAAGAAAGGTTTATGATTGGTTAGAGAAAAGAGAGGTTTATGATTGGTTGGAGACAAGAGAGGTTTATGATTGGTTGGAGACAAGAGAGGTTTATGATTGGTTGGAGACAAGAGAGGTTTATGATTGGTTAGAGAAAAGAGAGGTTTATGATTGGTTGGAGACAAGAGAGGTTTATAATTGGTTGGAGACAAGAGAGGTTTATGATTGGTTGGAGACGAGAGAGGTTGATGATTGGTTGGAGACGAGAGAGATTTATGATTGGTTGTAGACAAGAGAGGTTTATGATTGGTTGGAGACAAGAGAGGTTTATGATTGGTTGGAGACGAGAGAGGTTGATGATTGGTTGGAGACGAGAGAGATTTATGATTGGTTGTAGACAAGAGAGGTTTATGATTGGTTGGAGACGAGAGAGGTTGATGATTGGTTGGAGACGAGAGAGGTTTATGATTGGTTGTAGACAAGATAGGTTTATGATTGGTTGTAGACAAGGTGTCAAAACAAACCTACCTTTTCATTCTTTCTCTTGCTCTTGATAATATTGACGAGGTTAAGAAGAGATCCAAACGGTACTAGATCGTTAACCATCAGCGAGCCATCGGTAAAGAAAGCTGCATGACTCACATGCATGACGCGAGCAAACTGAAAGTTACATAATGGACATAAAAGTTACATAATGGACATAAAAGTTACACAATGGACATAAAAGTTACATAATGGACATAAAAGTTACATAATGGACATAAAAGTTACATAATGCACATAAAAGTTACATAATGGACATAAAAGTTACATAATGGACATAACAGTTACATAATGCACATAACAGTTACATAATGCACATAACAGTTACATAATGCACATAACAGTTACATAATGCACATAACAGTTACATAATGCACATAACAGTTACATAATGCACATAACAGTGACATAGACTGATTACTGGACCACAAGAGGTTACTCTTACTGCAATTATATAGATGAAAAAGTGCCATGCAGACACTGATGGCTTCAGATTAATACATAACTAAATGTTCTTCTGCAACACTTTTAGCAAAGCATCAACTGTGGTCAATTTTACGAGATGAGTATTACAGACACATTCAGATAGATTCACGCATTCATCTAGACACACAGACAGAAACTAGACACACAGACAGAAATAGACACACAGACAGAAACTAGACACACAGACAGAAATAGACACACAGACAGAAGCTAGACACACAGACAGAAACTAGACGCACAGACAGAAGTAGACACACAGACAGAAACTAGACACACAGACAGAAATAGACACACAGACAGAAATAGACACACAGACAGAAATAGACACAGATATGCAGACAGAGAAACACATGCGCTGATGGGACTCTCTCATGTGTATATGCACAATTATCTAGAGAGAAGATATCGATTACATACTAGGGCTCTTTCTATATCAGAATCCATGCAGCTCATCCGCTCCCTGAGCTCCTTGCAGATATACAACTCCCACGGACAGGCAGGCTTCTGTATCTTCACACAGACTGTAGATGACTTAGTGTACGCACAAGCAGTGTTGACAGAGCCCTGCAGACCTGTATTAGTAATACGTAAGAGTTAAACTAAGAAACGTAGCGCCCTAGTTACTTACTAAAGTACTAGTGATGTAGGTATAGTTACTTACTAAAGTACTAGTGATGTAGGTATAGTTACTTACTAAAGTACTAGTGATGTAGGTATAGTTACTTACTAAAGTACTAGTGATGTAGGTATAGTTACTTACTAAAGTACTAGTGATGTACGTATAGTTACTTACTAAAGTACTAGTGATGTAGGTATAGGTACTTACTTGAGTTGCCCACAGTCGTGCTGTTTCTGCTACACCTGACATCAGTAACGACTGCTTTGTAAGTGCTGGCAAACCCTCCCTGACCTACAGTTGAGATACAAACACTGTGCTGCGGCCGCTAAGACTCAAATAGACAACCAAGCTGAATCAGACGCTACAACTGACCTATCTTGCTGACAATCTTCAGTGTCAGGTCATCCAGGTCTATTTTACTGCCAACTTTGTACTTGGGCATGTTGTCACCTGAGACTTGCACATTCTTGTAGGTAGAGATATCGGTCTACAGTAGCAAGTACAACCACATATATCGGTCTACAGTGGCAAGTACAACCACATATATCAGTCTACAGTAGCAAGTACAACCACATATATCGGTCTACAGTAGCAAGTACAACCACATATATCGGTCTGCAGTAGCAAGTACAACAACATATATCAGTCTACAGTAGCAAGTACAACCACATATATCGGTCTACAGTGGCAAGTACAACCACATATATCAGTCTACAGTAGCAAGTACAACCACATATATCAGTCTACAGTGGCAAGTACAACCACATATATCAGTCTACAGTAGCAAGTACAACCACATATATCAGTCTACAGTGGCAAGTACAACCACATATATCAGTCTACAGTAGCAAGTACAACCACATATATCAGTCTACAGTAGCAAGTACAACCACATATATCAGTCTACAGTAGCAAGTACAACCACATATATCAGTCTACAGTAGCAAGTACAACCACATATATCGGTCTACAGTGGCAAGTACAACCACATATATCAGTCTACAGTAGCAAGTACAACCACATATATCGGTCTACAGTGGCAAGTACAACCACATATATCAGTCTACAGTAGCAAGTACAACCACATATATCAGTCTACAGTAGCAAGTACAACCACATATATCAGTCTACAGTGGCAAGTACAACCACATATATCAGTCTACAGTGGCAAGTACAACCACATATATCAGTCTACAGTAGCAAGTACAACCACATATATCAGTCTACAGTAGCAAGTACAACCACATATATCAGTCTACAGTAGCAAGTACAACCACATATATCAGTCTACAGTAGCAAGTACAAGCACATATATCGGTCTACAGTAGCAAGTACAACCACATATATCAGTCTACAGTAGCAAGTACAACCACATATATCGGTCTACAGTAGCAAGTACAACCACATATATCGGTCTACAGTGGCAAGTACAACCACATATATCAGTCTACAGTAGCAAGTACAACCACATATATCAGTCTACAGTAGCAAGTACAATCACATATATCAGTCTACAGCACCTTCCTGAGTAGTTTAGCTTGCACGGCCTCAGAGAAGGGGTTGCTGGGATCAATAAATATTGTGGTATTATTTAGTGCAGTATCACTCAATTCAGGAGGTTTGTACAAGGTGGTGTCTATCACTGGAGTGGCTCCTTCTAACAGCTCTCCACTCTCTTCCTTCACCATGTCTAGACAGTATGCAAGTGTATACATACAGTATACAAGTATACACATACAGTATACAAGTGTATACATACAGTATACAAGTATACACATACAGTATACAAGTATACACATACAGTATACAAGCGTACACATACAGTATACAAGTGTATACATACAGTATACAAGTATATACATACAGTATACAAGTGTATACATACAGTATACAAGTGTATACATACAGTATACAAGTATACACATACAGTATACAAGTATACACATACAGTATACAAGTGTATACATACAGTATACAAGTGTACACATACAATATACAAGTATATACATACAGTATACAAGTATATACATACAGTATACAAGTGTACACATACAGTATTATAACGGTTTTCCCCGTGTGCTAAGAGGAGAACGATTACTGGTATTGCAAGATGCTATTTTATGCTGGCTGACTCTGTGGTTCAGTGGTAGCTGTGGCTACAGAGTGTCAAGGCCAAGGTGTCAATCTTGAACGGAGAGGACAGGATGCTGCTGGTTAGCAGGCACAACAATATTTGGCAACCGGCCAAACAGATTTCACCAGGTTGACAGTGATAGCAATAACTTTATTACTACACCCTCTAAACAACGCACAAAATTGTTACTAAGTATAAGCGTAAAAGTAGCTGTATTGTCTCTGGATACTGGTCGAGTATATGGAGCTAGGCGTCTGGCAGTATAGTCCTTTAGCTGGTCGTTGCTACTAGGGTCCTAAGCGTTTTCTCTGATACGCCTTCCAAGAACCTCTTTTTTGTAGTCTTGAACGATCCTCGGCTGTAACTGGCTAGTATCACACTAGCTAAGACACGCGCTGTTCACTAGACAGTATCTCAACAATAACTAAACAATAACTGCCCTGCTGGGCTAAGAGCAAACGTTTATATAAGAGGCATAAAAATAATATGATTGGTTAATAACATGTAAACCAACAAGCGTGTGACACATGTCATAGTTAAATATAACTACTAGAGGCGGGAAATGTTCTTCCTGCTGGCTTGAGCTGAGCGGTAGTGCAGCTGCACTGTTGTAAGCGTCCAAGCGTGCTCCAGTAGTAGTGGCTATATATATATGGGTGGTCTTGAGAATGTATAGGGTTGATTAGCACATTGATAGCGCCGGCTACAGATGATGGCAGCCCTGTGCAATTCCATTACACAGGCCGCTTCAACAATCAAGTACTTCCGTACTGATAGTTAACAGGCACAGGGTGGCCATATAATAGGAGGCCGGGGATAGAATAATCCTTGGATATATATAAGAGAGTCTCATAGAGACCAGTGACTACAAAGCCCGTAGTCTAGAGGGTACATACGGGGTATGTCCCAGCGCACAAGACCATGTGCAAAAAGTACAGCTCCAAGAGACACATACGGAGTATGGCCCATAGCACAAAACCATGTGCGGAGTGTAACAAGAGAGTATATAAGAATAGTATATACCGGGGAGTCTCAAAGAGACTGTCAACTACACACCGGTAGTCCAGAGGGTACATGTGGAACATGTCCCAGAGCACAATGCCATGTGCAAGACGGTACGACTCCAAGAGACACATACGGAATACGGCCTATAGCACAATACCATGTGCGGAGTGTATATAATTAGGGCCATGCCATCCGGTAGTGGTAACTGGGTGGCACAAGGGCTGTCCATATCGTGCAGGCGGTCCAACATTCCTGCGTTGCCTCTGTACTGGTGGATTAACAGGCTGACTCTTACTCTGGTTGGTGCGGGGATTATCTCAGCAGCTGGAGGAGGCACCTCGTGTACATCCACGTCATCCCTAGTTGCTGAATCCAGTGGTTCCATTCTCAGTTCGCTAGAGGCGACTGGTGGGTCGGTCGGTAGTGGTTCTCTTGGCCGCTCCATACTGGCCTCTCTCCTGGGTAGAAGAGCTAATTCGAGTTCTTGTGGCATTGGGTCAAATGGAGAAGCTGCTGGTGCCTTCCTTGAGCGGGCCCCACGCATGTTGGGACGCCTTCTCGGCTCAATGGCGGCCGGCGCTTGTCCTCGGGGATCCACGCTGGGGTAGTAAGGCTTGAGGCGACATTCATACTGCACAGACTGTTGGCCATGTCTGCTGATGAGATAGGTATGGGTTGTCGTACGCCTCTTCTATCTCGAAAGGACACAGAAACTTGGCCTGCAGCTTAGGATTCTCCCCATGACGTCTGCGACAGTTTTCCAGCCAGACTCGGTCTCCAACTGCAAATAGGCTGGGTTCCTCTTCTTCCTCGGCCCTGATTTCCATCTGTTGTTCTCTCAGGGTTTCATGTACTTCCTCTAACCTCAACTTGAGGTCTTGGGCATACGCATGCACGGGCAAACAGTCGGTCAGAGGAGGGTGGTAAGAGAATTGGTCGGGTAGCTGCATTTCTCTACCCATCATCATGTAATTGGCTGTTTCTCCTGTGGTGGAGTGGGGTGTAGCCCTGGAGGCTCTCATCAGTTGGGGAAGCAAGAAGGTCCCAGTCACCGGGGCTCCTCCTTAAGAGCAAAGACCGCAGAGAGTCGCCTAGCACCCTGTTGTTTCTCTCCACAACCTGGCCTGAGGGTGATACGGGGTAGTGCGGGTCTTCTCGATACCTCACAGAGCACACAACTCCTGCATCAGGTGAGACTCGAACTGAGCCCCTTGGTCAGTGTGCATCTGTTCAGGTATACCCAGATAACAAAAGACCTGTTCATCTAAAGCACTGGCCACTACTGGGGTGGTGGGGTTCGGAAGAGCCAAGGCGTCTTGCCATCGGGAGAAGTGGTCTGTTAACACTAAAACCCAGGCGTTACCTCGCTCCGTCTCGGGAAAAGGCCCCACCAAATCTACAGCTAGCTTCTGCCAGGGGAGGCCAGCGTACATGCGCTGGCGACCGGGGCTAGGCTTGGTGCCAACACTTTTGGCCCTTTGGCAAACCTCGCAGCTCCTGACCATACGGCGCATGTCAGATGTCATACCTGGCCAATACCAAGTGAGCTGGATGCGTTTCAGGGTCCTGTTTACTCCCTGGTGTGCAAGAGAATGGGTCTGCCAGACTGTGTTGCCACGTAATCCTGCCGGACAGACCGCACACCAATGAGAGCGGCGGTTAGGAGAGACCTGTAACTCCAGCACACCATCTGTCCGGAGTCTCATAGCTCCAATACAGCTATTCAACCGTCTCAACTCTCAGCTGCCGAGTGCCAACTGCTCTTTAGTGAGAGGGCGCTGGGTAGACACTGCCTGGTAGATGAGAGCCACAGCGTGATTGCCTTCACTCTGAGCCTGAACAAGGTCGGTATCCTGCTGGACGGGGTGAACTGCATGGGGGGGCGGGGGGGGGGGGGGGAGGGGGGGGGGGGTAGCCTGAGGGGTGGTGCCCAACTCCCGTTGTACTTCTGCCTTAGAGGGCCCGCCATCCCTTTCTTGAATGCGCGTGCACTGCCTACACTCAGAGGAGCACCTGCGGCTCAAGTTATCCGGGTTGCCATGTCGGGGGCCACTTCTATGTTCAATAGTGTATTTGAACTCCGAGAGCGACTCGAGCCACTTAGCCACCTGACTAGTGGGTTCCCGGCGGCGACACAGCCACAGCAGGGAGGCATGGTCTGTCCGAAGACGGAAGTGCTGGCCATAGAGGTAGGGACGAAAGTGTTTAACAGCCTTTACTACTGCTAACAGCACTCTTCGTGTCACAATATAGTTGCGCTCTTGAGGACTGAGCGTCTTGCTATAGTCAGCGATTACTCGCTCACTACCTTCCTGTACCTGTGACAGCACCTACACCTGCATCGCTAGCATCAGTGTCCAAGGTGTATTGTAGCTTAGGATCAGGGTAACCAAGAACAGGGGCACGAGTCATAGCTATTTTCAGCTGCTGGAATGCGATCTTCTGGGCGGTGGACCATTCCCAAGGTGCATGCTTACCAGTGAGCTGGGTAAGGGTCCGTGCTACTGCGGAGAAGTCAGGGATGTACTGCCTGTAGTATCCTACGGTACCCAAGAAGGCTTGCAAACCCTTCAACTCTGTGGGCGTCTGCCACTGTGCTATTGCAGCAACCTTTTCAGGGTCTGTGGCCACTCCTGCACTGCTCACCACGTGTCCTAAATACCAGACCTCTGGCTTGAATAGCTCACACTTACTGGGTTTGAGTTTCAACCCAGCCTGCTGTAACCGCTGAAAGACTTCAGCCAGGCGCTGAATGTGAGTAGGAAAATCAGGCACGATGACAATAATGTCGTCGAGGTAGAGCAAGAGAGTTTTCCAGTGGAGACCCTGAAGTACCTTCTCCATCAACCGTTGGAAGGTGGCCGGGGCTGAAGTGAGGCCAAAAGGGAGGACCTTCTACTCCAACAGACCTGTACGTGTGGTAAACGCTGAGCGTTCACTGGCTTCTTCGTCCAGGGGAACCTGCCAATATCCACTGACTAGATCCAAGGTACTAAAGAACTTGCTCCCCGACAAGGCATCCAGACTCTCATTTATGCGGGGGAGGGGGTAGGCGTCCTGGTGTGTGACAGCGTTCAGTCGTCGGTAGTCGATACAGAATCTCCATGCACCGTCCTTCTTTCTCACGAGGACCACGGGGGAACTCTAGGCCCCTGAGGCAGGTTCTATAAGTCCACGCTCCAGCAGCTGTTCCACTTGTCTCTCTGCTTCTGCTTCTTTCTTTGGACCTAGTCTGTGAGGGGGTTGGCGAATAGGTCGAGTTCCCGGGAGGAGAGGGATGCTGTGTGTGACCAGAGTGGTTTGGCCAACATCATGGTCTCCCGAACTGAACATGGCAGCATACTGTCGTAGCAACCCAGCTACTTGCTGTGCCTCGTGTCAGTTCTGACACTGGGGGGGGGGGGGGGGGAGCGGCTGAGTACAACTCAGCGACGTGAGGGGGGACCGGGAAGAATGGACTGGAGGGAAAGGAGCGGGCATGGCAACTGCCTCTGTTTGTTCAATCTCCTCAGGGTTCACTCCTCTGTAGTGGCCCACCGTGCTTCCTGCCTTCAGTTCTATTGGCTGAGCAGTCGGATTCATACATCTGACTAGTACGTTCCCTTTGCCATCCGACTTGTTCAGACTAGCAGCAATAGGAGGACCTCCGGGTCGGGACTCCACGAGCCCAAGGGGTAGGTAGCTCTGTGTGGTAACCTTACACAGGATAGTAGATTCCATGCCCGGGGGTAGCGGTGTGGTACGAAGGACCTGAGCGGTATTCATCAACAGCGTACCGTTTTTATCTGTGCAGCGCATCTCCTTGCCTGCCACAACAATGGCACAATCACTGAACTTCAAACGGCAGTCATGGTCAGTGAGGAAGGGCATCCCTAAGATGGCATCCTCGGTTAGGTGAGTAACTACGAACATGGTCACGGTTTTCACATCACGGAGACGGAGGGTAGCTTTCACCGTGCCATAAAAGGGAACCCCGGTGCCATCGGCCATGAGTCTCACTCTCCTGCACCGACTGTCTTACTGGCTCTGGTAACCGGTCGAAGACGTGTTTAGATAGGAGGTTCGTTGTGCAGCCTTTATCGACGAGGAGTGTGACTGGCTTGCCTTCTAATTTTCCTGGGAGGAAATAGCTAGCTCGGTACGGCTGCTCTACCTCAATGTTGGACAACTCAGTGGGTCAAATCTTTGCAGCTCTGTGAGGAGACAATATTCTCTTTCTAGGGCGTGAAGGGCGCTCTATTGGCAAGTCGACTGGTGTAGTTACTGTCGGGCATTACTTAGCTGGTGTAGGCCGGTTCCTCCGGGGACCTACAGGCTCTAACGAGGGCAGTTGAGTCCGGTAGGTACGGCGGCAGAGATTTCATAAAGCTCTGATTCGTCTGTTTCTTCTGGCAACACCGCGTACCGGTTGGAGGTCAGCAGCTGCCAATTGGGTGAGTAAAGCATGTCCTTCTTCCTAAGGGGTGGTCTAACGGACCCGGGTGAAGGAGCAAGGGGAACAGGGTTATACTTCTCTATCATCGCTAGCTTTTTCTTCCACCTGTTTGCCCGATCATGGTTAGTTGAAGGGGTGACTTGGTCGTCACTTGTAGGGAGTGGCTGTTTACCAGGAGGAGACGGCTCACTCCTTGTATAGTCCTTCTGGCAGCCGGCAGGAGAGGTAGGCAACTTGGCATGCCTCACTTCATTCCTCGTCTGCTCTCTTCGCAGGGGTGCCTTCTCTGAGAGGTGTAGTGAAATAGGGATATGTCTTTCCGTCTGCTTCTCTTCTTTACACAGTGGCTCTCTGATAACGTCTGTGTAGAGTGACGGAGTAGAATCGCATTTCCCTGGCTTCTTTACTTCTTTATTCCACCTTCTTGTCTTATCGCAGGTAGCCGGTGTGGTAACTACTGCGGGCGATGCTCGTTTCCCGTCCTGAGAATCTCTCTGGGTGTAGTGACAGCTGGTTCTGGCTGTACAAAATCTGCTGTAGTGCCCAGGCTGTCCACAGCTCCAACACGGGGAAGATGCAGAGCGTGCTGTTGATAGAGGTGACCACGCATTACCAGGCGTGGCAGGTGACACAGGAGATTGGTGGTACACCGAATGTGGAGCCTGCATAGAAAGTTAAGGAGCAGGCTGCACCACAGGAGTAGGTGTGGACACCGTCTGTTGCCACTGTGTGATCTGACGCATCTCAGTTGTCATGTTTTGCACTGTCTGTAACAGTCAGTTCAGGGTATCCTCATGTGTAGGTGGGGGCTGAGGAGCCGGATGGTGGTGCCTCGCCGCTGGATCGGGATACTCCCTTTCTCCAGGGGCCGGCGTAACCATGGCAGCCGTTGGTGAATGATGGTAAAGGGACATGGAAGGTTTATGGTACTCTACATCATACCTGTATTCCTCCTCTTCCTCTTCTATAACCCGTACTCTGGATGGCTTGTTGTCGGTGTAAGCTCTTATCTGCAAGAACTCCGCTCCCGCACGAACAGCTTCTTCTAGGCTTCTGGGGTCCACTGCTAACAGGTGTCTCAGAAGATACGGGTGGCTCAGAGTTATGGCAAACGTCTTTAGTTCTAGACGTTCCACATGTCCTTCTGGCAAGTCTCCGTACGCGACATGCACTAATCTCTCAACCTCATTAGCATGCTCCAGCAATGAGGTCTTGGGAGCTTTCCTTAGCTGTGCAATGTTCTGTAGGGCCTCACGGCGTGTCAGGCCAAGGCGGGCACGGAGTGCGGTGAACACAGTTCTAAAGTTGTTTGGCTCCCCACAATCCAGGGCATCTTCTCTGGGTTTTTCTTACATGCAGCAAGGAGGTGTTGTCGTCCCATCCGTTTGCTTCAGATACTTCCAGAAAACGTCCATTGAAGTACTCTACGTCTCCGTTCCCATTAAACTTGGATGGTTTGAAGATCGGTGCAGGTGCACGGGGTTGTAATACTCCTCTTAAGGTGTCTGCTAGGCGGTCTAGAGCAGCCGCTTCAGGGTTACCAGTTGGCAATCTCCCTGCGCTCCTTGCCCGATGCGCTATACACGGGGTTGTATGCCTATGCGCCAATAGGCTGAATGCACTCCACGCTGTAGGAGGATGCTGGAAGGGGGAAACAGTATCCGTGGGGTGATAGAGGGATGGTCTATCAGATGCTGTTAGACAAAGGGGGCACCACTACTCAGGACAAAGGAGTAGTCGGTGAGTTCGGCCGTTAGCTTCTCTTGCAATACCGGGGTGAGATTGCGCTGTAAACCCACCGCTGCCACCAATGTAACGGTTTTCCCCGTGTGTTAAGAGGAGAACGATTACTGGTATTGCAAGATGCTATTTTATGCTGGCTGACTATGTGGTAGCTGTGGACATAGAGTGTCAAGGCCAAGGTGTCTCTCTTGAACGGAGAGGACAGGATGCTGCTGGTTAGCAGGCACAACAATATTTGGCAACCGGCCAAACAGATTCCACCAAGTTGACAAGGATAGCAATAACTTCATTACTACACACTTTAAACAACGCAAAAAATTGTTACTAAGTATAAGCGTAAAAGTAGCTGTATTGTCTCTGGATACTGGTCGAGTATATGGAGCTAGGCGTCTGGCAGTATAGTCCTTTAGCTGGTCGTTGCTACTAGGGTCCTAAGCGTTTTCTCTGATACGCCTTCCAAGAACCTCTTTTTTGTAGTCTTGAACGATCCTCGGCTGTAATTGGCTAGTATCACACTAGCTAAGACATGCGCTGTTCACTAGACAGTATCTCAACAATAACTAAACAATAACTTCCCTGCTGGGCTAAGAGCAAGCGTTTATATGAGAGGTATAAAATCAAGAGGTATAAGAAAAATATGATTGGTTAGTAAAATGTAAACAAACTAGCGTGTGACACATGTCATAGTTAAATATAACTACTAAAGGCGGGAAAAGTTCTTCCTGCTGACTTGAGCTGAGCGGTATTGCAGCTGCACTGTTGTAAGCATCCAAGCGTGCTCCAGTAGTAGTGGCTATATATATATATGGGTGGTCTTGAGTATGTATAGGGTTGATTAGCATATTGATAGCACCGGCTGCAGATGATGGCAGCCCTGTGCTATTCCATTACAGTATACAAGTGTATACATACAGTATACAAGTATACACATACAGTATACAAGTGTACACATACAGTATACAAGTATATACATACAGTATGCAAGCGTATACATACAATATACAAGTATATACATACAGTGTACAAGTGTATACATACAGTATACAAGCGTACACATACAGTATACAAGTGTATACATACAATACACAAGTATATACATACAGTATACAAGTATACACATACAGTATACAAGTGTACACATACAGTATACAAGCGTACACATACAGTATACAAGCGTACACATACAGTATACAAGTGTATACATACAGTATACAAGTATATACATACAGTATACAAGCGTACACATACAGTATACAAGTGTATACATACAGTATACAAGCGTATACATACAATATACAAGTATACACATACAGTATACAAGCGAATACATACAGTATACAAGCGTATACATACAGTATACAAGTGTATACATACAGTATACAAGTGTATACATACAGTATACAAGTGTATACATACAGTATACAAGTGTATACATACAGTATACAAGTATATACATACAGTATACAAGTGTATACATACAATATACAAGCGTACACATACAGTATACAAGCGTATACATACAGTATACAAGTGTATACATACAGTATACAAGTGTATACATACAGTATACAAGTGTATACATACAGTATACACTTGTATACATACAGTATACAAGCGTATACATACAATATACAAGTATACACATACAGTATACAAGCGAATACATACAGTATACAAGCGTATACATACAGTATACAAGTGTATACATACAGTGCACAAGCGTATACATACAATATACAAGTGTATACATACAGTATACAAGTATATACATACAGTATACAAGTGTACACATACAATATACAAGTATATACATACAGTATAGAAGTATATACATACAGTATACAAGTGTATACATACAGTTTACAAGTGTATACATACAGTATACAAGTGTATACTGTATGTATACACTTGTATACATACAGTATACAAGTGTATACATACAGTATACAAGTGTATACATACAGTATACAAGTGTATACATACAGTATACAAGTGTATACATACAGTATACAAGTGTATACACACAGCATATAAATACGACCTACCTAACCAATGAACTGATTGGTGAGTTTTGGATTTGCTCGCTACCATTTGGTGCTCGCTATGGCTTTCTCCCTCACAATCGCTGCCTGTACTGTGACAGCGGGCCCTGCTATTGGCCAATAACATGTTGCTGCTCGTATGACCAGTATGACTGGCCATGTTTGAGCCATCGGATGAGACAGCACTACGTGATGAAGATGAGGTTGACTCTCTGCTCCTCTCTGTTATTGGACTACAGAACCGAGGAAACCAGACATAGCCTGTGATACTCAAGGTGTACTCAAGTAGAGGATCATATACGAAACTAGCTCAAATGGTACCTGAGTAGCTGGGTGGCAGGAAAGTCTATAGGGTTGATAGAGGGTCTGCACACAGGTTTGGGATGTTGTTTTATTTCACTGACACCCAAATCGGAGACATGCATCTTGTTTGAGCCATCGAATGGAGTGGAGACAAGCTGAGCCTGTTGTGATAGCTTGGCTCTGATCTCATAGTCTGTTTGACAGTCCATAGGGCCAGAGTCTGACAGAAGCCTGCTGCATCACACAAACAAGGGCTAATATTCTACTTAAAGTGAGTTGTCCCCTCATTGCCCATTATACCTAATACATCGGCCATTTATAGCAGGGCAGGTTATGCTTGTTACGTAAAGTGACAACTTTACTGAGAAATAAACACAACCACACTTTCCAACAGCTGCAAGTAATCAGAAGCATTTTTCAAGACTATTACTATTCGACTAGAAATAAATACGAATGACACTAATATCTGTTAAGACCTAAGGCTATAGCTAAGGCTTGTTGTAAACCACAATAAGTAAGGTATATTATACGCGTGTATCAGTTGATTATATTTTACATTCCGTTGAATCCTACTGTATGCTGCTCAATGACCAAATCATCATACAACAATTAGTTTTCATATTTTAGTAATGAAACCGGTAGTAATACTCTGCAAGTTTTTCCATCGTGAAAATTGCAAAGTTTTTCCAAAGAACAATTTCAGCAAGCAGCCTGATAAAGTCTACATTATCTACAGCTAAGTCTACACTTTCTACAGCTAAAGTCTACACGTTCTACAGCTAAAGTCTACACTATCTACAGCTAAAGTCTACACTATCTACAGCTAAAGTCTACACTATCTACAGCTAAGTCTGCACTATCTACAGCTAAGTCTACACTATCTACAGCTAAAGTCTACACTATCTACAGCTAAGTCTGCACTATCTACAGCTAAAGTCTACACTATCTACAGCTAAAGTCTACACTATCTACAGCTAAGTCTGCACTATCTACAGCTAAAGTCTACACTATCTACAGCTAAAGTCTACACTATCTACAGCTAAAGTCTGCACTATCTACAGCTAAAGTCTGCATTATCTACAGCTAAAGTCTACACTATCTACAGCTAAGTCTACACTATCTACAGCTAAGTCTACACTATCTACAGCTAAAGTCTACACTATCTACAGCTAAAGTCTACACTATCTACAGCTAAAGGCTTGGCTACACTGCACCGATGGTCTGATACCGATGTGCCTATGCGATGGTTCGTGGCTACGTGCAGGTGGCTACACAGGCCGAAGAAGCGTGACGCTGTACACGAGCACATCGGTGAACTGCAACTGAACTAGCCACTCAAACGGCACAAAGTGCGGGTTTTTGCATGTTTCATTTCCGACAACGAATTATTTGTTTCCCTGATATAATAATGCAGTAATAACAACAATAATTAAAGAACAATTTCATTGTGATGTATGGCTGGTCTTGTTCACTATGAAAACATTGCTTTCAATATTTTTGTTTTGGTTCTGTTTATTATTAAATCTTCCAGATATTATTGTGATTATTCATTAGTTATGATAATAAAATAATAAATGCTGTAATAATGAATTTTATTTCATTGTACATGTTATTAATCTTACTTATTAATATATTTATACTCAGTAATTTTGAAATTGTCAATTACCACTGTTCTATGAGCCTTGTAAAATTAATTCACTATTCAAATTTTATTATTATAACATAATAGTTCCTTCGGAGTTGCAGTGGATGCTCATTGTTGACAAAAATTCTAACGGAAATGCGTTGTAAATGGTTAAACTTGATGAGCTTGACAAAATATTTTGTTTCAACCAATCAGAGAACGCCGATGTTTGTTCGGCACCGGGCATAGACCAACATGTTGGTTATGGTCACGAACAGGTCGCACGATGTTCCGAAGTGGACACGCCTGTAGGGCACGCCCATCGGAATGCCTTCCGATGCAAAACATCGGCCTGTGTAGCCACACCTCAAGTCTACACTATCTACAGCTAAAGTCTACACTTTCTACAGCTAAGTCTACACTATCTACAGATAAAGTCCACACTATCTACAGCTAAAGTCCACACTATCTACAGCTAAAGTCCGCACTATCTACAGCTAAAGTCTGCACTATCTACAGCTAAAGTCTGCACTATCTACAGCTAAGTCTGCACTATCTACAGCTAAAGTCTGCACTATCTACAGCTAAAGTCTGCACTATCTACAGCTAAAGTCTACACTATCTACAGCTAAAGTCTACACTATCTACAGCTAAAGTCCACACTATCTACAGCTAAAGTCTGCACTATCTACAGCTAAAGTCTACACTATCTACAGCTAAAGTCTACACTATCTACAGCTAAAGTCTACACTATCTACAGCTAAGTCTGCACTATCTACAGCTAAAGTCCGCACTATCTACAGCTAAAGTCTGCACTATCTACAGCTAAAGTCTGCACTATCTACAGCTAAGTCTGCACTATCTACAGCTAAAGTCTGCACTATCTACAGCTAAAGTCTGCACTATCTACAGCTAAAGTCTACACTATCTACAGCTAAAGTCTACACTATCTACAGCTAAAGTCCACACTATCTACAGCTAAAGTCTGCACTATCTACAGCTAAAGTCTACACTATCTACAGCTAAAGTCTACACTATCTACAGCTAAAGTCTACACTATCTACAGCTAAGTCTGCACTATCTACAGCTAAAGTCTGCACTATCTACAGCTAAGTCTACACTATCTACAGCTAAAGTCTACACTATCTACAGCTAAAGTCTACACTATCTACAGCTAAAGTCTACACTATCTACAGCTAAAGTCCACACTATCTACAGCTAAAGTCCACACTATCTACAGCTAAAGTCTGCACTATCTACAGCTAAGTCTACACTATCTACAGCTAAAGTCTGCACTATCTACAGCTAAAGTCTGCACTATCTACAGCTAAGTCTACACTATCTACAGCTAAAGTCTACACTATCTACAGCTAAAGTCTACACTATCTACAGCTAAAGTCTACACTATCTACAGCTAGTCTACACTATCTACAGCTAAGTCTACACTATCTACAGCTAAGTCTACACTATCTACAGCTAAGTCTACACTATCTACAGCTAAGTCTACACTATCTACAGCTAAGTCTACACTATCTACAGCTAAAGTCTGCACTATCTACAGCTAAAGTCTGCACTATCTACAGCTAAGTCTACACTATCTACAGCTAAAGTCTACACTATCTACAGCTAAAGTCTACACTATCTACAGCTAAAGTCTACACTATCTACAGCTAGTCTACACTATCTACAGCTAAGTCTACACTATCTACAGCTAAGTCTACACTATCTACAGCTAAGTCTACACTATCTACAGCTAAGTCTACACTATCTACAGCTAAGTCTACACTATCTACAGTTAAAGTCTACACTATCTACAGCTAGTCCACAATATCTACAGCCAGTTTATACCAACCAAATTCTAATTCATCGAAATAAAGTTCGAGTCTCGTGGTAAACTTCTGAAAGTTACCCAATACTAATGTAAAAGCATCCACATGAGCAGAGAGCGGACAACATATATTTACAATGAGTGGATTTGCGGAATCAACAATACTTGAGTGTAAAAAAATTCAAGTTCATACCTCTACTTGTTCAAATTTTAGCTCAAAAAACATCTATTCTTTCTTAAACACAGGCTAACTAAGCGATGTGTAACACAGGCTAACTAAGTGATGTGTAACACAGGCTAACTAAGTGATGTGTAACACAGGCTAACTAAGTGATGTGTAACACAGGCTAACTAAGTGATGTGTAACGCAGGCTAATTAAGTGATGTGTAACACAGGCTAACTAAGCGATGTGTAACACAGGCTAACTAAGTGATGTGTAACGCAGGCTAATTAAGCGATGTGTAACGCAGGCTAACTAAGTGATGTGTAACACAGGCTAACTAAGTGATGTGTAACACAGGCTAACTAAGTGATGTGTAACACAGGCTAACTAAGTGATGTGTAACACAGGCTGACTAATACAGTTTGTAACTAATTAGGATTGATTGTTGCAAACTCACTTGGATTTGCATGTTACTTCTCTGGTTGCTGGTACATTCTCCTACAACACATGTTATATATACAACATAGATGCTATATATACAACACAGATATTATATATACAACACAGACATTATCTATACAACACAGACATTATATATACAACACAGACATTATATATACAACACAGACATTATATATACAACAAAGACATTATATATACAACACAGATATTATATATACAACAAAGACATTATATATACAACACAGACATTATATATACAACAAAGACATTATATATACAACACAGATATTATATATACAACAAAGACATTATATATACAACACAGACATTATATATACAACACAGACATTATATATACAACACAGATATTATATATACAACAAAGACATTATATATACAACAAAGACATTATATATACAACACAGACATTATATACACAACACAGACATTATATACACAACACAGACATTATATATACAACACAGACATTATATATACAACACAGACATTATATATACAACACAAACATTATATATACAACAAAGACATTATATATACAACACAGACATTATATATACCATACAGATGTTATATATACAACAAAGACATTATATATACAACACAAACATTGTATATACAACACAGACATTATATATACAACAAAGACATTATATATACAACATAGACAATATATATACAACACAGACATTATATATACAACAAAGACATTATATATACAACACAGACATTATATATACAACACAGACATTATATATACAACACAGACATTATATATACAACACGGACATTATATATACAACAAAGACATTATATATACAACACAGACATTATATATACAACACAGACATTATATATACAACACAGACATTATATATACAACACGGACATTATATATACAACACAGACATTATATATACAACAAAGACATTATATATACAACATAAACATTATATATACAATACAGACATTATATATACAACACAAACATTATATATACAACACAGATGTTATATATACAACAAAGACATTATATATACAACAAAGACATTATATATACAACACAGACATTATATATACAACAAAGACATTATATATACAACAAAGACATTATATATACAATACAGATGTTATATATACAACACAGACATTATATATACAACAAAGACATTATATATACAATAGAGATGTTATATATACAACACAGACAATATATATACAAAACAGACATTATATATACAACACAGACATTATATATACAACACAGACATTATATATACAACAAAGACATTATATATACAACACAGATATTATATATACAACACAGATATTATATATACAACAAAGACATTATATATACAAAAAAAACATTATATATACAACACAGACATTATATATACAACAAAGACATTATATATACAACAAAGACATTATATATACAACAAAGACATTATATATACAACACAGACATTATATATACAACACAGACATTATACATACAACACAGACATTATATATACAACACGGACATTATATATACAACACAGACATTATATATACAACAAAGACATTATATATACAACATAAACATTATATATACAATACAGACATTATATATACAACAAAGATATTATATATACAACACAGACATTATAAATACAACAAAGATATTATATATACAACACAGACATTATATATACAACAAAGATATTATATATACAACACAGACATTATATATACAACAAAGACATTATATATACAACAAAGACATTATATATACAACACAGATATTATATATACAACACAGACAATATATATACAACACAGACATTATATATACAACACAGACATTATATATACAACAAAGACATTATATATACCATACAGATGTTATATATACAACACCGACAATATGTATACAACATAGACATTATATACACAACATACAGACCTGATCATCACTGGGTGCTCTGTCTGCACTAGCAGGTTTCACAAGCGGGTTACTGCTGCATTTGTCAGGCACTTGTTCATCAGAGAAGACAGTGAAAGGGGCCACAGTTTGCTGCACAGGCCTTTGATAAGCAGAGAATGCAGAGGTGGTGGCTGAGGTAATGGCTGAGGTGGTAGCTGGGGTGGTAGCTGAGGTGGTGGCTGAGGTAATGGCTGAGGTGGTGGCAGAGGTGGTAGCTGAAGTGGTGGCTGAGGTGGTGTCAGCCAGTGTCAACGGGGTGACAGCAGCAGTGGAGGAGTGGATGCTAGCGGGTGAGACAGTTCTAGACTCAACCGTTTGCATCTCTGCATCATCTTGGTCGTCTTTGAAAACTGTGAACAGGGCCGCTTTAGGTGCTGAGTCAGCATTGATCAGCAACCTGTCATGGAGTGTAGTAAATGTACACAGCTAACACACACAGCCATACGTACACAGCTATCACACACAGCCATACGTACACAGCTATCACACACAGCCATACGTACACAGCTATCACACACAGCCATACGTACACAGCTATCACACACAGCCATACGTACACAGCTAACACACACAGCCATACGTACACAGCTATCACACACAGCCATACGTACACAGCTAACAAACACAGCCATACGTACACAGCTATCACACACAGCCATACGTACACAGCTATCACACACAGTCATAGGTACACAGCTATCACACACAGTCATACGTACACAGCTATCACACACAGTCATACGTACACAGCTATCACACACAGCCATACGTACATAGCTATCACACACAACCATACGTACACAGCTATCACACACAGTCATACGTACACAGCTAACACACACAGCCATACGTACACAGCTATCACACACAGTCATACGTACACAGCTATCACACACAACCATACGTACACAGCTATCACACACAGTCATACGTACACAGCTAACACACACAGCCATACGTACACAGCTATCACACACAGTCATACGTACACAGCTATCACACACAGTCATACGTACACAGCTATCACACACAGTCATACGTACACAGCTATCACACACAGCCATACGTACAGACACTTACTCATTAGTAGCTTGACTCAACGCCGGTGTGACAAGTTGGTGTGTTGTTTCATAAGATTGGGTGGCTGAGGTGTGTTCATGGGCCACGGCTAAAGTCTCGTTATAGAACCCATTCAACAAATTGGCACAGTCTTCAGTCAGCGAGAACGGGGATTGCTGTAAAGTAAGACGGCGTCAAACTTTTATTACACAAACCTACCTTACCTGTCGACCCTTCACTATATAAACCTATCTTACCTGTCGACCCTCCACTATATAAACCTATCTTACCTGTCGACCTTTCACTATATAAACCTATCTTACCTGTCGACCCTCCACTATATAAACCTATCTTACCTGTCGACTCTTCACTATATAAACCTACCTTACCTGTCGACCTTTCACTATATAAACCTATCTTACCTGTCGACCCTCCACTATATAAACCTATCTTACCTGTCGACCTTTCACTATATAAACCTATCTTACCTGTCGACCCTCCACTATATAAACCTATCTTACCTGTCGACTCTTCACTATATAAACCTATCTTACCTGTCGACCCTCCACTATATAAACCTATCTTACCTGTCGACTCTTCACTATATAAACCTATCTTACCTGTCGACTCTTCACTATATAAACCTATCTTACCAGTCGACCCTTCACTATACAAACATGTTTGTGTTGAAGAGTTGACAGGTAAGAAACGTTTGACAGTCTCCTCTACAAAACACGCTTAACTTTAATGTAACTTGTCAACCATTCAACAATTTTGGTAAGCAGACCAACCTTCAACATAGATCTTTTGGCACAGGAAGAATCAGGCGTTCGGTGGCGCTTAGATGACACCAGGGCCACCCGTGCACTTGCATTAGCCTTGTCATTGGGTGTCCTGGTACAAAACAATACACAAGCTATCAATAACGTTACCTATGTGAGCAGGTATATGGTATAATGGTCGACAACTACATGGCATAAGCGGGAACAGTTCAGTGTAAAGAGTGAACAATTCTATGATGCAAGATGAACAATTCTATGGTATAAGAGTGGACAGCTCTGTAGTACAAGGGTGAACAACTCTATGGTATAAGAATGGACAGCTCTGTAGTACAAGGGTGAACAACTCTATGGTATAAGAGTGGACAGCTCTGTAGTACAAGGGTGAACAACTCTATGGTATAAGAGTGGACAGCTCTGTAGTACAAGGGTGAACAACTCTATGGTATAAGAGTGGACAGCTCTGTAGTACAAGGGTGAACAACTCTATGGTATAAGAATGGACAGCTCTGTAGTACAAGGGTGAACAACTCTATGGTATAAGAGTGGACAGCTCTGTAGTACAAGGGTGAACAACTCTATGGTATAAGAGTGGACAGCTCTGTAGTACAAGGGTGAACAACTCTATGGTATAAGAGTGGACAGCTCTGTAGTACAAGGGTGAACAACTCTATGTTATAAAGCCACATTTACATGAAGCGATTTTCCTGTCTGCCTTGCAGTACAAAAAACTGACGCAGTATTTGTAGAGGCGCAAACTTGCCTCGCTTATTTCGTTGTAACAGTTTAGAAATATCTATGCATTTTGAGTTATGATATTTTTCACACTCATCCATATAAATATTGTAAAATTAGCCGAGGGGGTACCAGTGATTAAAATAAACAAAACAGTAGTAAACGTGAAGCAACGGCCATTTACCATCTTGTTTATCACTACTTTCCTACTGCTGTTGTGTATGTAGTACAGACAACTAATGTTTTCCCTTCGTATTTCAGCTGCTCATATATATATTCAATTCAGAGCGCATTCAGCTGCTATGCTACAGAATTGACTTGGATGTGAGAATTCAATTACATCTAATCAAACGGGATTTAATTCTTGGATACGTGACTGGAATGTGATTGGCACCCATAATATTGTGTGGATTTATCTTCTTGTGTCATAAGTTTTCGTTTCCTTGACGACTCCAATGCTTTCAATCAATAATTCCATTGCTGGAGAAGGAGAAAGATTGCTAAATATAACCGACAATTTTTTAATGAATTGTGCGGAGTTGATGCCACTACCTATCATTCTAGACGAGCGAAGAGACAAAATAACTGGAGGGTTCAAGCTCTCAACAACAGACAATAAAAATGAATAACAATACATTTACTTGAAATATTGGACTAACAAATGATACTAGTTCCAGTATATTGCATATAATAAACAATTCATTGAATTGTATGTCACTGATTTTGGGCTGAATTAAACCTAATTTATCTATTTCTAGTGAGTTTTAGCCAAAAATATTTTTCCGGAGTTGTGCTGTCATTGATTCCATCTGAAGTACGTTGGTATTAGATGCTGACTCGTTTGCAATTTCTTTTCAATACGCAACATCCTATACAAGGCCACAAAGTGGAGTTGTAAAAACTTGGCTTGTTTGGTTAGAACATAGAATTATCTCTCCTCCTAGAACGCTGACCAGTTGATAGCGGCTGGTGACATTTGGGAAGGGCAAAAATGGCGCATCACACTATTATTCCCCAAAATATTTGTCATTTTTACGATATATAATCTCTGTTGTAAAAGTAGTCCTTTTAAGCTGGGATGTGCTGATCATAAACGCGAATGTGATAGAGAATTTGATTCGTTCTATGTCGCCATTTTTACGAGGACTGTGTACTATTTAAATTATATATAGTACGCTCTGTCACCATCTGATCATGTTATCTTTCACCTACAGTTGGCATTCTAGGAGTGGAGACAAGTCTATGGGTTAGAAGGAAGGCATCCCAGTAATAGCCATTGTGCACAGACATCCCAGTAATAGTCATTGTGCATAGACATCCCAGTAATAGTCATTGTGCATAGACATCTCAGTAACAGTCATTGTGCATAGATTTTAAGAGCATAGAAAATTAGGTTTGCAATTATTTTCAGATTTTTTGGAGGTGTTTTAGTTGAGTCGCATTTTAATTTATTATTGATAGGTTTGCCATTAGGTACACACTGGCATTCACACGATAAATTGCATGGCAAATATCTCAAAAGGTAAAGCAACGTTACAGTTGAAAAAATTATTTTTAAATCAAATACAAAAGATTCTAATAATCATTATTTGGAATTTATTTGTGGAGAGAAAGATGCCAGGTTTTCATTGTTGGCATCGTTGTTGTTATCAACAACACCAACAATAATTTTCAAACCTAAATTACAAGTTATTTGACTGAAAAAAATTAAACAGTTATTGTAAATAAATAATGATTTTGAAATACAACAAAAACAAAACAAATGAGAAGTAATTTATGATTATTTTCTATCAGCACTCTTTGACAATATAGAAAAGACAACTCCGACTAGCGAACTGGGTGTCAATCTGGTGACATACCCCCTTTGAGATCAACTAGAGAGGGAAAGATAACTCTCACTAATTGTCATGCACCCACTACATTAAGCAATGGTCTATCCATACAATAAAGCTCAGCACAAGATGGCTTGCTGAACAGCTCTTGCACACCATCACGCACGCTAAGATGCAATGAGTAACCAAAGCAATGAACTAAATAAAGATGACACAGACTTTTCTTGAATATTGCAGCGAGCCAACTGATGAGGTTATAAGCAATAAAACTCTAACATTTGACACGCGTTATTAATTATATCTCCATATTATTACTGACAATGCAAAAATGAAAAAGAGTTGGACGACGCGGTGTTACTTAGAATATATGTAAAGATTTGTGTGTGTAAATCCAGGCTTGACATTAGCTGATGAAGCCAAATGATATTTTAGGCACACGGGCCTCGGCTGAAATGAGATAATTAAATTCATAGGTGAGAACCTTGCCGCTGATCAACATTTGCCATTCTATGATTTCAATTGAAGTGAATGCCTGGGACCCACTGCAATTCATAACTCAGCGGGAAAAATGCTTTGTAAAAGATTTGTTTGTTATTTTGTAGTTAGCAACAATGCGAGCAAAAGTAGTCAAGTTTACTGCAGCAGCCGTAAGGCAGCAAACTATGCAAGTACTACAAATACGTACTTGTAGGCAAGAGCGGACTGCTGAGCCAGCTGCTGGTCTCCTAGCGTTGGTCCAGTCAGAGATTTGTCGCTGCTAGCACCTGCCTCCTCCAGTACATTCAACCTTCAAACAAGAAACGTTCACACAGGTAATGTACACACAAGCTACTAACACACAGTCTACTAACACACAGGCTACTAACACACAGGCTACTAACACACAAGCTACTAACACACAAGCTACTAACACACAAGCTACTAACACACAAGCTACTAACACACAAGCTACTAACACACAGGTTACTAACACAGGTTACTAACACACAGGCTACTAACACACAAGCTACTAACACACAGGCTACTAACACACAAGCTACTAACACACAGGCTACTAACACACAGGCTACTAACACGCAGGCTACTAACACACAAGCTACTAACACACAGGCTACTAACACACAGGCTACTAACACACAAGCTACTAACACACAGGCTACTAACACACAGGCTACTAACACACAAGCTACTAACACACAGGTAATGTACACACAAGCTACTAACACACAGGCTACTAACACACAGGCTACTAACACACAGGTAATGTACACACAAGCTACTAACACACAGGCTACTAACACACAGGCTACTAACACACAAGCTACTAACACACAAGCTACTAACACACAGGCTACTAACACACAAGCTACTAGCACACAAGCTACTAACAAACAGGCTACTAACACACAGGCTACAAACTTGAAAAACTAATTATTGCACTACACCACGCACCTTTGTGCAAGCTCACTTTGAAGAGCAGACAACTCCTCAACAAACTCTTTTTTCAATGACTGGATAGACAATGCCACGTGGGCAGACAACTCTGCCTTCAACTCCTCAATAGCCTCTAGTTTTTGCCGTGCTATTTCTTGACTCAAACGCTGTTGCGCCTGAGAAAGTTTCAGCAGTTGATTATCTGTTTCAGCCTGCAGCAGCTTTCGTTGTTGCTGCAGCAAGTTGGTAGTTTCTACAGGAGAACCCAAACATCAGCCTTCAGGGTAACCTCAGTGATCGCATTAGTGAGGGGTGGGGGGAGGATGGGAAAGCGATTGATTACCATACTGTAAGCTCTGTAAGCACATTCACTATGCTTCCATGAGAAGCTTTAGAACGATTCGGGAGTTGTACGCAACATGGAAGAGGTGTTCAGTGAAAATCGTCATATCGACCTGATGACTAAAATATGGTGTGCACTGCAATATCATTAAGTGATGTCATAAGCCACACTTGTCTACTTTTCATCGTCCAATAGAAGATAACTCTACATGTTGTCAATTGGACCATGGGAACAGTGATTGTAGGCAATGTTCTATACTTGTGAATCATGATGAGATTGCTTTATTGTTGACATAGAGCAGGGACCATAGAGTAGGGACCATAGAGCGGGGACCATAGAGCAGGGACCATAGAGTAGGGACCATAGAGCAGGGACCATAGAGCAGGGACCATAGAGTAGGGACCATAGAGTAGGGACCATAGAGTAGGGACCATAGAGCAGGGACCATAGAGTAGGGACCATAGAGTAGGGACCATAGAGTAGGGACCATAGAGCAGGGACCATAGAGCAGGGACCATAGAGTAGGGACCATAGAGTAGGAACCATAGAGCAGGGACCATAGAGTAGGGACCATAGAGCAGGGACCATAGAGTAGGGACCATAGAGCAGGGACCATAGAGCAGGGACCATAGAGCAGGGACCATAGAGCAGGGACCATAGTTGAGCAATATCAATGGAAACCCGTGCAGAGAACAGGGCAAACTGATCCAAAAAAAACCAAACAGGTTAAAGCGATGAATAATATCTATTATGAGTGAGAGAGTACAACATAGAAAGAACTGATTGTAGCAAAAATATAAGATAAGAGAGACTGGAACAGTGACGATTCTAAAAAATAAAGTTTACACTAGACGCTTGCCAACTTGCTACCTTTCTCCTCCTGCTTCTTTGCCTGCTCCTTTTGCCATTTAATAGCCCGCAGTTCCTCAAAAGAATACTCTGTGACCCCTCCATAAACCTGCAAATTTAAGCATAACGAAGATAGAATTGAGGTATAAACAGAATAGGTTTTTACAGAGGTTTTGCGATGTTTTTATAATACGGTTGTCTGTTGTAAGTTGTTTGTACAATAAACTTAAGAGGAGAAGATAACAAATCTCTCTCCGTTATTTACATATTCAATTGGCAGCTACCAGCAACATCTACCATCCAGATATATTTTAGGGTGCTTTCGGCGGCGTCGCATTTGGTAATAAATGAATTGTTAAAGCGACGGCATTCGGCGTGTTGTCGAATTTCTAATACAAATGCGAGGTCGTTCGGCGTACGCGTCGGATTATTTAATAAATGCGAGGGCGTTCGGCAGAGAAGTCGCATTCAATTAAATATGCGGCAGCGTTCGGCGAGGTGTGCCGAATCTATTCTAGAGTGAATATTTTCTATTATTTTAATAGCCTAAACGAATGCGACGAGTTGTCGCATACAGAAATGATTTTCATTGTATTTGACACCGTTCGGTCGAGAATCAACGAAAAATGTTTTAGCGCAGGCACATTCGCAGCAGGTACACAGTGCTTCAGTCATATGAATTTGCACCTTCAACCTGCTGTATCTCACTCCGGCGCTTTTCACTTTTTGTTGAAATCATCAAGCATGGTTTATTATTTTATTTTCTCTGTAAATTGATATGTGTGGCGTTCGGCCATAAGTGACATGACATTATTTTTTATTGTGCAGCTTATCATGTGCTGTATTCTTCAGGTAAATAATAAGGTCGCTTCATGACCAAGTAATTATTTATGTAGCGTTTATTCATGCATTTTTATTTATATTTATTTTTATTATATTTATATTTTTATTTATATGTGACATAATAGGAATAAATCAAATGCGACGCCGCCGAAAACACCCTTATACATGTACGTAAAGACAGATATATATAATGCATAGCAAGTTCTTTGTTAGAGTAAGAGCTGTGCATCTACTGTATATGACAACACACATGGTTATATTAGTGAGTTATGAAGGTGAAAGGCGCGGACCTTTTGGTAAGCAATATAATGGCTAATGATGCAACCAACAGTGACCAGACACTAGACAGACAGACAGACAGACACGCAGTGTAACTTACTCTGGCTTTATCGTACATGGGCACTTCTTTGATGAAAGAGTCTGCATTACACAACATATATGTAGCGGGCAGTGGGTCATCCACCGCCTCCTTTTTCTCTGCCTTTTTCACACTAAAACACAGCAGATAAAACAAAGGTCAAGCATCAATAGCAGAATGAGTGAATCAGCTGGCACAAGACTGCCATTTCAAACAGTCCTAGAGTGATACTTCCTACGCTGAGGTCAAAATATATAGTGAAAAGACTACTGGTCATGGGAGAGTAGTAGGGGGGGGGGGGGGAATGACATAGGATATAGCATGGGCTAGGACATGGGATGGGGGTAGGTCATGGAATATACTGTGGGGGTAGGATATGGGATATACTGTGGGGGTAGGATATGGGATATACTGTGGGGGTAGGATATGGGATATACTGTGGGGGTAGGATATGGGATATACTGTGGGGGTAGGATATGGGATATACTGTAAGGGTAGGATATGGGATATACAATATAGCATGGGTGGAGAGACATAGAATACAAGTATGGGGGGGGGGTAGGAAGGATAGAACATTTACCTGAGGCCAAGACCAGAGCCTAAGGTGGTAGTAATGGTGGGTGCTGAAGCTAAGGCAGCATCAGCGTGCACTTCAAAGTTGGCCTCAGTTGACATGGCTTTAGCTGCCTGGCTGGACACAGAGGATTTGTGCAGCTGCAATAAAACACTTCTGGTTAGTTCAATATATTGAATAGAGTAAATCCTCATGATTGGTGCTAAGGTTCCAAATACAAGCATTCACACAGACATCTTGTAGCTAATTCATTACAACAATGTAATATACAGCTGTATGAGATACAATATAGCTAGATAGGTAATTACCCTGGAGGATGAATGAGTCCACTTGCCAGCAGCGTGTGTGTTTTCCTTAGAGTCTGGTAAGACTTTCCTCACTGCCGTCTGACTGGGAAAGGGCCTTGGATCCTTCTCATTCTCGTCCACAAACACCTGCGCACGTGACGGGCTGTTCACAAACTTATCACTTACAAATATTTTGTTTAGCATATACACCAAATCTAAGCTAACAATGCACTAAGTCAAGGCCTGGCCACACAAGAGAGATTAGCCAGCCATTCTTGACAATTGTCTGCCCACAGCAATTGCTCTTGCAGGAAACAACGATTATTCCTCGCTGAGCATGCCCAGCAAATTTGCATTTGGGCTTATTCCTGGTTGATAACCATATTTACAAGCAGCAAAACCAATTTATTTTATCATATTACAAAAGACGAAGGGGTGTCTGTCCGTATGTACGTACGTCCGTCACGGGCGTCGCCCACTTACGGTTGGAAACGGGCATGTCACACTCTCGGTAGGAAACGGGGTCAGTAGGTAGAATGGCCGGTATATATGATACAATGATGACGGTCCGCATCTCGGCAGCGGGTCTCCCGGCATCGCTGCCAGGGCGGGGTCTTAGCCTCAGGTCCTCGGCCCCCCACCCCGGGAGGGATGGGTACTCGACCCGCCCTGCCCCAACCGGCGGGTGTTGGAACTCGGGCTATGTCGGCGGGGCTGTAGCCTCAGGCTCTCAGTTTCCACACTGTGGCGGGGTGGGTACCTGAATCACCCTGCCCCATCTGACGGATGTCAGAACTTGGGCTACAATGCATTGGGACTGCTTCCTGGAGCTGGAGTTGTCTCCTCAATACCAGGGAGCACAACTCCTGATGGAATTCCCAAACATGACTTTACCAACAGAGGTTATGCACCTCACAAACATCAGAAGATTTGCAACTATAAGCTATGCAATACAATACCAATTCCATCCCATTATATGGAGAATAACCATATTACAAACAAATCGAGCAAATACTGCAATGAGACTTGCGTCGCAGACAAAGCCCACAGGGCTTGTACAATACAAAAGTGGATTAACGATTGTGATTATAACAATGATCGCAAATAAATCATCATTAGAAGTAGCAATTTGGTATTTTCCATATTAATATAATTCTATCTTGATATCATTTGTGTCAATGGCCAGCTGGCATGAAATAATTGTAGACTACAAGATTGATAACATCTGATTGTTCACAATGAAAAAATAAAAATAATTGTGATGATAATTCAGAAGACATTTATTATTAATTCCTTAAAACTGCTTATGGCCATGTTGAACATGGTATGATTAGTTAATACTGCCCAGAAAATAGAAAATATTTTTTGACACAGAGTTGTATTCATTGTGGGAGGACAACTCTTAAGCGGTTGATTGCCTTGTGGGTGGCATTGCTTACTGACCACAATTCTGCACGCGCCAATCCGTATGTAATCGTGTGGCAATGCCTTAGGACAACTTTGCATTGTTTTCTTTAAACTGATGGGCGGCCAGCTCCCAGGGCGTGAAAGCACAAGGTTGCAAAAGGAGATTTAGAGATGATCTTACTGTTGCTCACCAACACACCATAGTTATAAGCTAACAATTCTCGCATATAATAACATGCAACCTAACACTGCCTGGCATGTTACAGCGAGGGCAACTTCAAAAAATCTTTTAATCTATTTTTTGAAATAGCTAATCTTATTAAAAATACACGCTATTTACTAAACTAAAAAGTGATCACAGCTTTCAAAAAGAGCAACCTTGCATAATTATGTCTACTGGTGACTCTGTGGGGGAGAGAAGCATTGCGCATTATAAAACGAATGGCAAGGGCTGTTGGGTTACAAACAAAACTATTTCCGGTAAAATTTTTTATACAAAACACCATTACGCTAAAATACTAGGGTTCACAAAATAAATCATAACTTTGTACCGAAAAGTCATATTTCAATAATCTATCGGGAAAACGAAGAAAACATTCCACTCCAAATCGCAACATTTTAGAATCCCAGGGATCCACATAGACATGATTACTCATGGTATAGACTTTGCTAAAATAATCTTCTGATGCAAGACTTTTTTTAACTAGAAATGCTTTTAAAACACCTGTAATATAAATATGAAAACTTTTTAGTGAAATAATGACTGTCAAAAATAATAATTAATAACCGCAATAAATGATATGTCAAATTGACACTATATAACAATAATATGTAATACTTTATACATAATTCTCAATTGATTTATACTGGAAAACAATTTCAATAACAATCAATGTCTTTAATTGCATATTATAATCCTGAATAATTATATTCATTTAACTTTTTTTTATAATTATTATTCGGCATGACAAACAACATTATTAATTGTAACATGTCATTTAAAAGCTTAAAATATCACGGGTATATCTAGTTGTCTTGTGTAGTATCTATGAAATATAAAAATGATCAACAATTATTTGCTGCTAGTATTCACATATCCATTTACTATAATAAACAAAGCTATTTACCCATATATACAACTATCCAGTTACGCCGCAAAAACATCTCACGATCAATTAATCAGCTCTTCAGAAATACCCAAGGGAAGTTACTTTGTGAGGTTTTTATGATGTACTCACGCAGAATAAAAGGTTTTCTCTATAAAAATACATATAATTTTCATTATCATTTATACAGCTATTTAATTAAAATATTGTAATCAATGAAATATATTTTAGTGACTTGCAGTAATACCTTTCTCGCCTCACAGACACCGAACAACCCATTCACACATTAGCATTGAAGTCAATTGTCGGCGTTTGTATGTGGTCAAGAACTTATCGTATCACCAACGATTATACATATAAACTTATAAATTACTGTGTCTGTCATATCCTATCGCCCAACTACTGTATTAACATCAATTATATATTGTTGCTATTTAAAATTATTCTCGATAGCTACACTGATGTGATTGAAACCATACAAGTCTGATTTACTATGACTATGGCAACTTTTTGGGTCATTCCATATCAATCAGATTGTGAGAGCTTGTTAATTCTAGTTGAAAGATCATAACTCTGTATTTGTGCATTTGTTTTATATAACATCTTTAGCTCTTTCGGTTGAATGTGCATAGCGCCCTCTGTGCGGGTGGGACAACCCCCATTCATCCTTTTGCATTCTGCAAACTAACTACAAGGAGCAGCAATGCATGCTTGTGTCACAAAGCAACTTTATGATGCTGAACTAAGCTATGACTGTTTTTCATCAACCTCACTATGTCGTTGGTGACACACTAGCTCAACCAACCTGTACACCCTTCTGAGGGGCAACTAGTGGTCCAGCAATGTGTGTCACTGTTTGCTTAGGTCTGGCAGCAGCAGCCCTGTCATGTGGTGCTCGACCCTTGCTAGTGCTGGCCAGTGGCACCAGAGTCTGACGCTCTACAGTCACCACCTTATCCACAGGCTCATCTGTAGTGGACATGTGCTCCATTAGACTTCTGCACGTTCTTGTTTCAAACTCCCTACGATTGTAATACACAACATATTTCTATGCAGTAGCTGTATTACAATATAACATATAATGTGTTGGACAGCTCCTTTATTGTATATAAAATATTGTACACTGCGCTGATACTCACTCTCTAGCCTTCTTCAATGTCTCTATTGGTTGCGCTCCAATGTTTATTCCTTCTACAAAGATCTTGTCAGCCATTTTGGGCTGTCCATAATCTTCAGTGGCCAGTGCCCAGGCTTTATAGAAAGCTGCTGAATGCCTGCCGATGCTCTTAGTGTTCATATGTTTATATATCTCACATGGCTCTTTGCACTTGCTCGCCTGAAACACCAATCTGTCATTGGACGGGCAGTACCTGGTGTGACTACCAATATTGACAGCGCGAGACAAATCGCTAAATGCTACAGAAATATGGCGTGTACTGGTAGCTATGGCAGTGTGTCAATAGTGTGTCTGGACATAAAAAAGTGCAAATTGTTTTTACATGGAACAAAACTGTATTCGATCAGTTATGTACGATAAGCATATAAATAGAACGACACCAATGCAGCATTTAAAAGTCGATTAGTATGTTCCTTCACGTGGCACATTATCTACTCCCTCCGTATGAGGCTATTGATTCGTGGATGGGAAGAGCAATCATCATGTGAACCAAGCCGTTTCTTCAATCCAAACAGAAGAAAATTTAATGAGTTGTCAATTTGATAGTCTAAACGTTGGGTGAAATGATCTTAGTGTAGCAGCTAATACATAGTACCTGTGAATCAGTTCGAAAGTCTGTACGTTGAGCAGACTTACTGTGGTAAATTATCAAACATTGACAGTACTAAGTGCATTTCCTGAACGAGTTATAAATGCTGTGCGTATAGAAGTCATAGCAATCAGGAATTAGCGGCTGTTGCTGTGATGGTCGGTTTTTATGCAATTTTCAGGACGTTAATGCAAATCGTCATGTCAGCGATTTTATATATACAGTGAAACCCCCATAACTCAATGTTGAAGAGCCACAAAAAATACATCTAATTATGGTTAGTATTGAATTGGCCAAACATACCTTTGGAGATTATAAATATAGATATAATAATAAATGATAATGTAACATTTCTTTCACTTGAATTACATCGTGAACTAATTTTAACGACAATGACAACTTGAACTATCATTAATCATAACAATAAACGATAGTAATAAAAAATAATCTAAGTTTGCTTTGCTTACTTTTTAAAATTATTATCAACTGGTGCAATGTGTTATCAACTGGTAGCAATAATTATCCAAAAAATTACCAACAATAGTTACTAATTTACCGATATCAGCTGCAGTTTGCTTATAGCCCAGAAATAACATGTTAAGAAGATCACCTTGACTTGATCAGGTTCGCGTTTTCTATTGGAGGTCGTTTTAGTTCAGGCATCGTAGCGAGTTCATGTCAAAAATGTAGTCAGTTACATCAAAGAGTGATCTCTTCTTCAGAGAAGATAACTCTATGAGTTAATTAGCCTATGATCTACGGATGTCAAAGGTTTTGCTATTCAATGCAATAGAAAAACTCTGCCTGCAAATGCAGTGATTTATCTAAGGCTTTTCATGGAATCTGCGTGACAATAGTTTTAAAATTAAGAAGCTACAAATTGTTCGCTGAATTAGAGATAAAAATAGTGAAACATGTGAGGCTATTTTCAATTTGACCTTCACTGTGACATTAAATAAGCTGGTATATTGATTTCGACAGGTTCGATTTATGACGGTTTCACTTTACCTAGATATTTCATTTATATATTATATAAATATATACACACGACTAAAACGTTTCATTCATTCATGTAACTTCTATCACGCTTCATTTTTGGAACTTCCGTGCCCTAACTTGCAATGTAATAATGGCTAATGTTGGCTCATTTGGTTCAGCTTTTTAGGAATCCTGGTATATTTCATCCATGGGTTTATAATATAGTTCAATTTTATTGAAAGTTACAGCTATACTTACAAACGTTATCCATATGTGCACAAATCTCTCATCATTTCTGTATTTGTCAGACTTTTCAAACTGTTTGACACACAAAGTTAGTAGGTCTAGAAGTCGGGTAGTTTTACCACCAGTGGGAAAGTTCTCTTCAGTCCAGTTGATGTAGTTATACCAAACCGACAGAGGGTCGTCACCTTCATATGAACGAAGAGCAGTCTCATATGCCCTAAAAGTCAATAACAAAATAAAGGCAGAGTATCTTATTTTGTGCAAGTATGCCACTGCAGTAAATATGATACAAAATGTCGAGAAACACAGGACATTATTTTTCTAATTGTAATTTCAAGAAAATTTTGCACTTGCTAGTGTTCATCGTCAGTCTTTAAGGCAATTTAAAAAAAAGCACTTTGTGTGCAAGTAGCATCGTTGAGCTTTTTGCATACGTTACAAGCATTTTAGGTAATAATTAAACCCTTCCTATTCCTAAAATTAGCTCATGGCAAAAAAGTTGAATATTTGCTTAAATGTGCAGCCCGGATGTTTTAATATTGCCAGATTGTCTGCTCCTAAACTCGGGTTAAGACAATTTGACAGACAACTTCTCCATAGAGAATGCAGTCCCAAAATATTTTCTATGTTGTTTTGCCCCATTATTATTGCCTCACTTTCAGCATAGATCGCTCAATATAAAAAAGAAATAGCTCTGAATCATTAGAATTGCAACTCCGTGGTGCTTCTAACTTTGAAATATCATGGGATCCTCAACCAATATATAGATCAATTGAAATACTATGAGACGAGGATAATTCAATGTTGAAAAAGACAAAAACAATACATCTAATGGGGTTGTGACATTGAGAGTTATTTATCTACGAACTTTCTATATCCAACAGGAAGTGGCTATCAATCGTGGTATAAAATATCATTAACTTAAGCAAAGTTATGGAAAGTTTTTTTGATAGCTGCCACAATGTCCAACAGATTCATCACATGTCCTTAAAAAACGTGAGACTATGTTGAAAGACAAAGGCATCTAATCTACTAGTAGAAACATGCATTTATATTTTTTGTCATTCTTTAAACTTATTATTATGAAGTATTGACATCATTATAATTATCATAACCATTTGTTCTAGTTTTTATCATTATAATTATTTCATTTACTAGTATTATCATTATTTATAATTGTAGTGTTTATGATTATTGCTATAATCATTCATGTTTATTATTGTAACTATTATTATAATGATTTTTTCTATTTATTACGTTTAACATAATTACGATTTAAAATTACAAGGACCTTTTACAGTTGTTTTTATGATCGCTGATTATTATTATATATAAATAAAATATTCAACTTTTATTAGCATTTATACTACGAGAATCGCTATTCAATTAATGATTCCTTGTAATGCCCTCTTCGTCTCACAGACAGCGGCAAAACAATTTACACATCAGCGTTTCGTTGATGTGAAGCATTGGCGAGTGTAGCCAAGGGTTATATTGTAATCAACAATTTTCCAATACTTATTTTTGCTCAATTACTGCATCACTGATTGCAAATAATTATCCTCCATCGCTACACTGGTGTGATTAAAAACTTCTAAAAGTGTGATCCGCTATAACCCTGTGAACTCTGTGGGTTGTCCAATTATATCAATAGTATTTGTGCATTCTGTATTATAAAAACGTCTTAGCACCTACGGTTGGATGTGCATGCAAGAGGATAACAACCCTATTATGGATAGTGCTGAACTGCTAAAATATACCTCAAGAGACTATAAATATAGATGTAATGATGATAAATACTTGTAACTAATAATATAATAATATAATGAAAAATATGGATACTTCCAAACATATCTTTCACTTCAATTACATGGTGAATAAATTTTAAGAATAATGACAACAAGTAACTGGTTATAACTGTTACAAAGCCTATTATTGGAGCATTGAACATGATCTCTTGGAGGGTTTTTGTCCACACTAATCGTTAATTTATAGTTGGGTGGGTGTGCCAACTTCCTTTTGCTTTAAAACATATTTGAGGCTTTAAATATATGAAGCATTGAATAGCATTTACAAAAGGGTAACATTGTTCCACGCTACACATTGCTTGACCTATTTGCTCACCATCACCCATAACAACGACTGACAAAATACTTGACTTCTCTTCTTGAAGGAAAAAAGCTGGCCTTTTTATTGATAGCAATAGATATTGCAGGAGATGAAAATCTCTTTTGTAATTTTTATGTCTTCATCAAAGGAGAATATCATAAAGCATGTATTATATTTCCAAAGATTCGCCTTGAACTGGACTTTTGTAGTTGTGCTTTCAGTGAAATGTCAATACAAAAAATCTGGTGGATGTTCAGGTGCTTGGGTTTTAGCTTTCCATATAAAAACACTTGCCTGGTGACTATGCAACCTATTGTGCAATATTTATGGGAATGCGTTTGAAAATGCTGCATCCAAAATATGAGTAAATCAACCAAACCTGCACTGTTCAGGGTGTGGCAATCACAACACAATTGCATTCTAATATTATAGCGCGTACAGAACTCATATGAGCATAGCATATACATATAAATTCAAGCAACATGGTTTTTTGATTTTTCAAAAATTCTTGCTTGGCTATCTACTGTAGAAGTGGTTATTATTGCGCGGATCTTAATACATAGCGAATAGCGATTTTGTTATGAACGCTATTTTAGGATCAGCAAACATGAACTATTCTCACCGAAACGCTATTTCCGCAGCCGCAGTGATGAAGAATCCCATGTTATCATTATTATTTTATATTTTCTTCAATATTATTAATAAAATAATTAATATGCATGATTTAGTTTTATTAACAAACAATTATTAGCATCAGGTTGTACCCAGTAATTAATTATTATTATACATATGAATGAATGGTTGTCAAATATAATATTGATATGAAGTAACATCCAGTTTTACTTACTACTACTCGCTACTACTAGTAAGCGTACTAGCTAGTAATCACGTATTACAAGGGAACTAGTCAGACACGTATAGCTCTAAACTAATGAGTCAGTGGTTATGATCAGTGGAGTGTAGAGCTCAAGGGCATGATTTGTAAGGTAGTATCTGCATTTAGATATAAATAACCGCAGTTCCTTGTTAGGATTTTGAACATCTAATGGGGGCCTGCAGAATGCCTAATATATGGAAGATGTTTATAATATTGGTTCACTGCTAATATGTTTTTTTGCAAGTGACATCTAACATGTGAATTAGCAGCCATTACGTATCATTGTTATGCAGACTTGAGTATTTATAATAATTATACATCACTTTCAGTATGTGGAGATATTTAAATGTCAGTAAGAATTTATGTTTCTTTCTTGTTACTATGTCATAAGAGACAAGGTTATTATTTGCAAGTCTGATTGACTACTACATATTCATTAAATAGTAATAAATAGTATAAGACCACCTTCACTGTACAACAGTTAGTTATGAACTTTATTATTACGCAATGGTGAATGGCTCATCAGCAGACAATATGCAGTAGAACTCAGCGACCAGCACTATACTGTAATGACAAATGCTGCTTGTTGCTGACAGGAGATCTAAAGCACAAGATCATTCAGCAATGAGTCACTGCAGTGTTGTGGAGTTATCAGTACCATGCATTGTGATGCATTGAAACTATATGTATGTATGAATGCAAAACATGCAGTTTACTTTTCTGAATCCAATATGACGAAAACGCTATTATTACATCCGCATATCAACAGTTACATAGGAGAAAACGCTATTATAAATACCGCCTTTTGTCTGATTTGTCAAAATTCGCTATATTAAACTCCGGCCGTAATAACCACTTCTACAGTATTTAATAACTTTGAACCACAAGCAATTAGAAACCAAATTCAAAAAATATAAATGAGAAACACCATTTCGCTCAGGTTTAGCCAACAATTCATAACCATCAAGTTTGTACGTGAAATAAGTCATTTAATATATATTAATTTATATACTATTACCGACCCATCGGTATACTATTTATCATAGAGCATTCACATTATGTAGACAAAAAAAATCTCCAGAGAGCCATTTAAAAAAAATATGAAAAATTCAAAAGTTTTACCGCTAGGTAACTACTGCCAGCATTAGTGCACAAGAGTCGTTACGCATCACTCATTTCACTTCACTATAACAACACTGTTGTCAACAATGATTGACTGTGTGACATCAATCATCTGTTTTTTTAAGCAATGGTACTTTTTCTTAATTATGTTTACGATGGAGCAGCCACTGATGAGACACAAATATTTTCGGCACCAATGGATAAATAACAAAAAATTAGCCTGAAAAGTGATGCTGTTTTTTAGAAAAAAATTTCCATTCCAAAATTCCACTTGTACTATAACTAAATAATATCATACCAGATATAGCGTCATTAAACGGCGCTGGTGGTGGTAGTTATAATAAATATAGTCAATGCTATATATATATATATATATATATATATATATATATATATATATATATATATATATATATATATATATATATGATGACTGATGTATTATTATTATAATAATTAATAGTAATAATAATAATATACTATAGCATTGATTGACTAATTATTTAACTGCTTATTGTAGTTAACGTAGTTATAAATAATATAATTACGCAATGTTATAATCTTATTATTATTATTAGTTAATTATAATTATAATTATGATAATAATACATACATAGATCATCATCATATTCATTACAACAATATTTCTGATGATTTGATGATATAGTATTTGATTGATTGCAACAATAATAATCAGCTCACTACCATAATATATATTATTATTATTATTATATAACCGAGCTGCTGTTACTATTATTTCAATCAATAGTAGTAGGAGGGAGTAGTAGTTCAAGTTGTCAATGCTTAAAAAAGTTATTACTACTTCTACTACTACACCATAACCATTATTATTATTATTTCGGTATAAATTTTTTTCAAATGCTGCATGCTTGAGTTGTTGTGTGTGTTAGATTTTTTTGGGCTTTTTTTTACCACTAGCTGCTATAATAATAATAATAATAATATTATTTTATTATTATTATAATAATAATATGATTTATTTATTACCAACAAAAAACAAACACAAAAAAGTTACTGTTGAGTGACTCTGAGTAGTAGTAGGTAGGTGGTAGTAGTTAGTAGGTAGTAGTAACCACTAACTACTACTACTACTGCTGCTGCTGTTGTTATTAATTAATTATTATTACTTATAATAATAACAACTACTATTTTTTACTTATTATTATAATTAATTAATTATTAAATTTATTTATTATTATAATTAATTCTGTCTTACTACTACTACTACTCAGAGAGAGTGTGTGTGTAGTAGCTCCTAAGGACTGGAGGATTCAGAAAAATTATCATTAGTAGATTATTATTATAAAAATGATAATTTTTTTGAATCCTCCTAATGATTATTTATTATAATAATAAATATTTCATAATAATAATTATAATAAATAATAATAATTATTAATAATTATAATAATAATTATTATTTATTATTATTATTATATTATTATTTATTATTAATTATTATTATGAAGTATACCCTTAGTTAGTAGCACTCACTCTTTTTCATGTTTTAATTTAGAAGAAACATCTGTTTCAGTTAGCGCACAAAGCCCAGCATTGAGTTTTGCTGTAATTCGACCATGCTTTCTTGGTTGAACATTTTCTTTACTTATTTCCCATTCCCATTTTGGCTCATCTTCATGTCCCTCCATTTTTTCAAGCCAGAAATCAGCTAACTGTTGATTGGTGGAATTAGTTTGCAAACTCGGAAAGGTATTGGCCCACTAATTTTTCTTGTCACCTGACCGGATACCATCCATCTTGGAATTCCATTCGCCATTGCTGAACAAAATTGATAAATCAAGTTTTAGGTTCATCAGAATTAATGGTAAAAGCTGAACCTGACCAATTAGACAGTATGGAAGGTCATTCAGATTCGCGAAAACGTCCGCTTGATTCTGATCATGATGGTGATGACGGGATGACCAAGCGTTCAAACCAAGGCATAGGTAAACAAAGGACGACGATGATGATATAGTAGTAGATAGAGTGTGCAAAAAGTTTTGTCAAATTTTTCTGAAAATTTTTTAAATAGTTTCAGTGGGTAGCAAAATATGTTGTGGATACAATGAGACCAAATTTGCTATTGTGACCTCAATATTTAACTGTTAAAAACAAGTTTTACCAAATGTACTTTTAAGTCAAAAAATGCATGGTAAATGTAGGTAGTGCAACAAAAAACCAAAAAAAAATCTTACACTATTGAAAGTAGCATCAAATTAAAGAATATTGTTTGGCCATTTTGTTGATACACAGTTTGTTTCCATAGCTAATATTTTTGAATTTTAAAACATTTTTGAAAAATGTACTCTTAGCTAAAAAAATATTATACATTCCTGTCTAACCGCAAACCGCAAAAAGTGTTTAACCACTCGCCAAAATGTACCAGCCAGTGCAACTCAATTTTTCAATTTGAGTTTCAGCAAATAACTTTGGTACTAATTTGTAGAGCTAGACATGGTAATTTCTATGATATAAAATTATTAATATAAATTATTTTTTAAATGCCTAAATTTGAATTTTAATAATAAAAAATATTCAACAGAAACAACAATTGCGGTTTGTTTTTTTATGAATCTACCGCAAATGATAGCCTCAAAAACCTCAATTTTATTAGGCCGAAACATTGGGTAGCATGCGATAACACCCGCAAATACTGAATTATGTTTTTGAGCTACGTTGTTGCGTGTTTATAAACCGCTCACAAATTATTAATAAGCTTTTTGAAATAAATTGTAATTAATTAGAAATACTGAACTGAATCAGCAACACAACATGTCAGTGAGTAGCTAAGACATTGGTGTTTTATTTGTAATTGTCAAAAATTATTAATATGTTCGGAGGAATTCCCACAGGTGCGCCAAAGTTTTTTTTTTTGATGACCAGTTATTAGTAGATGGAGCGTATTTCAGAAGTCTATTGACAGAGAATCACATGCGAAATTCTATTGGCTGTTTGAAGAACAAGTTTCTTTTTGATTGGTGGATTAATTGCAAAGTTATTACAAAAACTGTGATTGGACACTTTGAAATCTGCGTGAGAGACAAATTCATATATGAATCCTTTTACCTCATCACGTGATAATTATCGGTTGAGCTGTGGTATCTAGTAAATGTTCTTTGTTTTTTGCAGGCAATTAGCGGGCAATTAGTGACGCACGCATGAAGCGACGCATGTTATATATATCATGCGTACGCCTCAATAATTATACAATGTATATGTAACAATTATAAATGCTTTGCATTGGCTGTATAACATTATTTTGTAGAAGTAGCTGGACTGCACAAAAAAAAACAACAAGTTCTGTATCTCAGTTGATATAGACAGGTGCCATAATCAGAAATCTTGTAATTAATTTAATAATTATAAATAATATAATAATAAATGAATTTAATATAAAATTTCAATAGTTAATTAATAAATAATAATTAAAACTAATGGTTATTATTGATGACCTTGCATTTTTGCTATATCATATTTATTACCACTAGCTGTTATCATTCAATGATGTTATTTTCTGGATTAACAGATATAATATTAGATTAATTATGAACCAGAATAAATTAAAACGCTAATGATAACAAATAAATAGCCGCGATACTGACGCCTACTAACCGTAGCGCTAGCTGTAAACCCATTATTTACTTAAAACACGCGGCGCACATGATAAGCCCGCGATGTGTTTGCAATGGTTGTGGTTAGGCTAATTTATATTTGGCTAGGATGAAAAATAATTTTAGTTGGGGTGCTTTTTGAAAAACCTTCATATTATTAAAATGCATTGAACACACTCCAATAATAATACACCATTCAAATCCTAACTCCTCAGTCTATTTTATAGTCCTATAACAATATGTCGATGCCCTTCAGGGACGTGGTAGATTTTGGATAAAAAGTCGAAAATTTGAAGGCATTTTCCCAAGTCTATGACTGGAATGAGGAAAATGTTCATAGACAGATGCCTGCGCGGTAGATTGTTCTAGCTATAGCAATTGTATTTTTGTCTCTATGAGCTTTAGTTTAAAAGATATGAGAAGAAATTTGATTTTTGGGACTTGAAAAAAATCGCGATTTCGTGGGGACAATTTTTTATAACAATGCTTTTGTTCATATTTGCGGTATACCGCAACGGTTTTGCACTATCTATAGTAGAGTGTGCAAAAAGTTTTGTCAAATTTTTCTGAAAATTTTTTAAATAGTTTCAGTGGGTAGCAAAATATGTTGTGGATACAATGAGACCAAATTTGCTATTGTGACCTCAATATTTAACTGTTAAAAACAAGTTTTACCAAATGTACTTTTAAGTCAAAAAATGCATGGTAAATGTTCCCTGTTTTTTGCAGGCAATTAGCGGGCAATTAGTGTCGACGCACGCATGAAGCGACGCATGTTATATATATCATGCGTACGCCTCAATAATTATACAATGTATATGTAACAATTATAAATGCTTTGCATTGGCTGTATAACATTATTTTGTAGAAGTAGCTGGACTGCACAAAAAAAACAACAAGTTCTGTATCTCAGTTGATATAGACAGGTGCCATCATCAGAAATCTTGTAATTAATTTAATAATCATAAATAATAATAATAAATTAATTTAATATAAAATTTCAATAATTAATTAATAAATAATAATTAAAACTAATGGTTATTATTGATGACCTTGCATTTTTGCTATATCATATTTATTACCACTAGCTGTTATCATTCAATGATGTTGTTTTTCTGGATTAACAGATATAATATTAGATTAATTATGAACCAGAATAAATTAAAACGCTAATGATGATAACAAATAAATAGCCGCGATACTGATGCCTACTAACCGTAGCGTTTGCTGTAAACCCATTATTTACTTAAAACACGCGGCGCACATGATAAGCCCGCGATGTGTTTGCAATGGTTGTGGTTAGGCTAATTTATATTTGGCTAGGATGAAAAATAATTTTAGTTGGGGCGTCTTTTTGAAAAACCTTCATATTACCAAAATACATTGAACACACTCCAATAATAATACACCATTCAAATCCTAACTCCTCAGTCTATTTTATAGTCCTATAACAATATGTCGATGCCCTTCAGGGACCTGGTAGATTTTGGATAAAAAGTCGAAAATTTAAAGGCATTTTCCCAAGTCTATGACTGGAATGAGGAAAATGTTCATAGACAGATGCCTGCGCGGTAGATTGTTCTAGCTATAGCAATTGTATTTTAGTCTCTATGAGCTTTAGTTTAAAAGATATGAAAACAAATGTGATTTTTGGGACTTGAAAAAAATCGCGATTTCGTGGGGACAATTTTTTATAACAATGCTTTTGTTCATATTTGCGGTATACCGCAACGGTTTTGCACTATCTAGATATAGCAGCTACTAGCACAACAAAACAAACAAGAAAGAAGTGCAATTTTTATTTTGACGATTTTTTTCTCAAATAGAGTATCAGTTTTTAGAAAAATTTGTTGTCCATCCAATGATGCAAAAATTATTTGTGTCACACCAGTGGTTGTCTCAGAAAAGTAATTGAGAAAAAGTACCTTTGCGTAAGAAAACAATCAATACTACACGCTACGCTCGCATGAGTTTTGGAGTTTTGTACACGCTAGATTATCATGATGCTGTAGCAGCAGCTACTATAAATAATGTTATTAAATACTACTACTGGTAGTAGTGGTGCTGATAATAATAAAATTAGTTTTGACTCACGCATGAAGCTACGTGTACTATATAATAATTATAATAATATATATAGCTAGCACAGAAAAAATTTGAATTTATTTCAAATGACCAAGACGGTTTTGCACTAGCAGCTAATTAGCTTAGGTAGTAGTAGCGCTAACGCAAAAGGAAGTTTTTTTAATTCGTCAGGCTTGGGACATGATAGATTATATATATCATGGTGTGCAGTAACATCTTGCGGTCACAATTGTGTTAAATTTCTTTGCCTCATCCTTGTAGTTGTTGCTCAGAAAATAAGTTTTGAAAATTGCACTTTCACATGAACATGGTGACTCAGTTCATCAAAAATAAATTAAGTTGTTGTTTTGTACTTAGTAATAAAGGTGGCATATCATTGATTAACACTCAATTTATTCACTAGTCGGAGCTGTCTTTTCTTTTATGTCAAAAAGTGCTAAATAGTCTCAACCAAAATAATAATAAAAATGATCAAATGATCATAAATTGGTTTCTACTATTTATTTTTTTATTATATTTGAAAATTATTATTTATATTCAATCTACATTGTCTAAATTATTTTCAGCCAAATAACATGTAATTCAGTTTTGAAAATTATTGTTGTTGATCACAACAACGACAAAAATCTGGCGTTTATTTTTTTCTCAAATAAATTCTAAATAAAGTTAATTTGAAATCTTTGATGTTATTTGATTTAAAAATAGTAATTTTAACTGTAATATTGCTTTAATTATTGAGATATTGACCATATAATTTATTACAGGGATAGTAAAAAAAGTTTTGCAAATAATGAGCCTTTTTATGTAAACAGCAATGACAAGGCAAGAGTGATGAGACCTCAAGTTTCATCTCTAACAAGAACAATAATAATAGATAGTAATAAGTCATTGAGCATGTCGAAATCATTTTTTAACATATTTACTAGGGGTGGTGAATTATAATAATATTCTAAAAAAAAACAATTAAAATATCATGAAAAGGCATGATAATCATTGTTATCAATATTAGTGTTATTCTAATGATGTCATTAGTAATATTATTATGAGTTGTTGTTATAATTAATTATTTTATTACACTTTTGTTAGTAAAAAAACGATCATTCAACTGTTTAATAGCCAAATAACCAACAATAGATAATAAACTGTTACAAAATGACAAATAGTAAAATACATAGTAGTTAGTAATAATTATCAAGATGATTATTTACTTTTGGTTTTTTGTCACCTCACCAGCACGCGTCTTTTACTATTCACTGCGACACTAGAAAAAAGAAGACAACTCCGCATAAAATAAGCTTTTTATTAGAGCGTTCATGCATGGAAATTATGCCAGTAACGAATATCGGAAGTGCTTTCCCGTACAATTTTTTTCAAGGCTTGGACGTTCTTGATTCGAAAATGTCTAATAGCCAACCTATCAATAATAAATTAAAATGCTGACAACTAGAACACCTCCAAAAGATCTAAAAATAATTGCAAACCTTATTTTCTATGCTCTTCAAAGTCTGTGCACAATGACTATTACTGGGATATGCCTTCCTTCTATCCAAGCTAGCCGAACTTTTGCAACTCCGCTTAATTGCCTATATAAGTTGTTGCGTGTTGAGAAATTTGGCATCTATTGTGCTCATACTACAGATGGAATTAATGAGAGCGCAAACCCGGAAAGTGTTTTTGGGTAAAAACCCTAGAAATAGATTAATTAGGTTTAATTCAACCCAAAATCGTTGACATAGAACCTTTGGAGCTGATGGTTTTATTTGGCTAGTGCATACAACTTTTTATGTAGAGTGATATCTTGCAATTCCAATAGTGTTAAATTTGTTTTTCTCACACTAATAGTTGCTCAGGAAATGAGTTTTGAAAATTACACTGCATCAAAGTTACCTGTAGTTCTCCCAGCGAACGATTTTATGCCCTATTGTAGCTAGTGCCAGTTAAATCTCTCACTGATCATACAATTGTTTTGAAATGAGGAGCCTAGAAATGTGGGAAAATTTGGATAAAACTTGTGTAGTTCACCTTGTTTTATGGGCCAACTTGTCTCAGCCTATCCCGTTATGTTGATTGCAAGTGTTGTGCTGTTAGATATGTTGTTTCTATACCTACCCACCACTTGACACTTGAGCTAGTGTATAGTTTGCTGTATCTGATTGAAGATCCCACCACTCGTGAAGATGTGCACCTGAAGGTATTGGTGCCAAGTTGTGCTGCTGGGGCAGTCATTGGCAAGGGAGGTGAAACTATTGGAAAATTACAGAGAGAGACGGGAGCTAAAATGAAAATGTCAAAAAACCAAGACACTTTTCCTGGTGCGCATGTTTGCTTTACTTGCAATCCATTCATCCATTTTGTTGCATTATTGTGTGGCGCTATTATTGTCTGGCGCCTTGTCATTTATATGAAGTGTTAGCTTAGCAGTGGCCTACTTGTATGCTTTGGTGGGTTGTTATGTAAGCAAACTGTTGCTATGCAGGTACCAGCGAGCGTGTGTGTCTCATTGTGGGCACGGTTAGCGCCTGTCATCTGGCACACGATGAGGTGGCACAGATTATCAGTGATAAACCAGACCCTCAGCCTAAACCCAACACAGATGGTGATGGCAAGATCAACTATCAGCGCCACCAACAGGTACCTCACTAGTATCTGTTTTGGATGGGTTGCTTTTTCTAAATTTCTCTGAGTTAAAACTGGAATTAGTATTTTTTTAAGGAAACACCTACAGTGAAACCTGCATAAATGGACCCCAGAGAAATCAATAAATCAGTTTGTCCATCGTGAATCATCAGTCATTGAGAATGGTTTCCCGTGTTTCAATATTATCATCCCTAATTGGACAGAAAATTTAGCAGCCCTTTCATTTTTAAAACAAATTGTCCAGCAGATTGTTTGAAGAGCCTTAGATGAAGCAGAGTTCTTTTATTGCATTAAATAGCAGAAATTTTGTCATCCGCGGATTGCCCGCTATTTAAATCATGAAATTTTGGAGTTGTATCAACTTGTGGTTGACAAAAATTTGAAAAGTACCTGATGCGATGTCTAAGCAAGTAGCTTTAACACGTGAGATTCTGATTACTGAGATGTATTCAATCTTGAAATGTAACAAAGATCCAAGGCTATTTATCAACGACCGATAAAAAGAACCAAATCTTTTCAGGTCAATGTGATCTGAACATTTGGAACATTTTTAAATTTGCAACTGCATGGATTTGGATCTAGAGAGTTATAGGATGAGCCAACCGCTGAATGGTTTAATGGTTTTGCACTCACTAAAAAACAAGAGTTTTGTCTGTTTCGGCACAGATTTTCAGTTATTTGCAGTGGTCTGAACATGCCTATTGTAATTGATGGTGTATTTTGGTACATTGTGCAGACCAAGTTTGTGATTCCCAACTCGAGCGCTGGCGTGATTATTGGTAAAGGAGGAGCATACATAAAGGAGCTGAAGGAGAGGAGTGGTGCCCATGTCAATGTATCTCACAAATCAGACAACCCTGAGAGGATAGTTACAGTATCAGGTACAAGAAGTATTCAGCATTTTTGCTACTTGTTGTACATAACTTTATTTACTTTTCAATGTGGTTCGAGTTGAGGTACAGATTCCTAGCCCTGCTGTGCACTTGCAGGTGATGTTTCTGAGATAAGATCTGCCATGTCAATGATCCTAGACAAGTTGGCTTCAGATCCTCAAAGTTCGGCTTATCCTAGTTTGAACTACGCTGGTATGAACCATGGGTGAGTCTGCTTCATAGACCTAGTATTATTAGTATTATTATCTCTAGGTAATACTAGGTCTATGGTCTGCTTTATACGGTGTGTCACCTTGCTTGGCTAGTGTTCTACCGCAGCAGTATGATTGAGTGTGCGATCATCTACCCTCGGTTTTATCTGATTACAGGGGTGGTAGCATGGCCACACCTAGTGGTTCTTATACCAATCTGTCTGGCAATCCTGGGGGTGGTTCTGGATTCAACCTTGGAGGTATGGGTGGAGCGATGACTCCCCAGCAAGTGCAACAGGCAGCTCAGAGTCTAAGCACAAGTAAGTAGATTGTAGCAGTTAGTGAATGTTGACAATGCTGGCAGGTTATAAATACATGAAATGCACGGCATTTGGTAAGCTATCTGATCGCTCACCTTAATGTCTCTTGTAGTGATGAGAAGCTTCAACAACCTCGGCAGTGGCATCAACAATCTCAACATTGGCACTCGGCCCCGTAACCCTGTGATGGAGCAGCTAGTTCAGACCCTTAAGATGACTGGATACACAGACTCTGCTGCAGAGGAGATCGCCACCGCTCTCTCCACCCTGGCCAACTATGGTGTGTTGAGTTTGACTGGGGGAAGTGCCTTGGGTAACCTCTTGAACCTTAACCGTAATTTCAATACAAACACGTCGTCCTCTGGTTCAGGCAATGGTTCTCAGTCTGGGGTGCCCTCTCTACTCAGCACCTCCAACACTGGAGGCTCGAGAATGGCGGGCGATCAATCTGGTTATAGTGGCTCCGCGTCAGAGGATGACAGCGCCTCTCTGCTTCGGCAGCTCACTCAAACTCTCGCTCGTAATCAGGGTAAATCTGGGGGAGGCGATTCTTTTGGTCCTGTTGGGGCGATGAAAGATTCTGCGGAAGGGGGCATGAATAACATGTTTCCTAACAATTCCGCAATGTTTGGTGGGGACTCCGCAAATTTTGCTGGCTTTAACGCCGGTCAGCAGGGCTCTGACAGCCCTGAAGCCACTGACAACCAGGAAATTGAGGTGGCGGAAAATTTGGCTGGCGCAATAATAGGTCAACAGGGTCGCGGTATTACAGAGATACAACACCTGACAGGAGCCAATGTTTCCGTCAGTCGTAGGGGTGTGTATGCTCCTGGCACTCAAAATAGGGTAGTAACCATAAATGGGCCTGCCTCGGGGGTGAGCAGAGCTGCCCTTCTTGTCAGACAAAAGATTCAGGATGCTGAGCAGAGGCGAGCTCAGAATGCGTATTGATGTGAGAACGCTTGGGTTGTGTTATGTATTGTATCTGTCCCTGCCACTCCACCAGCGTCGCCCTCTCCTGGCTGGCACTTGACCTTCACCCCTCATCTCAGTTTTTGTATATACTACTGTTTTATTGCCTTCTGTCACGCAATCATCAACTCTGCTGACTCATCCACTTTTGCTTTTCATACAAACATTTATTCTTATTCTTGTGTATTTTGTAGCCCGCTTCTACCATGTAATATATCCTACAGCCTCATTCCATTTCAATTGGATTTTTGAACATTCTTTCATAGACGCATCTCTCTATGAATGTCTATATTCATATCACTGTACATGTTCATTTTTGGTTACACAAATACATGCAATGTGCTGCACAAGTCTCCGGTCATTTCATGGGCTGTCTTTTCTTCATTGCCATGTCAACAATATTCTATCACAGCCGCTGTCTCCTTATTCTGGAAGACAGCAATTTACTTTCTTTCACTGCTGTTGCCACTGTTCATATCTGAAGACCTCAAAGGACGATATGTGATACATTGTAACTGGTGGAGATAAATGGACATATCTCAGTATACATATATCACAGTTCACTCCATATTAACATTGCAACACTTGCATTCTATCCTATTACTGTATGCAAACCGAGAGCACCTCCTTCGCACCACCTCCTTCACGGTAAGGTACCATTATTCTTTCCATCGCTCTATTTTCTTCTATCAAACTAATTGTGTTATTGCACCTTTGCCCTAGCAAATAACTGACTGAATAATACGCTTTCCTCACCACCCTTGCCGGCTCTTTCTTGTCTTTTTCTCATGCAAGTACTTGTGGTGATCCGATTTAGTACACTGCTAGCTCAGTGTCCACTTCCTTGCATTGTCTACTTTATTATCACTTGCTGCTAGAGCTGCATTTGTTTGGTGTATAAATGCATTGTCTTATAGCTATTAGCGTTCACTTTGGTCCCTGTCTCATTTCTCCACATGATCTGTCACTCTGCTGCAATAGGCCGTGTGTGTTGATGCTCAGCTGTGTGCCTACTTGAAATGTTTTTATCTCTTCTCTTCTCCAGTTGTTAGTCGATGTTATATATAGCATTGCATTGGTTTTGTAGGTAAATGGATGGCTACTGTGTGCTTGAGCTGTGTAGTTATTGCACTTACCTGAGTAATTGCAGCAAATAGCTCATAGGTAGGTCTGTTGTTATGTGTGACAACAAAGATGTGGTGTTATGTAGTATACACACCTGTGGTATATCTACCAATAATACTCGTATATGTCGGTAAACATTTGTTATGAGACCATCTGATTTTGACTGCATTTGTCGATGTTTTGATGGGTCCCAACTCGTGTCAAAATCTAAAATAAGCAACTAATTGGCCTTGGTTTCTTGTCAAATTTATCTCAAAATGGCCTTTTGTATACATTGATTATTAAACCCCAAAAAAGTTTTTCCTAACTTTTCGTATAAAACGATTTTCTTCGCAGCTGATCCATAGCTCTGAAAATACTCCCAGTAGCATTATTTTTTAATAGTTGGACTCGCACCAGAAAATTTTCCATCAAATTTGATTAATGAATTTTGTTGACAACAGCTTATATGCCACACCAAAAGATGTTAGCATTGGTGAAACAGTGGTGAAGGCTTTTCTCCCTCCGCAATGTTAGCATTGGTGAAACAGTGGTGAAGGCTTTTCTCCCTCCGCAATGTTAGCATTGGTGAAACAGTGGTGAAGGCTTTTCTCCCTCCGCAATGTTAGCATTGGTGAAACAGTGGCAAAGGCTTTTCTCCCTCCGCAATGTTAGCATTGGTGAAACAGTGGCGAAGGCTTTTCTCCCTCCGCAATGTTAGCATTGGTGAAACAGTGGCGAAGGCTTTTCTCACTTTAACTACAGGAGCGTTGGTCACTTGAATGTGAAGGCATCAAGGATATAATGCGTAGAGATAGTTCTCTCACCGTTGAGTGTACAATACTAGGCTCTTTACAGCTTTTCTAGCAAGTATGGAAACTTCTTGTTTAACTCTTTGAAAATATACAGCAGATTACAAGCGCCCATCAGAAAATTGACTTCAGAATTTCTGTCCATGTTCTTGCTTATTTCAAACACCAATAAGCTGTTTTGGTCTCAACAAGGAAATGAATTTTTCAAAGTTTTACTGGTCATTACAAAATTGCAATTATTACTTATCATTTTTTATTCATAAATGCTGGCCACGTTGAAGATATCAATAATATCAGATGGCATTATCTGCATTGCGACCCAAACTTTGGATGGTGTTCAAATAGTATTATTATTGTTAGCATGATTTTGTCGAGCCACACAAAAGTGATAACCAATCATCAGTTACTTGGCATTTCTATTATTTTCTTTATTTTACGCTGCTCGAATGTCACATCTGTTTATATAAAACTACTCACTCTCTGTGATGACCCTGATACTTGGCTTTAAGAGTTGTTGTTCCATCAAAATATCCGACCTACTCGCATATTCATTGACGGCAAAACATTTGCGCTAGAGCGGGTGTGTGTTTATTAGGCGTGTTCGGTGTCTCAACGCGTTGTTATTACCTCAAGACAAATTGTCTGCTTGTTCACTCGAATGCACAAAACTGCTATCACACCACCGCCACTACTCAGTATTGCCCAGCACACAACAAAAGCAACAAAACGTTCACTTGAACCAACGCCCAGCCTTTCTATGACCAGTTTAGATTGATTGGAATTGTGCAGCTCATTCAGTGTACACTGGTTGTTGGGATTGTTGTAGTTGGCACCCCTCTCAGTGCTGGTACCAGCAGTTAGTTGTTGTGGAAAGGCTCTCAGTTGGTTGAAGGTCAAGTAGTCACTTCCTGTGTTAGAGATGTCTACAATTAGTAAGTATTATGGCATTCACATTTGTAAAATTTTTCTCAACGCGATGCCTAATCTACTGCGCTCCCCAGTTATAGTGACATGGCCGATTGCTGGCCGAGCATGCAGTATGAGGACACAACTTCAACAAGTTTTTCCATTTAGTAATTTTCACTTATTTGCTTCAGCAATAAAAGCTATTTTGTTAATTGTTTTTCCAATTCTAAATGTTTTATTTGTCTGTCGTCATAGGGTGTTTCTTGGAGTTTATTTCGTTATCAAACGCATGGAATGCTCTTTGGAGAACTTGTGGTCGTGCACAAAGAATTCAACAGTTTACAGAATAGTTCAATCAGTCCTAAATTGTTGAAGTCTTATTATTATTATTATAAATAATTACTATTGTATTGTTATAAATAATAATTGTTATTACAATAATTTTAGATCATTTTCTGCGATTACTTGGTTTTTAGGATTTGAATTCACAGTTTCCATTGAGACATTCTCTGGTAATTTTGCGTATCAAGTTGTATGTCCATCCCTCTACTCCCGGTATTCACTCCCTCCTCCACTCCCTCTACTCCCGGTATTCACTCTCAAAATAATAAAAATCACAGTATCAATAATTTATTTTTTTATTATTATGGACACACCAGATAACTAATCGATCAAGCTTGATAACCTTTTTCTAACTTTGATCACTAAAAGTATTTAATCCTTTCAATTGATAATCGGTGCAATTGATAATCGGTGCTTTCTAGTTCACAAGCATTTTGAATACCAAATGGTTTTTTTTTGAAATTTTATTTTTTTGGACGTTTTGCATTTTAGATGCTACCATTTTATGATTTATTGACTAGAAAAATGTATTCTTGGGTGGAATAGTATCCCCTCTTCTCGGTGTTGTTGCTCATTTTCGCTGACATTTTGTCAACAAGTTATTCAGCTTAACAAAATTCAAAAGAATTGAGTATCAGATAGCCTGATATTTTCAGCTCATTTTTAAAAAGTGCGAAGTGTCTACTACACATTGTTGCATTGCTCAAGCTTCAATGCTCTTGAGACTACAGATTGGTTCGTTCACTTGAAATCTGAATTAATGAGAGTGTCACATAAACAACTGGTCTTCTACAGAGGTCTTCTAAAGACTTGAGAAAAATATTTGGTTGAACTTGGTCTGTGACGAATGTTATACGATTCCATCGAGAGCAGAGTCACCTGTCTGCGTGTGGTGCTTCAGTAGCGGCTTTAGCTATTCATGTTCATATTAATGTAGTTCTCCGACACGCATGCTTTGAACTATATATAAATACGTCTGTTGAATATATGACAATGCCTCCTGCATACATCAACTTAATGTGTCATGTTTATTTTAGCAAAGAAGTAAAGAACGTGGATAAAAATAATGATGCAACGAAAGTGAGAGAGCTAATTCAACTCAACAGAATCATTTTACTATGTATTGGTTGTAGCAGTGTGCCTTGCAGTTTTTGGCTTTGTCTTTCGTCTAGCCATGGTTTATATATGCTGTATTTGCTGTGCCTGCTCACAAATGGCCAATAAAAACAATATTTAATATAAATTTGAGCATCACTTCTGTGTCTGTGAGCGTAAGATACTCCTAATACTACATGCTTATCGTCAACCTCTAGCTGCCTGATTTCTCTGCTGTTGGCATTATTATAATAAATGGCCTGATTCTCTTGTTTACTCAGTGCGATTGTATGACCATAATTGCTTTAATGTTTTGGGTCACTAATGACTACAACTGTTTTTAGCGCTGAGAATCTAATGTAATGGATGCAGGGCAATATCGGATAAGGTCTGATGAGGTAGGAATAAAATTACTGACAACTCCTACATTACAGAGTCTGCTCTGCATGTAAAGCATAGACGTTTTTTACAAGGATATATAGCACTCACTAGAAGCGGCGATGAGTAATTGTATACCTGGGAGTTGTCTACTCATGCTGGAGATAAGTATCGAAAAGAGACCAGCAATTGTTGCAATTACTGCAAGCAATCCTCAGTGTGTCGGTTTATTAAAAAAGTTGGTGATGATGAGAAGGGGATATGATTCCCTCGTAGGTGATTTCTCAGGCTGCAACCCAAGTCATTGTTGAAGGTTGCGGTAGGTGAAGGAACGGAAGTGAGATATAGAGGGTTTTCTTAAGTACGGTAAATGTGTAGTATATGCAGCAGAGTGAGAAGCAGTTGGATGCCAAAATGAAGAAAGGCAACTCTGAATATTGACAGGACATTGGGCAGACAACTTTTGTTTTTGTCGAATTGAGGTTTAACAAGGATTCTTGAGAAGGATGGTGGTGGAGTGTTGGGAACATCAAAAAAGGTCAGAAGCAAGAGGTGGGTTTGGGGACAAAAGAGGTTTATTGTGTTTGTGACGAATTACCATAGAGTTATATCATTGCTGTTTGTGATTAGTTTACCACAGAGCTATATCAGTGCTGTTGATGACTAACATACCATAGAGCTACATCAGTGCTGTGTGACTATTATATCATAGATTTATATTAGTGCTGTCTGTGACTAATGCGCCATAGAACTACATCAGTACTGTTGGTGACTAGTATACCATAGAGTTGATTTAGTGTTGGTTGTGACTAATATACCATAAAGTTATATCAAAGCTTTTTGTGACCCACCATAAAGCTACATCAGTGCTTTCAGTAGCTAACATACCGTAGAGTTGAATCAGTGTTGGTTGTGACTAATATGCCATGGAGTTAAATCGGTGCTTTTGTAACTAATACACCATAAAGCTACATCAGTGCTGTTGGTAGCTAACATACCGTAGAGTTGAATCAGTGATGGTTGTTACTAATATGACAAAGCGTCATATAAGTATTGTTTATTATTGTGTTTCACAATTCCATTTGTTTACTGCGCTGTAATTTGTTGAGCAGAAATCAATCAATGCAGCGCCACCCACAAATAATGATTCCACTTGTTGCTTTTACGATACAATTTATTTGCATTATATACAAGCTGACAATATGTACAAAAAAGAGAAATATAGAATGGAGCGGTATGAGGTAGCGCTTGCTACTACTACATTTCACTCTCAAGCACTAGGTTAGTGCTCATGGTTCGACACTCTTCACTTCCTGTCTTTGATGAGGCTTTACAAGGCATGCCTTTAGCTTCAGGGGCAGTTGCCTTGCTATTTATCTCTTTACATCTGATCTTTTGGTACAGCAGCGCCACATCCATCTGTATCAAGTGTTGTATATGCAGTATCTTGGTATATACTAACTACCATGACTACTACTATAACTGTTGGTATGTACTAACTACCATGACTACTACTATAACTGTTGGTATGTACTAACTACCATGACTACTACTATAAGTGTCGGTATGTACTAACTACCATGACTACTACTATAACTGTTGGTATGTACTAACTACCATGACTACTACTATAACTGTTGGTATGTACTAACTACCATGACTACTACTATAACTGTTGGTATGTACTAACTACCATGACTACTACTATAACTGTTGGTATGTACTAACTACCATGACTACTACTATAACTGTTGGTATGTACTAACTACCATGACTACTACTATAACTGTTGGTATGTACTAACTACCATGACTACTACTATAACTGTCGGTATGTACTAACTACCATGACTACTACTATAACCACTCAAGCAATAACAATATGGTTGAGGGTGCTGTAAGCAGAGGCAAGACTGCACGCAACACTTACCCTAAAACACTTGCTCACTACGAAGTAAATGATTGGGGTAGAGAAGGCATTGCTGAAGAGTAGCACAAACAGACAGACATCTATGACAAAGAGCTGCTTGGTAAAGTCGCCATAGTCATCTATTGCATATACAATTGTGTCGTACACGTTGTAAGGGAGCCAAGTGATAACTGTGAGCAGTGCATCGGCAGCCAACATAGCCTGAAACTGTACACAGCAAGCATGCACAATGTTATATACAAGTATGCATATACAGCTATTGTACGCTATGCATAGCTATGTGTACCAAGCATGGATATACTATATACATGTAATACATCTATCCACTTCTATGTATCCAACCAGACGACAAAGCAGTTTTTGCATCTGGCTGATGAAAGATTTGTATCGCAACCAACCACAAACTTGGTGAATTCTTTACGTCAATCTTTGTCATTAGTGAATGAAATTGTAGGATATTAAATATAAATAGCAGAGAAGACTCACTCCTCTGATACCCTCTAATTTATGTGTTTATGTGTTCACACTGAAATTTGGTACAACCGATAAGCCTTGCGTGTATTTACGGCTGATTACATCATGACAGACATGTTAACCAACCTTATTGACAAAGCTGCTCCCGACATCAGAAGAATGCTGTATAACGTTATTCTTCTTTTCCTTCTGCAGTTTGCAGAGCACCAGGCTGTAGAATATGATGATGATGCAGACAGGTATGACGTACTTGGCAGTTTGTATCAAATTGTATTGATGTATATCCAAGTTCGTACCAGTTTCACAATATGTAATGCCATCTTCAGTTACTACATCGGCTTTGACAGCGTTGAGCAACTCAGGAGCAATTGCTAGAAACCATATGACTAACACTACAATATACTTCTGTTTTGTACCATATTGAGACGCTTTTAGAGGAAAATATAAAGTGACAAATTGTTCTACGCTGATAGCAGCGCTACACAACGGGCTGGCGTGCACGGCTGATAGAGTTATCAATGCATAGCTGCCGCACCACACTTTACTTCCATGGAAAGACAAATCCAACAGATTAAACAAGATTGCATGAGGGTAGAAAGCAGCCATCAAGCAATCAGCTACAGCCAAGTTAATTAGTTGTATCTTCAGCGACTTGTTCACATTTTTCCCCAATCCGATGGCTAATATCGTAATGACGTTTAAGATCACTCCTAGCGCTCCAGCGAGGATAAAATATATTTGCACAAGATAATGGTCGAGGGCGGTAGGTATGTACGACTCTTCGTCTGTCCAGTTTGAGGTGAGGTTAGACATCAGGTAGAAGTGTGAGCTCTCCCGCTGCGGATGACTTGTTTCCTCTACGGCTGGTGGCGCATTGGGGAAATGTTAGTTTATGCTTAAACTATGTATCAAAAACATCAAAAGGTATTTGATTGGTGGTTGCTTCAGTACTTGTTCTATAAATGGCAACTTTTAATCCTTAATCCGCAATAATATGCAATTAAAACAGCATTTCTTACCCTCTTCACAACAATTTGAGATGTTGTATGATAACGGTACATACAAAATCATTGCTGGTGAGTATGATACTGTATGGTAACAATAAATACAAAATCATTGCTGGTGAGTACAATGCTGTATGGTACAAAGAAGTACAACATTATTGCTGGTGAGTACGATATTGTCTGGTAACAAACAATGTATATTATCTAACCAACAACCATCTAACAGAGGCACTCAGTTGTTATCAACTTCTTTGTAGACTATTGCAGGCCATAGCAATCCTGGGTCACTTCTTGTATAGAGTGTTGGTTGGGTGCGGCACAAGTCTCAGTGGATGGTGTTGTATGTATATATACGTTTTATATATCTATCTATGCATTGTATATATCTATATATGCGTTGTATATATCTATATATGCGTTGTATATATCTATATATGCATTGTATATATCTATCTATGTGTTGTATATATCTATATATGTGTTGTATATATCTATATATGCATTGTATATATCTATATATGTGTTGTATATATCTATATATGCATTGTATATATCTATATATGCATTGTATATATCTATCTATGCATTGTATATATCTATATATACATTGTATATATCTATATATGCATTGTATATATCTATATATGCATTGTATATATCTATATATGCATTGTATATATCTATATATGTATTGTATATATCTATCTATGCGTTGTATATGTCTATCTATGCATTGTATATATCTATCTATGCATTGTATATATCTATCTATGCATTGTATATATCTATATATGCATTGTATATATCTATATATGCATTGTATATATCTATATATGCATTGTATATATCTATATATGCATTGTATATATCTATATATGCATTGTATATATCTATATATGCATTGTATATATCTATATATGCATTGTATATCTCTATCTATGCATTGTATATATCTATCTATGCATTGTATATATCTATATATGCATTGTATATATCTATATATGCATTGTATATATCTATATATGTGTTGTATATATCTATCTATGCATTGTATATATCTATATATGCATTGTATATATCTATCTATGCATTGTATATATCTATCTATGCATTGTATATATCTATCTATGCATTGTATATATCTATATATGCATTGTATATATCTATCTATGCATTGTATATATCTATCTATGCATTGTATATATCTATCTATGCGTTGTATATATCTATATATGCCTTGTATATATCTATCTATGCATTGTATATATCTATCTATGCATTGTATATATCTATCTATGCGTTGTATATATCTAACTATGCATTGTATATATCTATCTATGCATTGTATATATCTATCTATGTGTTGTATATATCTATATATGCATTGTATATATCTATATATGCATTGTATATATCTATATATGCATTGTATATATCTATATATGCAATGTATATATCTATCTATGTGTTGTATATATCTATATATGCATTGTATATATCTATATATGCATTGTATATATCTATCTATGTGTTGTATATATCTATATATGCATTGTATATATCTATATATGCATTGTATATATCTATATATGCATTGTAAATATCTATATATGTGTTGTATATATCTATCTATGCATTGTATATATTGTAGTGTTTTTCTATCTTTAGTTACACCACCGACACAACGGCTTCCATGTATTCCTTGTTAATACTAATAATGTCCAGACAATCGACAAGAATGTTCCTTGTTAATAATAATCTTTATTATTAACATTCTATTTAGCAAGACACAAGTATAATAATTACTCCACTATTACTGCAAGTCATGCATAGTAACTCCACAGTAATCCACAATAACTTCTGCCCTCCTGATCTCCAACAATTCGTTTTATAGGAGAGACCAGGAAGGCACACTCCCTTATTAGGGTAAACCAATATAACAGATCCTTATAAATTATCAACAAATCATCACAATCAATACATAAAATAAACAAAGACAATCAAATAGAAAAGTGCACACATGGCACATTGTTTACTAGCTCCAAGGCTCCTCCTCCTTAAGCTTGGGTCCCACTTCAAGGCTCTCTCTCTTGTATGATTTCAATAGGCTGTCATGCTTTCTTGTGCACTCAAGCTCATCCATTAGTGGCCATTTATGACCGGCTAATCTCCGAATGGTGGCCATATATGACCGAGTGAATCTCCGAATGACTCATCAGTGTAGTGGGTGGCTGGGCATACATTATATTTATAAGTTAGTAGTAGTTACACAGCTTAGTCTAGAAGCATCCATAAAAATACCTAAGCTGTGCAAGGGGAATGGGTTCTATTACACTCTTCTGGGGTGGCAAGGGGTGCAGGGTAGGGGGGGGGGGTTGAGGGGGAAGGAAAGGGCTGGGGTCACTGATGTTACACAAATCTCCCACATACTCCGCTCCATTAGGGACACCGTCTCTAATTAATGAATCAACAACAAAGATTTGTGGTGTACTCTTTGTCTCTACAACAGACGTAACATGATGACAGTGTCGTTTGTTAGGTGGGGAGGTAGGGGGGGCACTCTGGGGTGGGGTAACTCAAGACGATAGGGGGGATACTATTACTTGACTATTACTAGTTGGAGAAGTGGTATTTGGCCATTCGGTTAATACCTTTTTGCGTTCTAACGCCAGATCTACTCCGTGGGGGTGGTGTGAGGTTCTTTTGAGGGTGGTCCATCTATCCCGAGCCGGGGTAGTGCCGGGGTCACTGGGAAAAGGGGGATTTGGCTTGGGGGGTTTCTTCACACATTGGCTGTAGCTATAATCAAGTTTTGTTGAAGGAATGATTGTAGTAGGGACCAGGGGGAGGTTAGTGGGTGGTCTTTTAGCTGGAACAAGGGGTGGAAACTCGTCTAAGTCGGTTGGGGGGGGGGGAAGGCACAAGGGTGGTGAGAGCTAAAGGGTCACTGGCCGTAGCGTTCTCGAGTACCCATTTATCATAGGCGCGTTTCAATTCACCAGGTTGACTTGACGTGGCTGCTGGTAGCGTAGTGGGTGCTGACTCTCCTGTTATGCCTAGCAGCTGATCCTCACTGTGGCTAGAGGGTGGCTGATATTCAGCTAGATTACCTTCGAGCAGGAGGTTGTCGTCGTCATCCTCGAGCTGTAAGCAGGCGGAAGTTTCGGTGTTCATACTTTGCAAATAGTTCTGAAGGAGCTGTAGTAAGCGAGCGGACTGCTCAGTAAGCAAGTTAGCAGACAAAAGGGCAATATTTTCTTGACTATTCAGCTGCAAACCGGTTTGCTCTGCCACTTGGGGGGTATGACTCCTGACAGAGGGGGAAAAGAGGGGTATCTTTGGGGGCTCCTGCAGGGGGGTTGAATGGAGAGAGCCAGTTGAAGTTTGGAGGGGGGGTAGGGGAGACTCTAGCAATTCTTTTGAGACTAGGCAAGGGGGGTTGTGGTCCTCAGGCTTGGTGGTGAATGCTTTAACTGTAGCCAATAACTTGGTTCTTTCTTCCTGTAGTGTATCACTTCTTGCAGTGACTTGGTGACACCAAGGTTGGCCATACCATTGGGGTGGTCCTACATTTCGTCTAGGGCGGCCTGTAGGTGCTGGGGCTAAGGGAGGGGGGCGTGCAACTGGCGGGAGGACAACTTCTGGGTTTACCGTATGACCTACTGCTCGGCCAGTTCTCGTCCGATTGGATTGATTTTCGATGGAGAGATTCGGTGAGCACTCTTCTACAGGTTGAGGTGCTCTGGTTGCTGGCCTCTCTACATGTTGACTTGCTCTGGGGGCTGGCCTCTCTACTGGGGGAGAGATTGGAGGGGAGGGGGGCGCCGTATAAGGGGAAGGCATTGGGAGGTCCAGGAGTGGAAAGAGTATTTCTTGTAAGGGGGGAGGGGGTTGTGTTCTCCTGCGGGGAGCAGCGCCACGCATGTTGGGGCGGCGGACGGGCTCTAAAGCTGCAGGGGCTTGTCCGTACGGCTCCAGGCATGCCCTATATGGTTTCAGGCAACTGCCGTTTTGCACTGACTGTTGGCCGTGTCGATTGATCAGGTATGTGTGGTTACTGTAGGCTTCCTCTATTATATAGGGGCCCACGAACTTGGGTTGGAGTTTGGGGTTCTCTCTCTTTCTTCTCCTCCGGTTCTCCAACCATACTTCATCTCCCGTTTTGAATAGAGACGGCTCCTCTCCTTCGTCTCCTCTTATCTGTTGCTGCTCCATTCGGAGAGTCTCATGAACCCCTTCAAGTCTTTCCTGTAGGGCTTGGGCGTATTCGTGTACGGGCACACACTCAACCAAGGGGGGGTGATAAGTTAGTTGGTCGGGGAGCCGTAGTTCCCTTCCCATCATCAAGAAGTTTGGTGTTTCGCCTGTAGTAGAATGGGGGGTGGCACGGAACGCTCTCATTATTTGGGGGAGAATCAAGTCCCATTCTCCGGGCTGCCTCTTCAATAGGAGAGAGCGTAGGGCATCTCCTAATACCCTATTATTGCGCTCTACTAAACCGTTGGATTGGGGGTGGTAGGGAGTGGTCCGAGTCTTTTTTACCCGTCAGAGAATACAGAGTTCGTGCATGAGACTCGACTCAAACTGGGCGCCCTGATCGGTGTGCATCTGCTCGGGTAGTCCGAAGTAGCAGAACACGTGTTCGTCAAGGGCAGTGGCAACAACAGGGGCAGTGGCATCAGGGAGGGGGAGGGCATCTTGCCAACGAGTAAAGTGGTCTGTTAAGACGAGTATCCACTTGTTTCCTCTATCGGTCTCAGGGAGGGGGCCCACCAGGTCTACGGCCAACTTTTTTTGATAACGCCGGGGTGCCCGGGGGCAGTGAGGGGCCGGTTTCCCTACTGCGGGCGGCGCCCATTTTTTGACTGCTGGTTAGGGGGGGCGGGGTAGATGGCCAAGGTTTGACCGGGCAGCTTCTTTGTAAATGGCCGATAGTGCCACATCCCCAACACTGGAGGGGGGCGGATGTAGGGAGAGGGTGGGGGAGGGAGGGGGCAAGGGGTGGGTTGACTTGTTGTTGTAATTGTTGCAATGCGTCGGACTGGAGCTTAACTGCTTCGGTCAACGTCTGTAGGTTCTTCATCAAGGCACTGAGGGTGTCCTCTGGTAGGGTGGCCGTCTGTTGGACTTGGTTAGGGGGGGGGGAGATTGGGGAGAGCCGGTCACTGGGTGGGGGTAAGTGTTCTTCCTCCTTTTCCACTATTCTCACTCTGGAGGGCCTGTCTTCGAATCCAACTTGGACTTGCAGGAATTCGTTTCCAGCTCTAATAGCCTCCTCAATCGTGTGTGGTTGGACTGCCAGCAGGTGCCGTTGTAGATAGGCATTACCAATAGTGCTGGCGAAAGTCTCTAGCACCATTCGGTCGACTCTTCGGGGGGGTAGGTCATCGTATGCCACACGAACTAATTTCTCCACTTCGTTGGCGTGTTGTTGTAGTGAGGCTTGGGCAGAACGACGCAACACAATTAACTTGGCCTGCGCCTCCTTTGGGGTGAGTCCGAAACGGGCTCGGAGGGCGGCGAAGATACCTTCTACGTGAGGGGGGCGTCCACACTCTAGTGCCTCGTCCTTCAGTGCTGCTCGGAGATGCATCAAGGCTGTAGCTCGGCCCCAGTCATTGGCATCTGCGACCTCGAGGAACCGAGTGACAAAATACTCGATGTCTCCCGTCCCGTCGTACTTTGGGGCCTTGAAGGGTGTCTGTATTGGTCCTCGGGGAGGCTGTACCAACATCTGCAGAGCTTCGGTGAGTTGCTCCAGCGCTACGGTAGGTTGTGCTCCGACAGGGTTTCTACCGGCACTCCTAGCTCTTTGGGTGGCCATGTTAGATACAATGGCAAGCTAGGGGGGGGGTTGAGTGACTGTTTTTGGCAAGAGTAAGCTGGTATACAGGGTATACAGGCTCGGTATAGCTTCGGGGTAGGTAGTATGTGGCTATACAGGCTCGGTGTGACTTCTGGGGAGAGGGGGAAGGTGGTATACAGGGTATACAGGCTCGGTATAGCTTCGGGGTAGGTAGTATATGGCTATACATGCTCGGTGTGACTTCTGGGGAGGGGGGAAGGTGGTATACAGGGTATACAGGCTCGGTATAGCTTCGGGGTAGGTAGTATATGGCTTTACAGGCTCGGTGTGACTTCTGGGGAGGGGGGGAAGGTGGTATACAGGGTATACAGGCTCGGTATAGCTTCGGGGTAGGTAGTATATGGCTATACAGGCTCGGTGTGACTTCTGGGGAGGGGGGCGGGAGGTGGTATACAGGGTATACAGGCTCGGTATAGCTTCGGGGTAGGTAGTATATGGCTGTACAGGCTCGGTGTGACTTCGGGGTAGGTAGTATACAGAGGGATACTGACACAGAGTAGCTTCTGAAGAGGGGGAAGGTGGTATGCAAGAGATACAGGCTTGGTATAGCTCCTAGTTCTTCCTACCTTCTTCTCTCTCTAACTTCTTCTTTTCCTACCTTCTTCTCTTCCTATCCGTTGTGTCTCTCTTGTTCATAGGATCCCACTGCTGCCACCAATGTAGTGTTTTTCTATCTTTAGTTACACCACCGACACAACGGCTTCCATGTATTTCTTGTTAATACTAATAATGTCCAGACAATCGACAAGAATGTTCCTTGTTAATAATAATCTTTATTATTAACATTCTATTTAGCAAGACACAAGTATAATAATTACTCCACTATTACTGCAAGTCATGCATAGTAACTCCACAGTAATCCACAATAACTTCTGCCCTCCTGATCTCCAACAATTCCTTTTATAGGAGAGACCAGGAAGGCACACTCCCTTATTAGGGTAAACCAATATAACAGATCCTTATAAATTATCAACAAATCATCACAATCAATACATAAAATAAACAAAGACAATCAAATAGAAGAGTGCACACATGGCACATTGTTTACTAGCTCCAAGGCTAGTAGTATGTGAAATAGGTGTTCTGGACCAGTTTTTTCGCCCTCAGATATTTGCCCCGAGTTGTCTTATCTTAGCAGTATTAAATTTCTAAAAGTTGTATTTTCCAAAGCGTAAACTGTGGAAAATGCAGAAACAGAACACAATGGGGTTTGGTGTATACGGCTGTCATATGACACGCGACTACAGGACAATTAAGTGCTGGTCACGCTTGCTTGTTGTAAAACACCGCTCCTTTATTATATTTGTTTACCTTTAAATATCTGTCAATCTCAATGTCCTACTTTTTAACCTTCTCTCCACCTGCGCCCGCACAAAGTACACTGCGCAAAAACCGTCGTGCTTTCGTCTCCCGATCTCACCTGCAAAGTTTTTATATATATTTTCCTACAGCCGCATTTGCATTTTAAAACTCCCTCGACAACAACTTTTTTAGTTTTGGATAAAATCGAGACGTTATCCAGTTGTCGTTCTTTTTCGCGATACGCGGCGTAAGACTCATGATTCCACAACAACTTTTTTGTTACCAAAGAAAACATATTTACTTTTGTATACCTTTAAGTATCTGTCAACTAAAGCTAGTAAGCCAAGCGCTCACTTAAAGAATTTGTTGTATATAATAAATAATGCCACACACAATCAATGGAATCACTTTTGGAGCAGCTCAATCCGCAGCTGTGCACAAACTAAGCGAATTGCCAAAGCTAGTGCCACACATGTACAAAACCTCGGATCCAAAGCCTACTAGATATGGAAGCTTTGTAGCTACTGTTGTTAATGAGAATACCAAGGAAGAATGTAAGGTTTACCTTCCCAAGTACGTGTTTGAATGTGCACTACAGGGCAAACAGTTTATTTACTGCGGACTCGTAAAAAAGACTGATGGTAGTGGACATTCCTACCACGATGTTCAATGGGCCTAACTAACATTATATTTTATAACCAATTTGTTGGTTATAAAATCCATCATCCAAACAAAATCAGTTAACCAAATAAAAAAATTCGTCGACCGAATAAAAAATCCGTCGACCGAATAAAAAATCCGTCAACCTATTTAAAAAATCCGTCAACCTATTTTAAAAACCGTCAACCGAATAAAAAATCTGTCAACCTATTTTAAAAACCGTCAACCAAAAAAAAAATTCGTCGACCAAATGAAAAATCCGTCGACCGAATAAAAAGTCCGTCGACAGAATAAAAAATCCGTCAACCTATTTTAAAAACCGTCAACCAATAAATGGAGAAATTAAAGGTAATATACTATTCTCCAGCTGGTTACCAGAGGGGTACAATGGCTGCTGGAAAATTAAAAAAGAAAGTTCCTCAGCTTACCAAACAAGAAATTCAACATTGGCTCGATCGTCAACCAGTTTACCAGATTTATAAACCAAAACCTAAGCGCATAAAATTTCCTCACTACACTCAAGACCAGCCCAACCACACGCACCAGATCGATCTTTTAAGCCTGCCGGTCGATAGCAAATACAAGTATGCGTTGACTGTGGTAGACATTGCTTCTAGGTATAAAGAGGCCGAGCCATTAAAAAGTAAAACTGCTGTTGACACTGCCAATGCCATCCAACATATATACGAGAGGTCACCACTTGACTATCCCAAAGAGATAATGAGTGACAAGGGTCGTGAATTTATGGGTGTGTTTACAGAGTTGATGAAGAAGCATGATGTAAAAATTGTAAGATCTCTAAATAAGAAAAAGGTAGCCTTTGTCGAACGTTTTAATAAAACGTTGGCGGAGCGTTTGTTTGCGCATCAGTACGATAAAGAAATTAAAGATAAAAAGACCAACCGCGAATGGGTGAGCAGATTGTCTGGCGTTGTGACCGCGATAAATGGCGAAGAAACAAAAATGATTGGTATGAAGCCCGCGGAGGCAATAAAACTCGAAAGCGTCAAACAGCCAGAGTACAATGATGTATCTGAGCCTTACCCTATAGATACTTTGGTACGCTATCTGTACAAGCCTGGAGAAGAAGCTGGAGACAATAGGTATAGGGCCACTGACCCCATTTGGTCGGTAGATGTGTATGACATTGACGAGATACATTCGTGGGAGAATCAACCTTCTCTGTACACGCTTCAGGGTATTGAAGAAAGAACGTTTACGAAGGAGCAGCTTCAGGTAGTACCACTGGATACGGAAGGTTTAAAACTACAATAAATGGAAAAAGATCCTCCAACCCCACCCGATGGTGGTATGCAAAGATATAAGAGGGTAAAAGACATGAGAACTGATATTTCATCATTAATTGTCAAGAGAGAAGAATATTGTAGAAAATATGGCAAGGCTGTGAGCAATTTAGAAAACGTGTGGACGGTATTTTCATCGCTAGCTGTGATACAATCGACAACTGGAGTAGTGACTACTTTTACAGTCGTAGGTATGCCAATAGGTACCGTGTTGACTGTTTTAGGGGCAGTTTCTGGACTGATATCCCTAACTCTTACCCCAATTACCAAGCAATACAACAAGAAAAAGTTGAAACACGAAGAGAAACACACGATATTGCGCGTTGGTGTGAGTGAGATAGACCGAAAACTATCTCGCCATTTAGTTGATAATTTTATAGATGAGGACGAGTTTGATGAAATTGTAGATGAATACAATAAAATCAGACAGAGACTGGTGGACTATGACAAGATGTAATTTTATACATGTAGATGTATAAAATTATGTAAAGATGTATAAAATTATGTAAAGATGTATAAAATTATGTAAAGATGGTGGCCGGCAAGACTTTGGCGTCTTTCAATTTTTGCACGGCGTAGTTTGCAACACCAATCTCCCCGGCTAGCATGCCAATGCTAGCTGGTTTCACATCTAGAGGTCTATCCTTGAAACCCATCGCCTTTAGTCCCATTCTAGTGGCGATTACTCCCACTGCCATCAGAGCGCCGTTGTACAGCGCGTTACCGATATCTTTTATATTAGAGCTTGCCATTTATTATACTAAAATTTTCTATTTTTTTTGTTGGAATTTGCCTGTGGTAATTGTGGAAGCTGCGGCTGTGGTTGCGCTTGTGACTGCGGTGCGGGTACAGATATTCTTGTGATCGTAGGATCCTCCCTTTTTATAACCAGGTACACGATACCGAGAACAAAGCTCCCTCCGAGCACGTACTTCCAAATACCTGATTTTTTTTCTACATCTTTTTTTACCAACTGTTTAGGCATCTCTGGTGTTTGAGTTAGTTCATCGCTGAATTTTTCTTCGAGACCCTTACTGAGTGGTTTCGCTTCCACCTCCTGAGTTGTTGCAACTTTCGTCCTCTTCGGGTTCTTGGTTATCTTTGGATCTGACATTTATTGTACCATAATCTATGCTGGTCACAGTAGTAGCCAATATCGACAACGGAGCTAGGTAACCGCCCCAATCATAATATATGGAGGGGAAGTAATTTTTAATAGCGGCTTTCACAAAAACGTCGTTACCTATTGTTTGTTCAAACTCTTCCTCGTTGGTAAGTGGTGCAAACCTAGCAATCGCCTTTACCCACCCCTTGGCAAAAAACTTGCAAACTTGATCACCCACACCATCCACTATCCCCTGCTCGTGTTTTAGGTATATTTTTTTGACTTGATCGTCTGACATTTTACTAATGTCTTCCTCCGTATTTACCCGGGCCTTGACCAACCTGTCGCGATACGTACTGACATTACCATCGGACTGTTTTGGGATTGCAATAATCGACTCCATTTTATTATACCTCAAAAACCTCCGCGTTGTCAAGTAACACTTGAGGATTATTATGCAGCATAGAAAGAAGAAGACCGATCCAGTAAAGTAGAATATTTGTTCAATCATTTTTTCAATATCAGAAATTCTCCCTTGTCGGTGTTGACAAACAGCATAAATGTATTTACCAACCCTTTTTTTATCTCGTAGTGAAGCTCGGAAGGTATAATGTCGTTTTCGCTAGTGAGAGTCTCGAAAGATTTTTTGCACGTATTTTTAGTAATCAGTACCCAGTGTACATTGTCTCTAAAATCTTTGGGAGCCGATACGTATCTCTGCGTTATGAACCAGGTTGTGAGGTTCGAGTGTCGACCACTAAAAGCAATCTTGCTCAGCGACGTTCGATGCTTGTTTAGATCTTTTTCGGCGCTGCAGTCGTCAATAATGATTAGCGAATTTTTACCGGACAGTTTACCTCCCTTGGAGTGTATTTTAATGAGATGCTCGAGCGTGTTCATCAAGTCTCCGTTGGAGTATACATGACATGTTTTTAAAAAAGGGTGTTTGATGTCGTCGTAAGTCTTATTGTCCTGAAATGTCGGGCAGATTATAAACACGTGATCAAAGCGTCCCGAGTAATACATGTCTATAATGTTTAGCGTGTGATATGTCTTGCCCGAGTTTGTACGCCCACATATTAGGGCGTTGTGGGGGTGTTTTGGTAGTAAATCGTCCATTTATTGTTCTATAGTTCCAAGTTCGTTATTTAAAAATGATACGGCTTTGTCACTGACTAAAAACACAAAAGCCTTGCAAGCGTCAGAAGCTCCCTTGCTAATTTTGAGCTTGATGTAATCTTTAATCTCTCTGCCCACGCCGCTAGACTCTTCATCGGCGATCGTTCTCAGGTCAATATTCAGACAGTACTTGTCTGTATAAAAAGTCTCTTGATTCATGTTCGACTCTCCCATCTTTTCGATCTGAAATTATTTTTTGGCATCCGTGTAAGAGTACACCGGCAGGTAGTCAGATGTAAACAGCTGGTTGGTGGCACCGTCAATGTCCACTTTGACGTTGGTGATGTTTGGAAACTTGTATTCAATACTGGCCTTGTTGTCAGCCTTAAAGAAGACCAAGATGGAACGCAGGCTCTCATAAGTGGCGTTGATGTTTATCTCAAAGTCGGACTCTGCAGCCGACACCTCTTTTGTGGTGTGGGCCTTGTAGTCGTTGATGTAGTGAACGTGATTGGAGTACTTTTGAGAGATGCTGCTGGCGATCGTCGGTTCTTGCACGTAGTCATACTCAAGGCAGATGTTTTTGAGAGTGTACTCTCCGCTCGCCAGTTTGATGTGAAACTCGACGGTGTTGTGTAAGGCCTGAGGAGTAAATGCGGCGTCCGTCAGGAAAGATCCCAAGTAAAAAGAGTACCTCTCTTTGTGTATCGAAGCCAGGACGTCGTCAGCTGCACCAGTTATACCATGTCTCTTTTTCTTTGTAGCCTCGGATTGGATGCCTCTATGAGTCATCTCCTTCTCGTACTTGTACTTGGAGTTCCACAACTCTCGAAAAATTGCCAGGTGCTTATAGTTGTTAATGTCAAACACAGTAGTGCCCTTGATGGTCATCTTGAAACTCTCTACGATAGCCGAAGTCAGGTGATCAGGGATGTCGCTCTCGTCCTTTCCAGAATTTAGTTTGTAGTTATAAGTGAGGTTTAGGGAATTCGGGTACAGCACCGTAGTAGGAGCCAATTTTGGCATCTTGACCACCAGCTCATCACCTGGACTGGCATCAGATGGGTTGTGATTAACTCTAGCGTGCACTTTATTCTCTTTGAGACCCTGTCGATATCTAGTCGACTTGGTGTGATTTAGTTCTCCGTTATAAGCCATTTATTATATACTAATAAAAGGGAAGTCGAAGGAAAAGATTTTTTGCACGACAATGATAGCGCTACTAATGGTGACGTAGATGAGACCAGTTTCATCGAACAAGCTTCGGGAGGGGTTGACCCTTCCATACAGCAGTCAATCAATGTTCATAATGATCCCATCAGTAATGCCAATAGCATTCTCCTAGAAAGAGGATTGCCCGACATTGACACAATTATTAGTACAAAGGTTACGGGTGAAACAACCGTAGAGTTTAAGAAGTTGCTGGCAGCTACAATAGCGGATAAAAAACCCGCAAATGAAACTGAATTAAACGGCGTGATAAAGCTCGCTGTAGATTATGCTAAGAATGGCGGTGACTATGATAAGTACGTCCAAGAAAACTTTCTTTCTAGAGACGTGATAAACGACATTCAGCAAGCACCCGAGACATCCAGTGATACACCTGGTGTCGATCAACACACCCAAAACAAGATTGGTGTAGTTTTATCTCGTCTAGACATATATACAGGGTTTGACCACAGCAAATTTGTTTTCTTGGACAACAATCTGGCTGTCCAAACCAGCAAAGGTAGTAAGATGTTGACTCAGGTAAGAAATCCAAAATTGTTTTACCGAGATCCAGGTATTCCCAAGACTGAGTATCAAAGACTGTTTGGTATTGATAAAGAAGAGTTTCGGCGAAGGGTTGCAAAAAACAACCAGGAAGTAGTCGAACCCTCCGATAGGGATCTTGATGTTGCTCAAAGCCCATTATCTAGTTTTAAAGACTGGCTGTCTTCACGAAGTACAGGAGTAAAAAACACTGTAAGTGGGTTCGTTGATCGACTCAAAATTAGTAGGGCATCAGCAGAGTTCAACTACCGCGATGTGGGAGAAAACTTGGAAATGACAGAACTTGATACCCAAGAGGGTAGATTGCCAGAACGTGAACTGGTGGCTATAGACCAGCGATTTCAAACTCTCGAAGGACAGATTCAAGTAGCAGCATCAAAAGCAGCTGATACGATGGAAAAAATAAGCATCTTGGATGCTAAAGAAGACAAAACGGAAGGTGACCTATTACAGTTGCAACGATTACGTGACGAGCTTGATGCTCACAATGAGGTTTTAAAAAGCCTGAAGGGGGATTATGGAGAAGAGGTTGAAAAGATGCGCAAACAGCGAAATATCATATTGGGTATTGCCGGTGTGACCACAGTGGGGGGTATTTTAGCTGCTATATTTGAGGCCGTCGCAAACGCTCTGGGTTCGGAAGGTGCCAAAGACTTGATTCCGAAATCGACTAGTCCAGCTGACATTGCTGGCAGCGGTATAGGAAAGATTGTCAAGAAGAAATTGGAAGAACTGGCAGCGTATTTTCGCGACATGGCTCTAAATTCCACAGGTGCTACCAAAGCGTTTTGGCATATGATGGAAAACACCGTCGAGTTTCTAGAAGATAACATATGGATAATGATTGCTCCTTTAATAGCACTGGCTATATACGAATATAACAAAAAGTAATTTAATACGAATATAACAAAAAGTAATTTAATACGACCAGTCGTATTAAATTAAAGTTATTAATTTAATTAAAGTATGCTATAGTACCACCAACACTAGCCAACGTTCCGGCTCCCACGAATATCTTCTCGTATTTTTTCTGCTCGTCGCTGGGTGTGTAGTTGAGAGTCGGTTCTCTCAGATTGGGATGTGGCAGTTGTGGGTCTTGCCCGAACAGGTTTTTATAGGTATCAAAAGCCGAGTTGACCGAATACAACTCATTGGTTGCATCTTGTTTTCTAGATATCTGAGTTTGCAGCCAGTCTTGATTTTTGGCTCGTTTCGTGTTGTAGTCAGCTTGCTCCTGACTGAGTTTTTCCATCGCCGCGTTGTGCCGCTGAACCTCGGACTTTGCTCCGTTTTTATCAATCATGGAAAACAAGTAATTGCCTCCCGTAAAAGCCACAGCATTTACTACTGCCCCTGCTACCATCATCGCTATAGTTGCCATTTATTAAGCCTTGTAAACTATGACCAAGTGAGGTGCACTGGTAGACTCAACCTCGATTGGCACCATTCCGGTGACAGACAAATCTACTGAATGCAGCTTGTTGATTGCGAGTCCTGTTTTTGTCAGTATGACCACTGATTCATCATTGTAAAACTTTATCGTGAGATTTCTACCAGGTATGTACGGTTTGTAAATCATGATGTCCCTTATACGCGAGTTGATGGGAAATACTGGGGCAAACACGCAGTTATCCGTTGGCGAGTCTGCGAGTAGTCGTTCTACTTTGATCGTGTGCACTGTTCTCTGAAAACTTTTTCTACCAAACATTTATTCTATGATTCGTAATACACTAAAATCTGACGGCACGTGATACCAGACACTTTGCATAAGATTACCCCTCCTCGGTCTATAACTAAATCTATAGAATTGGCTTGGTGTGACGACACATTTCCATATGAAAATACAACTTCATTGATAGTAAACTCGATTCGTCCGTTATCCACATTATCAGGTGAGTAGCATATGATTTCTTGGATCACAGAGTTGCTGGGCAATGAAAACGTAAACAATAACTCTGTCGGCGAAGGCTTGCTAGACACATTCGCTTTTACATTGTGTATCCTTCGTTGACGATGATACGATTTTACTCCAAACATTTATTGTATTGACAATTCAGCCACAAATTCCCCTGGGTAATCATTACCCCTATCATCTTGTATCGTTACTAGCAACTCGTTAATCTCGCCGTTATGCATGCGCTTGCGATTGTTTATCGGCTGGTAATGTACTACATCGCCAACATCCGTATTGTCTACGTGAACCGCTGCCAACAAGTCGCTGCGTTTTCCATTCAAAAAGTTTTTTGATGTGTCAATACCATGGACGTGTATGTACAGACACAGTGGGGTCAGGTACAGATATCCGTTTTTGATCAGCTTACTCAACCCGCCATGAATGGTTCCTTTCCCCAATTCCACTTTCAATGTATTTGGCTCTACTGTTATTGCCCTTGGTAGTTTTCGGGTGATATCGTCATACGTATAATACCCCGGAGGGAGTTCAACGGATGGGTGGCCACGTTCTTGGTAGATGGTTTTCTCTGTCAAATTATATATATTCATGTACAATGACATAGACTTTAGGCTGATAGCGGTTGCGTATACTGGAGCATCTAGCTCAATCCTTCCAGTTTTTGTTATAGTATGTGTTGTCATTTATTAATAAATGGCAAAGTTATATAGTGCTTATCCTATCGACTTTTACGGACTAGATATTGTAGTTTCCGTAGATCGAAAAAACAAAACCAAATACGGATTTAGTAAAACGTTTGTAGACATTACACCGAAACCATTGTCCGTCGATAACTTTGACGATGTAGATAGGTGGTATAACGAGAGAATCAGTTATTACACCGAACAGTACAAGTTTGCCCTGTACTGCGCGTCAACGCTTTGTGGAGTGAGTAAAGATCATCTCACCAGAGGACTACCACTTACGAGATCCATAATGAATTTTCACGTGCTATTCCAGACTAAGAAGATTTTGGCTCAAATGGAGGTTAGAAATCCTAACGATCAAGATTTTAATCCGCACAACAATCCTTACAACAAGACTGAATATCAAAAACTCTTAAATGAATTTGGCGTCGTTCCGATGGGTATGCCCATCATAGATCAACCGGCAGGCGGATTGGGTTACATACAGAGGTCTATTGGAACTTTGAAAATGACTTCGATAGCCAAAGATCTCGGTGAGAAACTGCCGACCTTCCCAGCCACCGGAAAACCAAATGCCTACGAGGACATTAAACCCAAGGGCGGTGATTGGGGTACTTACTACCAGTTTAAACCTTGGAACAAAAATGTCGGCGTAATGATGATTGCCGTAAACCAAGACCCTTTTGACTTTAATCGACTCGTTATGGATCACTCTAAAAGCTTTACAAACCCCGGCATAGTACGACTAAATGAATCTATCAGGGGATACGTATACTGTCTACTCGGTGCTCAGGTACAAGCCAGACAGGCGGGCTCTTCTCTAGAAAGTCAACAGCAGTTTTTAGTCTTGGTCAACGATCTGATTGCCAAAAAACAGTCTTTAGAAGAGTCTATCAAAAACTTTGAAGATGCTCTAAGTAAGACTCAGGGCATCATTGATTATAACATTGCCAAGGGATTGTACATGATTCCCTCTGACATGAATCTAAACAAGCTAGGAAAAAGCGTAAAAGGTTTCAACGATGAGATCAGGGTAGCCAAGAGTTTTGATACAATAGGCATTAAACCTCCTCCTCCTCCTCCTCCTCCTCCTCCTCCTCCAAAGCCAGTTGTACACCCAGCACTGACACCTCCTGTGGTAACTGTGGCAGCGCCTGCTCCAAAGCTAGTTGTACACCCAGCACCGGCACCAAAGCTAGTTGTACAGGCAGCACCAGCACCAAAGCCAGTTGTACAGGCAGCACCGGCACCTTCTGCTCCAAAGCCAGTTATACAGCCAGCACCTAAAACTCCTGTGCTATTGGATAGGTCGGAGCGTGATGTTCATGGGGCTACCAATACGTTGATCGGTGGAAGTATCGTAGCCGCTGGTGTTGCGTACATTGTGATGTCTTAAGATATTTTATAGCCTTTAGGCTATAAAATGCCTCATTCTTTTTTGGCAAGTACGTCGCGCAATTCGGCTTTTCTCTTACTACTACATCCCTTGATACCGCGTTTTTTGGCACAGATCCTCAAATCTTTGAGACTCATTTCATACAACCACTTTTGATCAGCTGGCGCATCCATCCGCAGTTGCTCAGATTTGGAAATTTTGCGAGTTTGTCCATTGTAGTATTTTGAATGGACCAGTTTTTGTGTACTTTCTTTGTATTCGTCGTAGACTGGAGGGTGTATACGATCAAAAAATTCTAATATATGGTTGGGTATTTCTTTAGCCATTTACTTACACTCTTTGATTTCTTTAACCATTTACTTACACTCTTTGATTTTATAATGTCCGTGTGCCAGACTGTCTATAGAGTTTAGGTAATACCTTTTGTCATCAAAGGCTGATAGGGTCTTCTTGCTAAAAGTGTAAGTCTGAATCAAGTGTTTTCTCGATTGGAGCGTTGTCATCCACGCCTTTGGAGCTTGATTTCCTGTATCCAGACATTGCTTGTACATTCCAAAAGTTAGTTTTTTGGTAACACACTTTTTAACTCCCTTGCACTTTTTCATCCCAAACCCCACACCTTCTACACAGTACGATTTGGCTCGCAGAGCTACAAATTCTGATATCGGCTGACCACCACCTTCGTCCTTGGGCAAACCAATCACCTTTTTATTCTTATTGCTGTAGCACGGGTGGTCCTCGGGGTAATTACTTGTGTCATACTTGTCTAATGGCATCTCCTTGTAAAAATCTTCCGTCTCGATGAGCAGAACAAAACTGTCCGTGTCCGTGTACATCAACCGGGCCCCGGGATACCGTTTTCGGATGTCATCATAAAAATACTCGTACATGAGCTTCTTGGAGAGATCCAAAATGGCCTGGCCAACGTATATGGGCTTGTTCAGTTGCACTGTAACCTTATTCATGAGTACTGCCGTCAGATGCTCATTAAACTCTTTGGTAGATTTAAATCGATACCGGTTTTGAAGCTTCTGCTTTCGACTCTCGTCTACGGTTAGTTCTACATCGATCCGGTTGCGAACGTTTTCCATCGATTTACCAAACACCGAATTGTTCAGTAGCTTGAAAAAGTCCTTTTCAAAGTCTGTCCTGGCCAATTTCCTCAGCTCGGTGTTCAGTCGAATATACGGCTCCATCCAGGCTTCCTCTTTAAACTTTAGGACTCGATGTACCTTGGTCACACGCAGTCCCTTCTTTAGGTAGTACTTCAACATCGTATGATGGACAACATATTTTTGTTTGTTTCTAAGATTGGGCACTAGCTTAGGAACTTTGGCATAACACGGTCCACCCTTGTTTAGTTCTCCTACTGAACTCATGTACTCTGACCACTGATCCGGCTTGATGGATTCGGGTGCTAGTGGGTAGTCATTGTGCTCATCATGCAGCTCTTCCGGATATTCCAAGTCCACCTCTGCTATGTATCCCTCATCTTCCTCCGTGTTAATGTCATCCAGTGTCATATCTTCTTTTTCCCATTTAAACCCACCGGTCGGCAATTTTTGTGACATTGCCCATCCGTACAGGTTATTCATGTCCACGTACATGATATAGGTTGATTTCTTTTCCGGATCGTATCCCTTGATGTACGGATTGTTGGCTTTGGCATAGCGTAGACCCCCGCAGGTAGACACACCACCTCTGATGCCACTCTCTACAAAATTATACATATCCAAGTCAGTGATGAGCTCCAACTTCTGCCCTGTCATCTTGAGCAATGCATCCCATGACAGCGATGGCAAGGAGATGTAGTGACACGGATCGAGGCCATACTCATTCATTGCCGTTGTTCTGTACCTCTCAAAAACATCGGTCAAAAGCAATACATCCGTCTTGAGGTATAGGTCGTGGTAGTCTCCCGAGGTCTTACAATCCAGTCTTTTCCATACGTTGTGAGCGTGTTTGTAGTCAGCATCGCTTATACCCGCATAATTGTCGAGTGATGAAGCAAAGTCTTTTTGCTTCGGTAGCCTCGTTTCTTGGAATCTATCATGTGAATCCATGTGCTCGTACGGATACACTCATTTTCGAGCTAGTAGGTTGGCGTGTTTGGGAAATTCGTGTTTCAAGTGAGGATAATCATCCAGACCCTCCACTAACTTGGCTAGAGAGCTGTTGAGATGCTGCATGCTGTCCATAAACTCAAAGCGACCCATCCGCATAGACATGTACTTTTCATCCGTGTTGGCAATAACATCTATTCCCCCTTTATACTGACCAGTCTTCTCATCTACAAATCCTTCATAGGCTTTCACAATGAGGTGAGAATCATAACCTCGGAGGTTGTGAAAAATCACCTTGATATTTTTTGTTTGCCTATGCTTGAGATTACAAATGTTATGCGCTGGTCCTCTATAATATCCTGACAAATGGTCGTGGTCTTTTACTAACCAGTCTTTGGGTGTAGGCTCACGACCACCCATGTAACACTTATTTGCAGCTTTAAACTCTCGCTCTTGCTCCACAGTGATGATAATTTTGGCTATTGGGATGCTGTCGACCAACTCTTCTACCTCATCTAGTTCCTCAAAAAAGCGCTCCATGCAATCTTCACCTCTATAAGTCTCAAAATGTAGTGACTCACCCAAGCCATTTACAAGGTGTACACCGTACCCGCACGCTATGTGTACCTTGGTCTCTTTCTCTATGATTGATTCAAAGTCGGCATAGACCGTGTACAGCGCTTTTTCCATATTTTTGATATTCTTAAATTCCATCACACTTCCCGGCTCTGGCATCTTTGGCACGCATGTACCGTCATGGACCGTCAAACACTTTTCAATGTGAGCTCGAAAAGTTCGCTCGCATGTAGCATGGTGAAGGCATCGGAGACACGTAAACTTACCACCAGTATTGTGATCAGTCTGAGTATACATCAGGGCCGACATGCTCTTTATCCACATGTAGTGGTTTTTGTATAAAAGCAGGTTCACTTCCGGTAGATCTTCCTTGTACAATCGATTGTCCGTGTGAATAATCTCTAGTCGACTTTTTTCACCCTTCCATTCGAATACATTTACCAGCAGGTAGTTCTTGTCAGCAAACCTTTGGATCTGATTTATTTTTACTGGGTACTCAAGCATCTTAGTGTGCAGCTTGTTTTCAAAATTTTTGTAGTTGGCTAGCCGATCTACATGGTCCGATGCTGGAAATAGACATGACAGTACAGACCACAAAAAGCATTTGTTGTCTTCCAATACATCTGGATCTGCCTTTTGTATTTCCTCAGCTAGTTCAGATTTTTTCGTCTTGCTGGTAAATTTGATATCCAATGACTTGGCAATCTCTTTCATTTCAGTCATGGTCTTAGCGCCGCTGTTGTCGACATTGATGACAGCTTTTTTACTAGCTAGGGCTTTGGGTGTTGGCACATAGGTACCACCTTTTAATGGCTCCCATCGGTATATCTCCAGATAAAACCTTGGCACAAGCATCAAATTCCATGAAGATCCATTTTGAGTAAACTCATCAATCTTGGCTATTATGTGTGCCAACTGTCTTTCAAACACTTTATCTAAATCGGTCGATGGTGTAATTTCTGCTGGTCCACCTCTGGGATTACCCCAAAATCTAGTCGTTAAATCCTCGCGCTCTTTATGGACAAATATACACTCGGCACTCACACGTATCTTTTTAGTACCACCAAATGTGTTTTGAATTCTACTAATCATATCGGGTGTGGCTTGATTCCACAAAAATTCAACGTCCGCAGACTGATAACTGGAAACCTCCACCGTAGATTTGTCAACAAAATTATTAGTAAAAGTGGGTATTATCTCTACACGCGGTGTATTATCAGCATCGCCGCGTAGTCGATCTACCAAGTCAGATTTTCTCGTATTATATCTAAATGGCACACCTCTCTTTCTAGCCAACTTTTTTAAATCTTTCATACTCCGATCTGATAGTGTGAGACGTCGGTTTCCTCGAGTTATATCTTGAAGCTCGGATTTAGTGAGTTTCGCATAATTCCCAAACCTTCGTCGCTTAGCGTCTTGACGCATCCAAGCAGTTGATGGTTCGTATAGGTTTCTCACATCATCTACCGGATCAGATGGTTTGAGTTTGTGAGTTCCGGTGACCATTATTGGTCTGCCAGTGGTGGTGCGACCGATTATACTTGATTTGTCGCCCATCATACGATGTTGGAGTTCGGCTCTACTCATCTTGCTATACCCACGTATTCCCTTTCGCTTGGCATCTTGTCTTAGCCAGCTCGTGTTCCCCTCTCCAAATAAGTTTCTTACCTGAGACGGATCCGTCTCGGTTTGTTTTGGCTCTCGAAAGAGACCTCTAACACTTTTCAGCGTTTGATCAATGTTCTGTTTCTGCATTTATTATATTTGTTTACCTTTAAATATCTGTCAATCTCAATGTCCTACTTTTTGACCCCGATTGATACTTAAAGAGTTTGTTGTATATAATAAAGGAGCGGTGTTTTACAACAAGCAAGCGTGACCAGCACTTAATTGTCCTGTAGTCGCTTGTCATATGACAGCCGTATACACCAAACCCCATTGTGTTCTGTTTCTGCATTTTCCACAGTTTACGCTTTGGAAAATACAACTTTTAGAAATTTAATACTGCTAAGATAAGACAACTCGGGGCAAATATCTGAGGGCGAAAAAACTGGTCCAGAACACCCATTTCACATACTACTAAGGCTCCTCCTCCTTAAGCTTGGGTCCCACTTCAAGGCTCTCTCTCTCGTATGACTTCAATAGGCTGTCATGCTTTCTTGTGCACTCAAGCTCATCCATTAGTGGCCATTTATGACCGGCTAATCTCCGAATGGTGGCCATATATGACCGAGTGAATCTCCGAATGACTCATCAGTGTAGTGGGTGGCTGGGCATACATTATAAGTTAGTAGTAGTTACACAGCTTAGTCTAGAAGCATCCATAAAAATACCTAAGCTGTGCAAGGGGAATGGGTTCTATTACACTCTTCTGGGGTGGCAAGGGGTGCAGGGTAGGGGGGGTTGAGGGGGAAGGAAAGGGCTGGGGTCACTGATGTTACACAAATCTCCCACAATATCTATATATGCATTGTATATATCTATATATGCATTGTATATATCTATATATGCATTGTATATATCTATATATGCAATGTATATATCTATCTATGTGTTGTATATATCTATATATGCATTGTATATATCTATATATGCATTGTATATATCTATCTATGTGTTGTATATATCTATATATGCATTGTATATATCTATATATGCATTGTATATATCTATCTATGCATTGTATATATCTATATATGCATTGTATATATCTATCTATGTGTTGTATATATCTATATATGCATTGTATATATCTATATATGCATTGTATATATCTATCTATGTGTTGTATATATCTATCTATGCATTGTATATATCTATATATGCATTGTATATATCTATATATGTGTTGTATATATCTATATATGCATTGTATATATCTATATATGTGTTGTATATATCTATATATGCATTGTATATATCTATATATGTGTTGTATATATCTATATATGCATTGTATATATCTATATATGCATTGTATATATCTATATATGCATTGTATATATCTATCTATGTGTTGTATATATCTATATATGCATTGTATATATCTATCTATGCATTGTATATATCTATCTATGTGTTGTATATATCTATCTATGCATTGTATATATCTATCTATGCATTGTATATATCTATATATGCATTGTATATATCTATCTATGCGTTGTATATATCTATCTATGCATTGTATATATCTATATATGTATTGTATATATCTATATATGCATTGTATATATCTATATATGTATTGTATATATCTATATATGCATTGTATATATCTATATATGCATTGTATATATCTATCTATGCGTTGTATATATCTATCTATGCATTGTATATATCTATATATGCATTGTATATATCTATCTATGCATTGTATATATCTATATATGTATTGTACATATCTATATATGCATTGTATATATCTATATATGTGTTGTATATATCTATATATGTGTTGTATATATCTATATATGTGTTGTATATATCTATATATGTGTTGTATATATCTATATATGTGTTGTATATATCTATATATGTGTTGTATATATCTACGTATATATTAGATCTCCTGCCACACCAGAGCAGGAGCTGTTAGGTTTGATGGTAAATCAATTTGCGATTTCAGAGATGGATCATCAATATTTTGCTGGGTTTTGTGCTGGCAGCTGTGATGACCGACTCTATTTGATGTCAGGTTTGCTGCTATAAATAGAATGAGTTCTCAGGGTTTGAAAGCGCCAATTGAAGCTTTATTGTCCAAATGCCTGTCCTCGCCAACTCCAAAAGGTTAAATATGAAAATAATAACTAAAAAGAGTAATATGTATGCTAAAACTAAGGCCCCGTGTACATATACCAATTACCTACTGATTACCTACCAATTACCTACTGACTACCTACCAATTACCTATTGATTACCTACCAATTACTTACTAATTACCTACCGATTTGCCTATCCGATTGGGTGGTTTTGCAACCTCTGTTTCCGAACAAATCGCTAAGCAATCGGTCGCATGTCATTTGAGGTAACCGGCAGGTTTTGATCCACATCAAAATTTTGGTAAACAATTGGTGATTTGACCAATCATATCACTGCTCATGGTTTTAATGTGTCCAATAGAAATGTTTCTCAAGCACAATTATTTATGTAAAGGCTTTCCATCTTTGTTGTTGCATTTTATGGCTAACTGTGATATGAATACAGCAAGTTTAACCGGTATCGCATGAGAATGGCAAGTAGAGAACCAAATATGGGAGTCATCATTCCCAATCGGTAGGGGTAAATCAATAGCCAATCGGTAAGGGCAAATCGATAGCCAATCGGTAAGGGCAAATCGATAGCCAATCGGTAAGGGCAAATCGATAGCCAACCGGTAAGGGCAAATCGATAACCAATCGGTAGATGTACGCGTAAGACCAAAGGGGGCCCCAAGTCCAACTAACCTGTTGAAGTGCGACACTACATACTGAATACCTTACCCACTGCTTGTATAAATGTGAGCTATATAGAAAGGATACATCTGCATTCTTTACTTGTAGACTTGATGGCTTGAAGCTACAGGGTGTGACAGACAAAGTTGGACAGCGCTTAATACATAATGCATAGAGCTACATGTGGGAGGCAACAGCGATGGCACCGAGCCAAGAGTGAACATGCCACGCAAAAAATCACTAGATATTCAATAGATATAGGACGATGTAGATACAACTGTTATAAGGATGGAACTTATTGACAATAAGACTTGTAATAAATGTAAAATGAACGTGTAGTGAATATCACAGTGTTGATCACTACTTGACGCAGTATTACTGGTTGGTTGATATTTGGGTTCTGTCGGTGATCGAGATACGTACCTGGGTCAGTAGATGTTGATCGCAGCGATGACTACACTGGTGGGCCAAGTTGTTAATTGGTTGGTTAACGACTTGTAGTTGACAAGGTTTGCTATGCCACTAATGCTTACAAGAATCTGCACTGCGTTCCGTGTACGTAGTTTGTCTAACTTCTGTGAATGAGTCGACCCCTGTTGGGGGAGATACTTAAATGGGCGGAAGTCCAGCCCCATTCTGCTACGTATTTTTATTCCTCTTTAAGGCTGACTAATGCTATCAGGTACTCTGCCTGTGTCAAGGCTTAAGGCTGACTAATGCTATCAGGTACTCTGCCTGTGTCAAGGCTTAAGGCTGACTAATGCTATCAGGTACTCTGCCTGTGTCAAGGCTTAAGGCTGACTAATGCTATCAGGTACTCTGCCTGTGTCAAGGCTTAAGGCTGACTAATGCTATCAGGTACTCTGCCTGTGTCAAGGCCTAAGGCTGACTAATGCTATCAGATACTCTGCCTGTGTCAAGGCTTAAGGCTGACTAATGCTATCAGGTACTCTGCCTGTGTCAAGGCTTAAGGCTGACTAATGCTATCAGGTACTCTGCCTGTGTCAAGGCTTAAGGCTGACTAATGCTATCAGGTACTCTGCCTGTGTCAAGGCTTAAGGCTGACTAATGCTATCAGGTACTCTGCCTGTGTCAAGGCTTAAGGCTGACTAATGCTATCAGGTACTCTGCCTGTGTCAAGGCCTAAGGCTGACTAATGCTATCAGGTACTCTGCCTGTGTCAAGGCTTAAGGCTGACTAATGCTATCAGGTACTCTGCCTGTGTCAAGGCTTAAGGCTGACTAATGCTATCAGGTACTCTGCCTGTGTCAAGGCTTAAGGCTGACTAATGCTATCAGGTACTCTGCCTGTGTCAAGGCTTAAGGCTGACTAATGCTATCAGGTACTCTGCCTGTGTCAAGGCTTAAGACTGACTAATGCTATCAGGTACTCTGCCTGTGTCAAGGCTTAAGACTGACTAATGCTATCAGGTACTCTGCCTGTGTCAAGGCTTAAGACTGACTAATGCTATCAGGTACTCTGCCTGTGTCAAGGCTTAAGGCTGACTAATGCTATCAGGTACTCTGCCTGTGTCAAGGCTTAAAGCTGACTAATGCTATCAGGTACTCTGCCTGTGTCAAGGCTTAAGGCTGACTAATGCTATCAGGTACTCTGCCTGTGTCAAGGCTTAAGACTGACTAATGCTATCAGGTATTCTGCCTGTGTCAAGGCTTAAAGCTGACTAATGCTATCAGGTACTCTGCCTGTGTCAAGGCTTAAGACTGACTAATGCTATCAGGTACTCTGCCTGTGTCAAGGCTTAAAGCTGACTAATGCTATCAGGTACTCTGCCTGTGTCAAGGCTTAAGGCTGACTAATGCTATCAGGTACTCTGCCTGTGTCAAGGCTTAAGACTGACTAATGCTATCAGATACTCTGCCTGTGTCAAGGCTTAAAGCTGACTAATGCTATCAGGTACTCTGCCTGTGTCAAGGCCTAAGGCTGACTAATGCTATCAGGTACTCTGCCTGTGTCAAGGCTTAAGGCTGACTAATGCTATCAGGTACTCTGCCTGTGTGAATCCAATTACGCTCGAAATACTTTAATTCAAGCAATGAGAAAACTACTAATTGTTTTAAAATTTTTAGCATCATTTTGCTGACTTTCAAACTAAACACAACTAATTGCTGCTAAGAAGAACTCTTGACAGAGTGCAAGCTTTTCTGCTATTACTACAACACTGCGGCTCCCAGAAGCAGTTAGGGCCTCTCTCTACAGTCTTCTGATGACCTCCACTGACCAACCGGTGTCCTACCAGGTAACTAGCCAGCCATACAACAATGTATTCAGCAACGAGCCACATTCTATTATCCTATCTATACTCAGAGCTCACAGTGTGATGTACTCATTGCGGATTGTGCCCAAGAACAGAGAGCACCATCAACAGTTGCTGGATACATAAAAGTAAATATGCTGATGAGCAACTGTAACCAGTCGTAATACACATAACAGAATCACAAGAAATCAAGTTTATTAGGTCGAAGTTAAGGTTTTTCTTTTGGCCAGATTGATCTCTTTTTTGAGCACCATTTTTGTGAGCTTACCATCAACCAATCAGGAAGCATCTCACCTCTGTCACCAGTTTTGGTGAATATTTTGAAACTAAATCATTATCCCTGATTTTTGCCCAGACACAAGTTCAAAATACAAACCCTGAAGCCATTATTAGGTTGGAAATTCAGACTCAAATAAATTTGTAATTTTTAATTTGTGCGTGTTCTTAAACTGACTGTTCTCTGGGCTGGAACTACTTTTAACTAGTGAAGCAGAGGACAACTCTAAAGGTTCTCTTTGCTTCAGTATGATGGTTTGAGGGAGAGGGGGGGGGGAGGGTATCAATGGTGAGATAGCAGGCTTGCAGTCATTAGAAAGGAATGGGTTGTGGGCAGAGCACAATTTGCTGTACAATCCATCATGTAGTGCCCTCCGACTAAGTACACAAGTGGTGTAAATAATTTCCAAATTCAAAAGATGAGATGGAGTTTATCTTCCTAGTGGGGGTTAACATATGCACTAAAGTGACTGTTGGTTAGAGCGCACTGGTTGGTTTCCGCTGCTCAAAGCCACAACAGCTTTTCCCTATATGGATGAAGTTTTGGCAAAAAAGCTGCACCTTGGAGTAAGTGGGAACAGGGGTTCTTGGATTGAGTAATGTATTTCAACGGGGTAAGAAAAGTGGGGCAACTTGGAGCTTGGGTTATGTAATGGCTACAGGCCTTTTGAGCTGTGGAGTGCTTTGGAAGTTCCTGCCGGTCAACAACGGGAAGCTGTATGACAGAGCAGAATGAGGCGAGTCGGCAACTTTGAGTTTGGCCTGTCCACAACTGTTATAAAATTCCATTTTTTCTCCATTTACTTCTCTATTGCTCTCATCTGGCTCATTCCATTGGCTCATTCTATTGGCTCATTCTATTGGCTCATTCTGTTGGCTCATTCGATTGGCTCATTCTATTGGCTCATTCTATTGGCTCCTTCTATTGGCTCATTCTATTGGCTCATTCTATTGGCTAATTCTATTGGCTCATTCTATTGGCTCCTTCTATTGGGTCATTCTATTGGCTCATTCTATTGGCTCATTCTATTGGCTCCTTCTATTGGATCATTCTATTGGCTCCTTCTATTGGGTCATTCTATTGGCTCATTTTATTGGCTCATTCTATTGGCTCATTCTATTGGCTCATTCTATTGGCTCTCTTTCAGTTTCTTTCTCTTGTAATGGAATTTAGTGCGAAAATGCCTGTGAGTTGATGAGCAAGAAGTTATCTTACCTCGTACCTGACGTTAGCTGGATGCCTAGCAACAACAACCAGCCTCTGTACCTACAATGATGGAAGCCGATCTACCCAGATGACGCGAGGACCTCTTACTAGGAATTGTTCCGGTGACGTCAACTAACTACTAACTGGCGTTTTGATTATTATATTTGCATGGTTCGTAGTGCGACTGTTTGTCTAATTATATCATATATGTCTGTGACCTGCCACTTTTGAATGTGTGCATGTTTGCGCTTGTTTGCTTGTCAGTTGTAATATTTGAATCAGCCAATAGTATCGTTATATTTTTAACCTATCATATGCCTGTATTTCAACTGCACACCTTTTCTATAAATACTGGGGCAAATCGCCCACCGCTTCAGAGCTCTGGAGTAGTTGCGCAAGAGAAGAACTGAGTAACGTAGGGTAGCGTTTTGTTCTTATATCAGTAGCTGGAAGTTAAAGTCGTTATTAAACGTGCCAGTATTGTACAAGGCGCCTCGAAACATCTCTCACTGTTATTGTAAGTTTTGTCTCTTCTAGTAAATAAATATTATTGATAATTGGAAACTATCTCCTTTGCTGAACAACTCGTGTTAGTAAAATAAAGCTTGTGATCGCAATATCCTTGATAGTAACTGAATGCTTAGATATTGTCCAAGTCTACCACATTTGAGTGCCAAAGCAGTTAACCAAGTCAACCAAGAACAACTACGTATTAAGTTTGTCAATTGTTGCTGTAATTGATACACGTGGCTACTAAGCTAGACTGACAAGACAAACGGATCACCTTATAACGTGTAATTGATCCCCGTACGCCTAGTGTAATTATCCCGAGCTTAGAGGGATCGAGTAAATAATTAATTATAATACCGGCTGCCGGCAGAGTTATACTGCGATCAGTAGACGCCACAACACGGGTCAGATTAATGCCTAAGGCTACCGGTACGCTACCGCATACCAAAAGCTCTCAGTTAGGTTCCCCAGCTATAGTAAACAGGTGTCGGTGAAGGTCGTACACAATTTGTGCACGTAAAACCTTTACACTCTGTCTATACGGGGGCAGATAGATTGGTCATAATGTATGGAAGGAGCGAGCTCCCTTCATGGCCATTCTTTTAAGGCTACTTTCTGAGACTCTCATGCTAGAGTGTGCGCAGGTGTGTAGCCATGGGAAAGGAAATCTTTTTGGTAGGTTTTTAGCTGCTTTAACCAAAGTAGCCACAGTAGAAAGAGGGTCGTTTGATGTACTGGGTTGAGGTGTACACTGTTTCTCTGTTGTAAAAAGGGACTTTGGGTAAAGGAGTGGGTGGAGTGGAAAACCAACAATGCGAATGAGCATCTTTGGATACGATAACGCTGGAAAGGGTGGCAACCAGTGGCACTCTCTACTGCATAGTACCTTCCGTGTTAGTCCGCTGACTGGGTTCCACTGCTAAGGCCTGTCCACAGCAGTGCTTCAAGGAGAACTCATTAGCTGCCGATGGGAGTCTCATTTGTCTCCTCTGCTTATGATGTCCATAAACCTTCAGCCACATTTTAACTCCAACAGGCAAGTTTCCTTTCTCTTATCTTCTCTAATCTCCAACAGCGACTCACCGGTAGGTTATATGTACCTCTGGTAGGTTATATGTACCTCTGGTAGGTTATATGTACCTCTGGTAGGTTATATGTATCTCTGGTAGGTTATATGTACCTGTGGTAGGTTACATGTACCTGTGGTAGGTTACATGTACCTGGGGTAGGCTATATGTACCTCTGGTAGGTTATATGTACCTGTGGTAGGTTATCTGTACCTCTGGTAGGTTATATGTATCTCTGGTAGGTTATATGTACCTCTGGTAGGTTACATGTTACATGTACATGTACGATTTTTGTTCTTGAAGGTGTCAACAAGTTTAACATGTTGTCCTGTATTGTACTGTGGGGTACTGTACTGTATTGTACTGTACTGTATTGTACTGTACATATTGTGTAGCACAGTGTGGTACAGCACGCTACAGGGTTGACCTGTTCAGTATAACAGGCATATTCATAAGCATATTCCACTTGTTAATTGACAAGTTCGTATTAGAAAAAAAATTTAATTTCAGTTTAGGATCAATCACATACCTCATTTTTCCTGTTTGAATACCATAGTCACAGTCTCATCACATATTCTAGCTGGCAATAAGCTGAAATTATTGTGCACTTCAACGGATTTACTTCGAGATCAATAAGGCTTCTCTTTAAACTGCTTATTTTCAAAGATCCCTGGCTTTCAGCTTCTCATTGGTCCTAGTCATTAGTCCTAGTCGTTGGTCCTAGTCATTAGTCACTGTCGTTAGTCCTAGTCGTTAGTCACTGTCATTAGTCCTAGTCATTAGTTGCAACTTCATTCGCTTACCTACAAAAGCCATTGATCGAAGTAGGTTTTTGGTCTCAAGTTTGGCAATCTGATATAAGGAGAGACTTGGTACTCGTTTTGCTGGATAGCAATTGTGTCAATCTAATGTATTAATGACGCAACCAACGCACTGCGTGACCACAAATTTATGACCAGTTATATAAACTGATGCTAAAACGGTGCAGGGTAAGCGTCATTAGTAAGCCATATTGAAAGAGGAAACCTCAGAATAGTCGTCAAATCTGACATTAAACAACAAATAATAGTGCTTATATAAAGAACTAAATAGCCTTAGAGGCATTTAAGGACTTACTCTGTGTTATAAATAGAATAATAAGTGTGACCAAACCAATGCCGAAGCAGTAGATGGAGCATTAGGAGCTGGACTGCTTGACTCACTATATTAATACACTCCATTGTGGTTATGTTTTCTTGGTAGCCCGCGTCAAGGACCAAATCTGACACTGCTTTATTCACCTTTTGCCATTTAACTGTTGGCGTTAAGTGGCTACAGCAACAGTACATACAGTTGGAGCAATAAACGCAGCCTACTAGAAATGTATATGGTAACTATTAGCATTAAAGAAGGAATGCGTTGATGATTAGAAACTGTGAAAACTAGCGGACTTACAATGAACTCTTAGGACTGTGAATCTTATTTTGTATTGAAATGAATGAATCTCTCTCAATGCTCCCTTTACGCTGTCTAATGATACTGCATATCCTACACGACCACCACCCTAACCCAATCTTCAACTGTCTTATTTCTTGTTGTGGTAAAGACCAGTGCCCAACTAGTTGTTTCTTGTCTGGTACCCCATAGCCACAACCCCGCCCCCCTCTCCCCCCACCCACCTGCTTGTCGTATGGCCCGGCTATCTTCTACTTTCCTTGTCCCTAACTGCCAATCCCAGTTTTCCCTCAGTAGATGGCACTTTGTATCCCTGCCCCATGCCCCCTTCCCACCCTAGTCCTCTGAGACTCAACCAGCCTACACCCCACCCCTTCTCTTTCAGTCCCCTTGGTTACAGCCCCTAATGTAAATAGAAGTCCCCATGTCCCTTTTCAAACATTGGTAGAAATTGCTACAAATTCTACCGGGGTTGTTGCGCCTCAGGGCCACAACACCCAAGGAAGTTGAAGATAACTAGTACTGAAGCCTATATATCAAGTGCAGCTGCACTCAAAGCTAAATATGGAATACCCTTGGGCCTTCACATCATAGAGAGGTATATAGACTAGTTACATTCAGCGTGCTTGTAAGAAGACCAATGGGAGGGCAGCGTCTTTAACTATCCGTGAACTCTATTAATAGAATGTGTTTTACTGATTATATGCAGCTGTTAGTTGCTGGTGGAAACCTCTTACATGTACTTTGTATCGTTACACCATCAAACGTTTATATATAGATTTACATAGGTCCAGCCTAGGTCGAGTCAAGGTCCAGTCAAGATCTAGTCCAAGTTGAGTGTTGGTTGAATCGAAGTTTAGTCTAAGTCGACCCCAGGGCAAGTGTGCTTAAAACCTCTGTATTTCATAGAAAATTATAATTACATTGCTAATCCCAATCTCTCCCGCCCACCCACTGTACATTGTACCCTCTCCTGCCCTCCCACTGTACATTGTACCCTCTCTAGCCTCCCACTGTACATTGTACTCTCTCCTACCCTCCCACTGTACATTGTACTCTCTCCTACCCTCCCACTGTACATTGTACACCCTCTCTAGCCTCCCACTGTACATTGTACCCTCTCTAGCCTCCCACTGTACATTGCACCCTCTCTAGCCCTCCCACTGTACATTATACCCTCTCTAGCCCTCCCACTGTACATTGTACTCTCTCTAGCCCTCCCACTGTACATTGTACCCTCTCGCACCCTCCCACTGTACATTGTACCCTCTCTAGCCCTCCCATTGTACATTGTACCCTCTCCTACCCTCCCACTGTACATTGTACCCTCTCCTACCCTCCCACTGTACATTATACCCTCTCTAGCCCACCCACTGTACATTGTACCCTCTCTAGCCCTCCCACTGTACATTGTACTCTCTCTAGCCCTCCCACTGTACATTGTACCCTCTCGCACCCTCCCACTGTACATTGTACCCTCTCTAGCCCTCCCACTGTACATTGTACCCTCTCCTACCCTCCCACTGTACATTGTACCCTCTCCTACCCTCCCACTGTACATTATACCCTCTCTAGCCCTCCCACTGTACATTGTACCCTCTCCTGCCCTCCCACTGTACATTGTACCCTCTCTAGCCCTCCCACTGTACATTGTACTCTCTCTAGCCCTCCCACTGTACATTGTACTCTCTCTAGCCCTCCCACTGTACACTGTACCCTCTCTAGCCCTCCCACTGTACATTGTACACTCTCCCACTGTACATTGCACCCTCTCCTACCCTTCCACTGTACATTGTACCCCCTCCTACCCTCCCACTGTACATTGTACACTCTCCCACTCTCCCACTGTACATTGCACCCTCTCCTACCCTTCCACTGTACATTGTACCCTCTCTAGCCCTCCCACTGTACATTGTACCCTCTCCTACCCACCCACTGTACATTGTACCCTCTCCTACCCTCCCACTGTACATTGTACTCTCTCCTACCCTCCCACTGTACATTGTACCCTCTCCTACCCTCCCACTGTACACTGTACCCTCTCCTATCCTCCCACTGTACATTGTACCCTCTCCTACCCACCCACTGTACATTGTACCCTCTCCTACCCACCCACTGTACATTGTACCCTCTCCTACCCTCCCACTGTACATTGTACCCTCTCCTACCCTCCCACTGTACATTGTACCCTCTCCTACCCTCCCACTGTACATTGTACCCTCTCCTACCCACCCACTGTACATTGTACCCTCTCCTACCCTCCCACTGTACATTGTACCCTCTCCTACCCTCCCACTGTACATTGTACCCTCTCCTACCCTCCCACTGTACATTGTACCCTCTCCTACCCTTCCACTGTACATTGTACCCTCTCTAGCCCTCCCACTGTACATTGTACACTCTCCCACTGTACATTGCACCCTCTCCTACCCTCCCACTGTACATTGTACCCCCTCCTACCCTCCCACTGTACATTGTACACTCTCCCACTGTACATTGCACCCTCTCCTACCCTCCCACTGTACATTGTACCCTCTCCTACCCTCCCACTGTACATTGTACCCTCTCTAGCCCTCCCACTATACATTGTACTCTCTCCTACCCTCCCACTGTACATTGTACCCTCTCCTACCCTCCCACTGTACATTGTACCCTCTCTAGCCCTCCCATTGTACATTGTACCCTCTCCTACCCTCCCACTGTACATTGTACCCTCTCCTACCCTCCCACTGTACATTGTACCCTCTCCTACCCTCCCACTGTACATTGTACCCTCTCTAGCCCTCCCATTGTACATTGTACCCTCTCCTACCCTCCCACTGTACATTGTACCCTCTCTAGCCCTCCCATTGTACATTGTACCCTCTCCTACCCTCCCACTGTACATTGTACCCTCTCTAGCCCTCCCATTGTACATTGTACCCTCTCCTACCCTCCCACTGTACATTGTACCCTCTCTAGCCCTCCCATTGTACATTGTACCCTCTCCTACCCTCCCACTGTACATTGTACCCTCTCTAGCCCTCCCATTGTACATTGTACCCTCTCCTACCCCCCCACTGTACATTGTACCCTCTCTAGCCCTCCCATTGTACATTGTACCCTCTCCTGCCCTCCCACTGTACATTGTACTCTCTCTAGCCCTTCCACTGTACATTGTACCCTCTCCTACCCTCCCACTGTACATTGTACCCTCTCCTACCCTCCCACTGTACATTGTACCCTCTCCTACCCTCCCACTGTACATTGTACCCTCTCCTACCCTCCCACTGTACATTGTACCCTCTCTAGTCCTCCCACTGTACATTGTACCCTCTCCTACCCTCCCACTGTACATTGTACCCTCTCTAGCCCTCCCACTGTACATTGTACTCTCTCCTGCCCTCCCACTGTACATTGTACTCTCTCTAGCCCTTCCACTGTACATTGTACACCCTCCCACTCTCCCACTGTACATTGCACCCTCTCTAGCCCTCCCACTGTACATTGTACCCTCTCCTACCCTCCCACTGTACATTGTATCCTCTCTAGTCCTCCCACTGTACATTGTACCCTCTCCTACCCTCCCACTGTACATTGTACCCTCTCCTACCCTCCCACTGTACATTGTACCCTCTCTAGCCCTCCCACTGTACATTGTACTCTCTCCTGCCCTCCCACTGTACATTGTACTCTCTCTAGCCCTTCCACTGTACATTGTACACCCTCCCACTCTCAAACTGTACATTGCACCCTCTCTAGCCCTCCCACTGTACATTGTACCCTCTCCTGCCCTCCCACTGTACACTGTACCCTCTCCTACCCTCCCACTGTACATTGTACCCTCTCCTACCCTCCCACTGTACATTGTACCCTCTATAGCCCTCCCACTGTACATTGTACTCTCTCCTACCCTCCCACTGTACATTGTACTCTCTCCTACCCTCCCACTGTACATTGTACCCTCTCTAGCCCTCCCACTGTACATTGTACCCTCTCCTACCCTCCCACTGTACATTTCATCCTCTCCTCCCCTTCCACTGTACATTGTACCCTCTCTAGCCCTCCCATTGTACATTGTACCCTCTCCTACCCTCCCACTGTACATTGTACCCTCTCCTACCCTCCCACTGTACATTGTACCTTCTCCTACCCACCCACTGTACATTGTACCCTCTCTAGCCCTCCCACTGTACATTGTACCCTCTCCTACCCTCCCACTGTACATTGTACCCTCTCTAGCCCTCCCACTGTACATTGTACCCTCTCCCACCCTCCCACTGTACATTGTACCCTCTCCTACCCTCCCACTGTACATTGTACCCTCTCCTACCCACCCACTGTACATTGTACCCTCTCTAGCCCCCCACTGTGCATTGTACCCTCTCCTGCCCTCCCACTGTACATTGTACTCTCTCTAGCCCTCCCACTGTACATTGTACCCTCTCCTGCCCTCCCACTGTACATTGCATTTCTCCTGCCCTCAATACAGCACAGAAAGTTGGAGTAAGTTGAAAACTTCTACACTATTTATGATCAGCGGCTACAAACACCGCTTGACAGCTCACATCAACAATTACGATAGCCAGATTCTTTGCATGAGAGAAGACAATTTCTTCTTTATGCGCTGACAATCACAACCAATGCTTGTTAGAAGAATTATCAAACACCATTTGAGCAGTAATATGGTTAAATAGAACTGTTGACATTACTGTTTAGCCCAGGTCTATTAGGCACTGTACATAGCAGAAGTCTGTTGAAGCACACGCTTACTAGTCTAACAGCTCCTTCAGCTCAACACTTCACCATCATTTGGTCCAGCAGTCAAATAGCACTAATTCTGTTTCATTACTGTCATTGCTTGAGTAAATGTTGCCTTTTCAATAAAACACACTTTCCCCATTATCACATACAAGTTTTAATGAGACAAAAAAATTCTAAGCTGGCTTTGCACACCTGGCTATTCAATTTGAATACGTAAACCTTCCAGTAAAATCCTCCAATAAGATTGCATCGAACTGCATTGCCCAATAGGGCCTCTAGTGTGATGTTAGTGAGCAAGCAATGCTGGAATTGTGTTGGGTACAAGAGAAGACCCTATCTAGAGATGCTGGAGCTGTGATGGGTACTAAAGCACTCTTTCGTGACAGACTAGTACATCTGGTACAACTACTACAGAGCATTAGAGACTAAAGAACTGCATGCTCAGCAATCTTTGCTCACTTTCTACTCATCTATGTTTATCACCTATAAGGGTGCTAACCTGAATTTTCTACAACAATGTCATAGCCAGTTCCCATTGCCAGTTCTTGGCCAAGTATCGTAACCGATGCCTCACCAAGTATCATAGCCAATGCCTTACCAAGTACCACAGTCAATGCCTCACCAAGTAACATAGCCAATGCCTTACCAAGTACCACAGTCAATGCCTCACCAAGTAACATAGCCAATGCCTTACCAAGTACCACAGTCAATGCCTCACCAAGTATCATAGCCAATGCCTTACCAAGTACCACAGTCAATGCCTCACCAAGTAACATAGCCAATGCCTTACCAAGTACCACAGTCAATGCCTCACCAAGTAACATAGCCAATGCCTCACCAAGTATCATAGCCAATGCCTTACCAAGTATCATAGCCAATGCCTCACCAAGTACCACAGCCAATGCCTCACCAAGTACCATAGCCAATGCCTCACCAAGTACCACAGTCAATGCCTCACCAAGTAACATAGCCAATGCCTCACCAAGTATCATAGCCAATGCCTCACCAAGTAACACAGTCAATGCCTCACCAAGTACCATAACCAATGCCTCACCAAGTACCATGGCCAATGCCTCACCAAGTAACACAGTCAATGCCTCACCAAGTATCATAGCCAATGCCTCACCAAGTAACACAGTCAATGCCTCACCAAGTACCACAACCAATGCCTCACCAAGTACCATAGCCAATGCCTCACCAAGTACCACAGCCAATGCCTCACCAAGTACCACAGTCAATGCCTCGCCAAGTACCACAGTCAACGCCTCACCAAGTACCACAGTCAATGCCTCACCAAGTACCACAGTCAATGCCTCACCAAGTACCACAACCAATGCCTCACCAAGTAACATAACCAATGCCTCACCAAGTAACACAGTCAATGCCTCACCAAGTACCACAGTCAATGCCTCGCCAAGTACCACAGTCAACGCCTCACCAAGTACCACAGTCAATGCCTCACCAAGTACCACAGTCAATGCCTCACCAAGTACCACAGTCAATGCCTCACCAAGTACCACAACCAATGCCTCACCAAGTAACATAACCAATGCCTCACCAAGTAACACAGTCAATGCCTCACCAAGTACCACAACCAATGCCTCACCAAGTACCACAACCAATGCCTCGCCAAGTACCACAGTCAATGCCTAACCAAGTACCACAGTCAATGCCTCACCAAGTACCACAGTCAATGCCTCACCAAGTACCACAGTCAATGCCTCACCAAGTACCATAGCCAATGCCTCACCAAGTACCACAGTCAATGCCTCACCAAGTACCACAACCAATGCCTCACTAAGTACCATAACCAATGCCTCACCAAGTAACACAGTCAATGCCTCACCAAGTACCACAACCAATGCCTCACCAAGTAACACAACCAATGCCTCACTAAGCACCAAGACCAATGACATAATCACTGCTAGTTGTTACTAGAAGCATTTATTAAAAACCTTGAAATAAGTATTGCCCTCGTATCCAGTATCTGCATACCTCTATGGATAAACAAGCACTTTTTCGCACGCATGATTACCCCTTAAATCTCTCCAAACATATCTATTCAAACCCTCACCTAGTAGAGCATTTATCAGTTTTATATCATTAATGTCATCCCTCACCTCAGCACACGCCAGAGATGTTGTTGTTGTCATCTTGCATCACTTGCTAAGACAAGAAACTCGTGCACTGACGTTACGCTGTGTTACACTGCACTAAACTGTGACAAGGACATCACATATCGTTCAGTATGACTGAGACGGTGTTGACAACAAATGAGACAGAACTAGTAGATATCGATTTCTTCTATTTCACCAAACCAGAAGAGTATGTTATAGCTACGTACTTTATACTGGCTGCAATTGTAGGAGTCTCTCTAAATATCCTAACTGTACTAACCATTGCACTAGGGAACAATGTGAGCCAATCAGTTAAAATACAGCTGATAAACTTGGCTGTAGCTGACTGTCTGATGGCTGCCTTCTACCCATATAGCACCCTTGCAGGAGTGCTGCACTGGAGGTTTTATGGAACTGACACTTGGTGTGCCGTCTACTCCTTTATTTTCTTTTCTGCCTTAAGCGCCAGTCCACTCTGTAATGCTGCAATTAGTCTTGAGAGATTCGTTATTGTATACTTTCCGTTTAGAGCATCAGGCTACCAGAAGTCTCAAAAGCTTATTGTAGTTGGTATAATATGGCTTTGTGCAAGCGTACCTGAAGTTGTCACTGTATTCTCCTCGGAGGTGGTTGATTACTATTGTGATGTGGGATTAATCTTGTCTGACTTTGAGTACAATCTGGTGACTTCAGTGAAGTACATTCTCCCAATCACCATCATACTAGGCTCATACGCTTTGGTATCCCTCAAGTTGTGCATGAGAAAGACGGAAAACACTTTTTGCTGTCCATTGTCTTGGAAGAGAGACTCAATCAGCAAGGTTTGTAGCTTTCAGTGAATAACAGCTGAGCACCGAAAGTTTGATTGACTCATTTCAGAACATTTACTATATCTGTGATAGCTTAACTCCGTATCATATCATACTTACTAGCAACTTTAGTACCTCAGTACCTTAGCATATAGCACTAATTCTATTAGTAGTATAGTACTACCTGTATATAGTACTATCTCTATTAGTAATATAGTACTACCAACCAATATGCAATATAGACCTAAATCATATACAATAGTCTACCATTTTTTTACCCGAAAACATTCATATTTTGTTTGAGCATTTTCAGCGACAGAAATCTGAAGCGTAAAACTTCTCTTTCACAATCATGTTTGTTAGGCAGTTGTCTGTCTGTATGTCTGTCACAATCATGTTTGTTAGGCAGTTGTCTGTCTGTATGTCTGTCACAGTCATGTTTGTTATGCAGTTGTCTGTCTGTATGTCCGTCGCAAAAAGTTGTTGAATTGATACTGTTAAAACACGTATAGGATAGAATACATTTGAGAACTCCATCAAGATTGTATGTTTTTGTGTAAATACACCCACAAAAAAGTCCAATTACACAGTTGCAGATTATGTTAGCAGTGGATGCCCTGCTGACAGTAATAACTTGGCTGCCTTACATATTATATCACTTAAAAGAGCTTCAACAAAAAAGTCATCTATCAGCCAGACAAGAATATGTTACATTTGTTGTGTACGCAGCGTTAGTTGCTACCAATTCCTTCTCAACGCCGTTTGTTTACTTCACATTCAACCAGTACTTTAGGGTGAGTCATTTAACTTTTGAAAGTTTAAATATTTGTTTCATTTATTTAAATAAAACTCAAAGTTAAGTTTCCACTTCTGACTCCAACAGCAGCTGAGCCTGTAATGGAGCTTTGGGTTTAAACGCCTTAACGTTGAATGTATTAAGTATTTCTGCGATATGCATTGTGACACCAAGTACTATCTTACATAAAAGTTGAAAGCTCTAGAAAGCTCTAGAAAGCTCTAGAAGCTCTAGAAATGTACAGCTTATACTGAATTACAAAAGTAATTCTTTTTATCCAGAAAGATGTTTGGCTGATGTTTGAAAGAATGAAATGTTACAAAACATCTTCCACTCCTTTGAACGCAGCAGCAAATATTGCTCATGCGCAGCAAGCGGTCCAACAAACAACAGAAACATAAGTTGTTAGGACACAGGCTGAATGCTCTCAAGAATGTATGTTATAACACTGCTTTAATGGAACTGTGATATCAACAAATGTAAGAACTGGATAGTTTACAATAAAATGTTAAATAAAATAAAATCTATCATGTCATGTCACACCATTTTTTGGATTGTCACACACACTCCTTTATTATCACCGGTCCTTTAGCTGTCAGCTTTTGCTAGTTTTTCTTTGACATTTAGTTGTCACCTGTGCTTTAGTTGTCACCTGTGCTTTAGTTGTCACCTGCGCTTTAGTTGTCACCTGCGCTTTAGTTGTCACCTGCGCTTTAGTTGTCACCAGTTCTTTAGTTGTCACCTGTGCTTTAGTTGTTACTTGCGCTTTCGTTGTTGCCTGTGCTTTAGTTGTCACCTGTGCTTTAGTTGTCACCTGTGCTTTAGTCGTCACCTGTGCTTTAGTTGTCACCTGTGCTTTAGTTGTCACCTGTGCTTTAGTCGTCACCTGCGCTTTAGTTGTCACCTGTGCTTTAGTCGTCACCTGTGCTTTAGTTGTCACCAGTTCTTTATTTATCACCTGTGCTTTAGTTGTCACCTGCACTTTAGTTGTCACCTGTGCTTTAGTTGTCACCTGCACTTTAGTTGTCACCTGTGCTTTAGTTGTCACCTGCGCTTTAGTTGTCACCTGTGCTTTAGTCGTCACCTGCGCTTTAGTTGTCACCTGTGCTTTAGTTGTCACCTGTACTTTAGTCATCACCTGTGCTTTAGTCGTCACCTGTGATTTAGTCGTCACCTGTGCTTTAGTCGTCACCTGTGATTTAGTCGTCACCTGTGCTTTAGTTGTCACCTGTGCTTTAGTTGTCACCTGTGCTTTAGTTGTCACCTGCACTTTAATTGTCACCAGTTCTTTAGCTAGCGCGAGTTGCAATGGAGCAACTGCTGATTACAATTTTGTGCACAAAACTGATGAAACTATAAATGATCTCCGAAGATGTAGAAATCCTTCAACAATTTTATATACATGATGACTACAACTCCTACTCTGACTGCAACTCCTACCCCAACTGATGCCAAGTGAGATTTGAACCCCAACAGTTTATTTATGGAACTACACCCTCCACTAACTCCATTACCAACCTCTCTGACAATGTTCATTGAAAATACACTTAAAATTGCTAATCACAGATTTATCGATATATATATCTTTGCAAAGACTTTTTATGTGAAATCGACTTCCGCCACTGGGAATCAGACCCTGTGAGCAGCAGGGGGCAAAGTTGACATACAAGAGAATGTCTCGGTGTGCTCACTTCATAAACTGCTGCTCAAATTTTTTTAATTTTTTTCAGATTTGTTTCTTATGCCACCTGAACACTTTTCTGATAATACTTCGATTGATGAAAATTTCTCCGCTGCAAAAACCGTAAATAACAAACATTTGGTTCACACAGTGTTTCCAGCGAGGGATTCGACTCTTCCATCAAATATTAGAAACAAAATGGTAATTCATTCAAAATATAGTTACAATGTGCTCGTAACCATGCACAAATTATGCGACTTGGGGTAGCGGTCCCTTAGTTATGGTAGTTTGTCAGTTTTGAAGACCTCTTTTAAAAGTAGAATAGCTGTGTTGGCGAGAAGCTTAAAAGATCAAATTTTTCAAAGACAATGGATAGGGCTACGTGATTTAATTTTTCATTTGTCTTTGATTTGTTTCATTTTTGCCGAGGAAAACATTGAAAAAGGCTGTTTATTGTGAATGTTTAAAAATTGAAAATGAAAAAAATTAAAACAGTTTTGTGCGATTGCTTTGATGTCCAAAATGGTACATTGACTCCCTATTGTACACCTCTGGTTCTCTAACAGGAAGCTGTTTTAGGCTAAAAAATGGCTTTTTATCTGAAACCAAGATGGCCACTCCCACATTGATTTTCAACGTCAATTTACCAATAAACATCAAAAGATATGCAATTTGGAGGCTTAAAAAAATAGCTTTTTACCTGTTTTCACTCTTCAGTTGCTGTGTTCTAGAAGGTTCTACAAATATGTAATTAGCTTACTTTAATGTCCAATGCCTGTCAATTACGTCGCAAAAAGTTTTGTACCTCTATCTATGATGGTTTCTACGAAAAACTGGCGACAGTCCCGCAGGAATGGCCGTATATGAAGAAAAAAAAAATGAAAGAAGGAAGAACTAATGAAAAATGTGAAAAAAATACGCTGTATGCATAAACAAATCAATACCAACTACATATTCACCACTTTTTTTTATAAATTTTTCAGTTATGTCGATGTACAAGATGTTTCAGGAAAACAGCAAACTAGTGAATGGAAAAAGTCTTCTCATCATCATTAATCCTAAATGTAACAATAGTTCTTGTGATGTGATTGAATATTTCAAAAATTAAAAGAAAATTTTAAAAAAATCTTGGAGTTGTGGTTAATGTTTTAAAGGAATATTGCTAACAGTGATATCTATTTCATCTATTATACACGTTATTATCTATCATATACTTTATCTATTATGAATGGTATCTGTTTTACCTATTTCACAGGCTACTATCCATTATATCCGCATTAATGGAATACATTACAGCATTCAAACCAATGTCCAAACCGCGATAAAAAACCAGCATATAATCATAACAGTTAACCCAGTACCAAACAGTATTTAACGTAGATAAAAAATCTTCTACAAAAATTACAACTGCGTAGCGAGGCAAATCAATGTAACACGAGTAAAGGAGTGAAAACCTACCGCGGTGAATGAGATAAAAAAGTAAAAAAAAGAAGACATGTCTACAGGGACCAACACTGGGAGGAAAACCTCCAGCATAATCATATAAATTTATGTTCTTGAGATCAACAAACAAAAAATGCCAGACAGGTCTGTGCAAAAGTATCAACTATGATTAGCATCAAGTCAAACAAACATTTAATGTCAATTATCAACCATATGTTGCCAGTTTTTCCCAAAAAAATCCCTCTAATAAACTAAAAAAATGTTAGGATTAAAAAAATATCAGACAGTTTTGTTCAAAGTATCAAATATACTTAACAAATCGAATTACACAACCATTTGACAAGTCTGTTAATCAATATGGTATGTTGGCAGGTCTGTTTTTTACCAGAGATCTGCTCTTGATACAATACTCTTTAAGCTGTAGAGTCACTCGAGCTGTACCATAGAAGGTAATTCTGGACCCATCTGCCATCAAACCATGTGGCTCACTGTGTTGTAGGATTTCTCACCGTCTGTGACAAGCAACGTTAGATGCGTCTTAACAATACGTTTGTCGAACACCTCTTGTCTATCAATATCGACACTGGCCACCCATCCATTTTTCCTGCATGAAATGTCTCGCCTGGTATGGGCACTCTAAAAAGGGATGATCTGTACCTGCTGCTTTTACCTTCAAAGGAGGAGCGCTATGCTTGGGTAAGTTGAGGTTACCTCTTTTAACATGTGTATGGCTTGTCCAGTTACAACCAGAGGCTCTCGGCTCTACTGCAGGCATACGCCGTTTCTCATCTGCTTGGGTGGATGAGGGGATCTGGAGGCATGTTGTCTCCTTGGACAAGTTCTCGTCATGTGTTCAACTTCTCCACAGCCCAAGCATCTCGGTTTGGGCGTGGTTTTCTTCCTCAGCAGCTGGTACTTCTCCTCTAGTGCATGCAAAGACTCAGCCATCATTGTAAGGAGTCTTTGGCAGTGTGTGAGGGCATACTGTGAACGTAATGTGCGGGAGGGTTAGGGGTAGGTAGGCTTCGGGAGGCTGGGCTCCTCCACTCTTCTCCGTCTCTCTCCTCATTGTCCACCAGAGCCTTTACTTGCAGGTACCTACTGCTTGCACTTACTGCACCAGCCCACTCTGCTGGCTGCGTGGCCAGGAGATGCCACTGTAGGTACGCATTTCCTATTGTAGTGCTGGAAGTATCCAGCATAATGCGTTGCACAGGTTGCGCATGGAGGTCAACATACGCAATATGAACCAAATGCTCAACCTCATTGTCATGTTCCTATAGGGTCGTTTTTTACTTCTTGCGGAGGTAGCCAACCTAGACATGGCCTCTACAGAGGTTAAACTAACCCTCGCTCTCAGGCCAGTAAATATATCTCATAAATTTGGCGGCCTTCCACATTTTAATGCATTACCACGCGATGATTCTCTCAGGTGTAGCATAGCCGTTTGCTCTGGCCGCTAGTTGGTTTCAGCAACTTCGAAAAAACGCGCTATAAAGTATTCCGTGACACCATTTACTTCAAACTGTGGGGGTTTGAATGATGTGTGGACATTGGCAGGTGGTCACATGACAGCTTGCAGGGATTCAGTCAAACGATCAATGTCATTCAGCTTTGGATTAGCAGGAGGTGCTCTGACTTCGAGCTTGTTTATTCATCATTGTTATGACTAGAGGAAGTAAATCAACTCTAAGTCTACAGATAGGGTTGGTAAACTAGAGGATTGGCCGGTATTAGCAATACCAATGGCGCAAAATTTTTCAGGACTGCAGTTGGTGGATTCTACTTGAGTACTCTGAGGTACTGAGTGACGGCAAGTGGCCTGTACAGGAAGTACAGCAACAATATCAGTGTATACAGGACAGGGGATACAAATGCAGGGCAGGTATTACTTTGTCACAAGATTGGTATCCAAATTGGCAGGAGTGGTAGAGCTGTAGAGCTGTTGCAGGGCCGCTAAACTTGCTACAAGTTGGAGTAGATCATATAGCAAAAAATTCACACAAAGGGATCACTGCTGCAGGCGAAATGAGACTCGACGACCACACAGGAATGTCCAATTTTTTGCCTGTGTTATGAATACAGGGCCAGTGGTATTGGAACTGCTGAATGCAGAGCCAAGGTAGCATAGCTTACACAGCGTGGGAACCAATCACACCTCTGCAACCAGTTTAGTTGATTTTAGGGGGTCCAATGCTTATCCACTAAGCAGTTGTTACCAAGCAAACTCCCACTTGCCGGTACAACAAGAAAGTCAGCCTTTCAAAGCCTGAGAAACAACAATCAACTTGTCTCTAGAGGTGGCCTTGTATCGGCATGGCACTACAAACAGTTGCAAAGGAGCAAACTTTACTTCACAGCTGTGGTGAGCCCTCGGCTCAAACACACATCAGTGCTTTCGAGTAGTACACGATACACAAAATTGAATGCAGTGTAATGAATGAATGAAAAGCTCTGTTTTTTTTTCTAGGAGAAGCTACAGGAAGTACTTTGCCTAGTTAACCAAGTACTCCAATCGCATACAACAATAATACAATTAAACAAATAGGCACAATGGATATAAATACTAGCCAATTGAATGGAAGGCAATTAATTAAATGGATATGGTGCCAAGAAGTAAGGGGCGGAGTCAAATGTCCAAGCAGGTAACAGCTGTTGCTTTTCATTCTCTCGAGATCCTGGTCTTTGGCGGCCTTGGCTCCCGGAAACCCGACATCTGCTGATGGTAAAAGTGTGGATACAGGACCTAGAGAGTCTTTAGATAGGTTTGGTCCCTCAGACTATGGCAGTCATCTTGTTGCCGGCTCGGGATAGTTACCCAGGGCTGGTATAGTAATGTATACTGTGCCGGGATAGTTACCCAGGGCTGGTATAGTAATGCATACTGTGCCGGGATAGTTACCCAGGGCTGGTATAGTAATGCATACTGTGGTGGGATAGTTACCCAGGGCTGGTATAGTAATGCATACTGTGCCGGGATAGTTACCCAGGGCTGGTATAGTAATGCATACTGTGCCGGGATAGTTACCCAGGGCTGGTATAGTAATGTATACTGTGGTGGGATAGTTACCCAGGGCTGGTATAGTAATGCATACTATACCAACCCTGGGTAACTATCCCACCACAGTACGCATTACTATACCAACCCTGGGTAACTATCCCACCACAGTACGCATTACTATACCAACCCTGGGTAACTATCCCACCACAGTATGCATTACTACACCAGCCCTGGGTAACTATCCCGGCACAGTATGCATTACTATACCAGCCCTGGGTAACTATGCATTACTATACCAGCCCTGGGATAGTTACCCAGGGCTGGTATAGTAATGCATACTGTGGTGGGATAGTTACCCAGGGCTGGTATAGTAATGCATACTCTGGTGGGATAGTTACCCAGGGCTGGTATAGCAATGTATACTGTGGTGGGATAGTTACCCAGGGCTGGTATAGTAATGTATACTGTGGTGGGATAGTTGTGCAGGATTTTTGTATAACTAACGCGTAGTTATCTCGGTAGCCACCCACACTGTTTACTACCTCTAGGCAAAGAGTTGTCTGTCAGTCCCGACAGCCTGTTAGTCAGAGAGCCTAACGGCGTCCACCCGTTAGCATGACTGCTGCAGGGCGAGCACTTTGGTTATCGTCTGCCTACAGGCCTGTCGTTATCGTCGTCGTCTTTTATCAGATAACACTGAGTGCTGTCAGGACCTATAAGGTCGTTCGAGCTGTTATCATATAGTAATGTAGTCGTCTGTTAGAATATCAAGTAATAAGCTTGATTGAGTGTAGGCTGCTTATATTTCTTATCAGAAAATAACCAGTGAGTCTCCTCAGTAACACTGACTTGTGAGGAGCTCTGCTTGACTTTATATACTGGAGAGGCGGTGCTTAATAATAAAAATAGCCTCGTTGAAAAAGAGTATAAAATAATAATAATAAATGTCGAGGTTAAATCTCGATCGCACACGTGATTGCAAATAAAGGAAGTAAATAGAACTGCTGTTGTTGTCCATCGTAAGTATGGTTCGATGTTTTCCTGTACACAGCCCCCCCCCCATTGGTCGTCGTAGGGGACCAATGAGAAAGTACAAAACGAGAATGCCATATACAAATAAGAAGATGGATGACAATAGTATAATAATAATAAAACATCTGTAAGCATAGACGTAGCGGTAGCAGTAGAAAAAATACAGTGTACATAGAAGCATGTAGTAATATGCAGATATGGTATATAACAATGATTGCAAGGTAAATGTGGTGACTAGTGTCATAAGTTACATGTTTGTTTAGGCGGCTTGATTCTCCAGGTCCTTAATTTGCTCCTTTACGTCCTGGGCTTGTCGTAATAGTCTATATGCATCTTCGGTTAGTTTATTGAGCTCGGCTCTTTTGCGTTCAAGTCTACGTCCCCTTTCTCTCTGCTCTCTACGTCTTTCGTCGTCTCTCGGAGGCGAGGTGTGTACGACTCTACATCTGAGTGCGATCGGGGAGGTTTCTCTGGGGCGTCGGGCTGTAGCAGTTTTCTCTGTCTGGCGATGCGTCTCCCGACGCTTCTCCGTCTGGTCGTTTAGCTGTTTAGTCAGCATCACTGTTCTGCGCACTTGTTCTGCAGTAGTCTCTACCTTCTTCGGTTTATATAGGGGCGATACCTCACGTGGTAGCTTTTTGATTGGACTACTGCTGTGCTTGGGAGCTCCTAGTCTATCTTGGATGGACGGGGCTCGCTTGTGTGCTGGAGTAACGTTCTCCTTCTTCTCTGACACTGGCTGCGGGTGTCCAAATGGCGGCGGGTGAGGCCAAGTCATGAATCTCGTGAATTCTGGGTACGAGTCAGCATCCACCTCGTACAGAGGTGCTTGTGGTCCACCATGAGCCGTAGCTTTATTTTGCTTAGTAATATGTTTCCGCAGTGCATCTCGGGAGGCAGACTTCTTCCCGCACGTACAGAAGTAATAGACGAAGTGTTGGTGCGTATGATAGACTACGCGCTTGCGGCCATTGGTGTAGCTGCAATGGTTACACTTCCACTCGTCGTCTGTTCCTTCCACCTTGGCTACCATCTCTTTCAGTGCTGTGATGGTATTGGAAGACAGCCACGTAGTACGATTGCCCGTACTTTCGCTCAGCTGTCTGGAGGAGAGTGAAACTTTGTTAATATGGATTACCTCTCGTCCTAGCTGTGCTTGTTCTCTGTTATGTACCTCTTCTTTCGTTGCCACCCGATTGGTGCAGGGGGCTTGTCTAGTCTCCAGTTCACTTGCTACTTGCATGATGTATTCCTCCCCTACTATTTGCTCGGCTATGGAGGCATCCTCTTCTAATGACAAGTCCATCTGCTTTCTCTGCCTCATTTTTTCGAGTGCTGTCGTAGCAATTATAATTAATTCTTCTGTAGAGAGTAGTGTTAAATCGTGTGTGCTGTTTGAAATCTTGCTGCCAAGTGACAGCTCTTCGTTTTGTTGTGAACAAGCTTGCCGCTGTGCTGCGTGAGCTGTTGGTTGATTGGTGGATTCACCCTTGACGTCACTCACCCACGTGGTCAACTCTCCTACGTCATCGCTCAGTAACTTGGCCGCGGGGCTTTGTACTGCAACCGATCTATCACGCATAGAGCTATCGTTTTTTATGTTGCCAGTAGAGTTGTGCTGGGTGTTGTTTCCTCCTGACAATTGTTCGTCGCCGCGAGCCAAGATCTTTTCGTGGGAGGTAAGTCGATGATTTATTAATTCATTTTGTTGTGCAGCTAATTGTTTCCAATAGTTTTTTGCACTTTCTAATGAATCTGGCAACGCCTTATCTTCGGAGCACTGTTTTAATGCCAATAGTATATTTTTTTGGCTGTCACAGTGCTCAGAGGGTTCTAGGTGTTGCTTTATTACTGCTGGCAGTAATAAATTGTTGTTTTGATGTGCTACTCCTTCGTCGGCCATCAGATAGCACTGATAATCAGCTAATTTCGACGGCGGCCTAGTTGTTCTCTTAGGCCTGCCTGTCTCAGTTGGCTCTTCATTGGTGGCTTGTTCTTCTTCTGTGTCCCGGTGAGTTTCTACTGCACTCTCTTCTAGCGGCTCTGCTGCTTGGTCACCGGCATTGCTTTCTACCGCAAGGGGAATTTGAGGGGGGGTGTTGCCAGCTGCCTCATTGGTCGGCAACGCTGGCCACTCCCTGTCCCTTTCCCATTGCTCGTGTCGGCTCTGCCTTGGTGGTGGGTTTGGTATTGTCTCCCAGCCTCTGTCTTGAGCGTGCTGGGGGTTGTTTTGCCTAGCGGCCTGCTCCATTAGGGCGGGTAGTTGGGAGAGCTGGCGCTCCAGGACTTGCAGGTTCGTCTGGTTGATTTCTCTGGCTTCTGGGTGTCTGGTTGGTGGCACGCCCGGGTCTGGGGTTTGCCTGATACTGGGCCCACGGGGTCGGCCCCGCCCTCTGATTGCACCCCTCATGTTTGGGCGCAGGGCGGCCTCCCTGTTGGTGGGGGCTCTCCCCATGGGTTCGTGGCAGGGGCGGTACTCCTTCAGCCGCCGCTCGTTCTGTATAGATGTTTGGCCGTCCTTCTCTATTTTATAGGTGTGGTTTGGGTAGGCTTCCACTATTCGGTATGGCCCCACAAAACTGGGTTGCAGCTTGGGGTTGCTACCCTTTACCCGCCTCTTGTTTTCTAGTACCACCAAGTCGTTGGGTACGTAGAGTAATGGCTCTTCTGTGTCGTCTTGTCTGACCTTTATCTGTTGCTCCCGGAGTAGGTCGTGAGCTGCCTGTAGGTCTTCCTGCATCTGGAGAGCATATTCGGTTACCAGTTGTCGATCCATGTCTGTGGGCCTGCCATCCAGCTGGTCGGGCAGTCTGACCTCTCTACCCAACATGAGGTAGTTCGGTGTTTCCCCGGTCGCGGAGTGTGGGGTGCCGCGAAACGCCCGCATTATCTGGGGTAGCAGCAGGTCCCACTCTTCTTGCCCGCGTCTCAGCAGGAGCATCCGCAAGGAGTCACCCAACGTCCGGTTCTGTCTTTCCACTACCCCGTTGCCCTGTGGGTGGTAGGGTGTGGTGCGTGTTTTATCGACGTTCCACAGGACGCATAGCTCAGCCATGAGTCGCAACTCGAACTGTGCCCCTTGGTCTGTGTGGAGCTCCTCTGGTAGTCCCCAGTAACAGAATACTCTCTCATCGAGGGCGGTGGCGACCGTGGGGGCGGTGGCATCTGGAATGGCGATGGCATCATGCCACCGCGTAAAGTGGTCTGATAGCACCAGGACCCACTTATTTTTCCGCCTGGTCTCCGGGAGAGGTCCCACCAAATCCACGGCTACCTTCTGAAAGGGTCTGCCGGCAAACAGCCTCTGTCTCCCCTGGACCGGCTGCACTCCACCTCTCTTGGCCACTTGGCAGACTTCGCAGGACTTGACTAGTCTTCGTACTTCAGCGGACATTCCTGGCCAGTACCAGTTGAGTTGGATTCGGTTCCTGGTGCGGTTTACACCAGCATGGGACAGCCCATGTGTATCCCAGATTACCTGTCGGCGTCGGGATGACGGACAGACTGCACACAGTCTGGTTCGGCCCTTGGGGGCTATTTGCATAGTAAGAGTACCATCGGGTTGTACTGCCATGGCCTCCCTGCGACTGTAGAGTGCCCGCAGTTCCCTACTCCCCTCTTCCAACTCTCTCTTGGTGACTGGCTGGCCGCCGCTGATCTCTCTGTACATTCTAGCCACTGGGTTTTGTCCAGTGCGCTGTTGTTCGACCAGTTCTACACTGGTGACCACACGCAGCGCTGGCGTATCTGCTTTTCCCTCTGGGCTCTGCATTGGTACAGGATGGTCTTGCCGGTTTCTTGGTAGCACGTCCTCTGAGATAGGAGGCCTCGCTAACTGGAGTTCTGGTCCAGGGGCCCTGGCAAGTTCAGCATGGGTCGGCCCGCCATCACGCTGTTCTATGGCACTGCACTGACGGCAGTCCATACAAGGTTCGCGTCGGCTTAACCCATCAGCGTTCCCATGCTGTTTGCCAGCCCTGTGCTCAAGTCTGTATACAAACTCGGCTAGAATCTCCAGCCACCTCGCAATCTGATTGGACGGCTCCTTCCGCCGGCACAGCCACCTTAAGGATGCATGGTCGGTGCGGAGCTTGAACTCTCGGCCGTAGAGGTACGGTCGAAAGTGTTTGACTGCTTTAACGACAGCCAGTAGCTCGCGCCGAGTCACGCAGTAATTCCGTTCGGCGGGTGCCAGGGTCTTGCTATAATAAGTAATGACCCTCTCCTGTCCGTTCTGTACCTGCGACAGCACTGCCCCTAACCCAACGGCGCTTGCGTCCGTATCCAGGATGTAGGTTTTGGCAGGGTCGGGGTAGCCTAGTACTGGTGCTTGTACAAGTCCCTGCTTCAGGCGTTCAAAGGCCACTTGCTCCTCCTCTCCCCATTTCCAGGGGGTGTCCTTGCTGGTCAGGACCGTTAAAGGCTTAGCAGTGGTGGCGTACCCTGGCAGATACTGCCTGTAGTACCCCGCTGTGCCAAGGAAGGCTTGCAGTCCTTTGATGTCTCTGGGGGGGGGTTCATTCGGCTACGGCCTGTACCTTCTCCGGGTCAGTGGCGACGCCCTCCGCACTCACTACATGCCCCAGGTACTTGACCCGTTGATGCAGTAGTTCGCATTTGGATGGCTTGACCTTAAGGTTGGCCTGCTGTAGCCTACTCAGCATCTCTCCCAGCCTTTGCAGGTGTGTCTCGAAGTCGGGTGCGATTACAATCACATCATCCAGGTAGAGCAGCAGCGTTTTCCAGTGCAGCCCTTGCAGCACTCGTTCCATCAAACGTTGGAACGTGGCAGGGGCGGAGGTCAGCCCGAAGGGCAGCACCTTCCAGCGCCACAGTCCACTCCTGGTGATAAATGCCGACTTCTCCTTGGCGTCTGCATCTAACGGCACCTGCCAGTACCCACTGGTCAGGTCCAACGTGCTAAAATACTTGCTGCCAGCTAGGGCGTCAAAGGACTCGTCTATCCTAGGTAAAGGATAGGCGTCCTGCCTAGTGACATCGTTTAGCCTCCGGTAATCGATGCAGAACCGCCACGTGCTGTCTTTCTTGCGTACCAGCACCACCAGGGAACTCCACGCCCCGTCTGCGGGCTCAATCAGCCCCTTCTCTAGCAGGTCTTTCACTTGTCGTTCAGCTTCAGCCTCCTTCTCGGGTCCCAGCCTGTGGGGAGGCAACCGAACCGGTCTGGTGCCTTCGGCAACTGGAATGGCATGCTCTACAAGGTCAGTACGGCCGATGTCTCCGCTATTTTTGCTAAACACGGCCTCGTACTTCCTAAACAATCCCCTCAACTGTTCCATCTGCTGCTCGTCCTTGCACCCTCTGCTTGCCTGCTCGTACAGTTCCACCAGGTGGTCAGGTACTGGTGAACCTGTCGGGTCCGATCTGACTGGGACCCCGGGTGTGGTCTGCTGCACCTCGTCGGCCGCTACCCCCGTGAACGTTCCGATAACCTCGCCGGCTGGCAGGCTTATCACGTTCGGGGTAGGGTTGAGGCATTGGACCAACACCCGTCCTTGTTCATCGGGCGAGTTTACGCTCGTAGCCAAAGGTAGGCTTCCCGGTAAACTCTGGATCACGCCCTGCGGACAGTAGCTCCGTGCGGCAAGGTGGCACGGTATGGTAGCCTCTGTCTGTGGGGGAATTTCTGTCTTCCGAAGTACCTGGACTTTGGAGATCAGTGCCCGTCCATAACGGTCGGTGCACACCAGTTCCTTGTCCTGCATGAACAGTACTGGCTGATCAAAACCCATACGGCACTTTTGGTTGGCCAAGAACGGCATCCCAAGGATGACGTCCTCGCTGATCTGCGTGACGACAAATGTCTCTGCGTAGGCCACAGATCGGACTCGTCCTGTTACCTTGAGTAGACCGTAGAACGGCAACTTGGTGCCGTCTGCCATCAGTCCATGAGAGTCGTATTCCTGCAGGCTGGCCTTCCGGTGATCCGGCAACCTGTCGTACACACTCTTTGCGAGTAAGTTGGTGTTACAGCCGGTGTCCACCAGGTAGGTCACCGTCTTTCCTTCCACTTTGCCTGGCAGGTAGTAGCTTGACTTGTGCGGCCTCTCCATCGGGTTGACACATGAGGTAAGAGGGGTGGTCTCTACTGGCAGTCTGGGTGACTCTCGAGGCTCTCTCCTGCGTCCAGTAGGAGTCTGCACTCGTCCGTGCCACTGCCTTCTTGTCTTCTCCCTCTGGGTGTGTGTAACCAGTGGTGGTGGCCCCTCGTTGTCAGATAGGTCGTCCTCCAGGGCGGATAGGTGATCGAACCTATTCTGGGTTGGGACTGAAACTGGCTGGGGCATGGGTGTGCTGCGGACCGATCGTCTTGCTTCTTGCCACCCATCTGGGGTCTGTCCTCCAGACCCGACTTGTCTGTTGGTTCTCGTGGCCCATTTGCAGCCAATAGGTCTCCCTATTGCTGCGGGCCGGTTGCGTTTCCCTGGTTGGGGGACCAGGTCTCCTGGCGGCACTCCCTCTGGGTGTGCCCCAGCTGTTGACACCTCCAGCACTTGACTACCTTTTTTGGTGGTCTAGCTGGGGCGCCGTTTGGCTGGGCAGTCTTGAGGGCGGCCACTTCTTGTGTTAGCGCGCTGAGCGCCTTGGCTAATGTCTCCAGGTGTGTCTCCACTTTAGGGGCTGTCCCTGCGGCCTTTACTTGTTGGCACTCTTGTTCCTCCTCTATTTCCACGGTCCTGATCTTGGGGCCCGTATATGTCGGCTGTATCTGCAGGTATTCATTTCCTGCCTTTACTGCAGCTTCTAAGGAGGTCGGCTGGATTGCCAAGAGGTGCCTTTGGAGATATGCGTTCCCCAGTGTATTCTGGAAGTGTTCCAGGGCATATTCGTTCCTCTGCATCCGGGGGGAGTCGTCGTGGGCCGTCTCTACTAATGCCTCGATGGCGAGGGCATGTTCTCTGAGTGAGTGTTGTGGCTCCTTTCGGTAGCCAGACAGCCTTGCTCTTGCTTCCCGGCGGGTGAGCCCGAAGCTAGCCTTTAGGGAGTCCATGATCGCCCAGATCGTTTCCCCTCGTCCGCACTGTTGCGCTTTCCCTTGTAATGCCTGCCTCAGATGGATGATGGCGGTGGCCGGCGCCCAGTCGTTGGCTTCTGAGACTTCCTGGAAACACTGCAGAAAGTACTGCACGTCTCCAGAGCCGTCGTAGACTGGTGCCTTGAAGGGTGATGTCTTGGGAGGAGCGTCTGTCAGCTTCTCCAGTATGTTGGTCAATTGACCCATGATCCTGGTGGTTGGATCCCTGTCCACACTCATGGCTCGTCTGCTAGCCATGGTCTGTCCTTTCTTCTCTTTATCCTAGAGGTCCTTCTCTGCCAGGGGATTCGTGCAATCCCACCGCTGCCACCAATGTGCAGGATTTTTGTATAACTAACGCGTAGTTATCTCGGTAGCCACCCACACTGTTTACTACCTCTAGGCAAAGAGTTGTCTGTCAGTCCCGACAGCCTGTTAGTCAGAGAGCCTAACGGCGTCCACCCGTCAGCATGACTGCTGCAGGGCGAGCACTTTGGTTATCGTCTGCCTACAGGCCTGTTGTTATCGTCGTCGTCTTTTATCAGATAACACTGAGTGCTGTCAGGACCTATAAGGTCGTTCGAGCTGTTATCATATAGTAATGTAGTCGTCTGTTAGAATATCAAGTAATAAGCTTGATTGAGTGTAGGCTGCTTATATTTCTTATCAGAAAATAACCAGTGAGTCTCCTCAGTAACACTGACTTGTGAGGAGCTCTGCTTGACTTTATATACTGGAGAGGCGGTGCTTAATAATAAAAATAGCCTCGTTGAAAAGGAGTATAAAATAATAATAATAAATGTCGAGGTTAAATCTCGATCGCACACGTGATTGCAAATAAAGGAAGTAAATAGAACTGCTGTTGTTGTCCATCGTAAGTATGGTTCGATGTTTTCCTGTACATAGTTACCCAGGCCTGGTATAGTAATGTATACTGTGGTGGGATAGTTACCCAGGACTGGTATAGTAATGTATACTGTGAGCCTAAACAATATGAATAATGGGCATTTGTTGTTAATGAGATTTGGCAACAAAATTATTTCAACTTATAGAGGCCATTTTGATCAGAAATGAGAAATTTTATAAAAAATACTCTTAGATGTGATTCTCTTTCCTTAGGCTGCCTATAGACACTTAAAATTTGTGTGCTTGTGTAGATAAAGAGGTTATCTTTCATATTGTGGGAGATTTGCATGTATGTTCAAACAAGCCAGACCCCTTCCTCACCCCCTTTCCACCCTAACACCTCCCTATACCCCTGACCCAGTCACTACAGAAGTTTAAGTAGCCCCAGAGCCTTCCCCCTTCAGCGCATACCCATATTTCTCCTAATTTCAAAGACCGGCTACCCCGACCCTGCATAGACCCTGTATCCTATACATATACATAGAGAACCTACCCTGAGTAACCTCGGGCCTGTCAAGAAAGATGGCTGATAAAGAAAGCCTGGGACCATAGGAGCTAGAAAACCTTCACTTTACGAAGACCGTAGCCATACAAATGCCAGGAACAGAGGTTAGGAAGTAGAGATGCCTAATGAGGAGTGGAATATTTCAATCACCATCAAAAGAGCGGGAAGAAAGCCCAGAGCCACTTTGCCATGTGCACGCCTCTCTCATTGGCTTACTTTGTTATGATATATCGTATTGCCTTTTTTGATTCATGTATGATTTGTATCGTTATGTGTTATTGGCTCAGCCCTAATAAGGGGGTGAGTTTTCCTGTCTCCTCCGATAAAAGGAATTGCTGCACATGCGGAGAACAGAAGTCTAGTGGATTTTGGGTAGTAACTATGTTGTATTGCTAAATAGAATGATATAATAAAGTGATTTATTCGCACAAAACTCTGTGAGGTTGTCTGGGTCGCGGACCTCGAAACAGTTGTTAGAGTCTAGTTGGAGTGGACGCTGTTGTGTCAGTAGTGGAAGGAGGAAAACCACTACAATATTTTGTAGCCAATGAAAACTCAAAGGCCATGCCTTCCCCTGAAGAAAACTCTTTAGTAGGCTCTACAAAATTTTCCCATAAAAACTTATATAAAAAAAAGGCTTCACCCCTTTTTTAGGATCTCAAATCCACCTTTCCATTAACAGCATGAGTCTCGCAACTGTACTTATACGACTGTGTGTCTATGAGGCTTACCTGATGCTTGCAAGCTATCAGGGGACTTCATTAAGTACTGTCACAGTGTCGTGGTTGATAAAATCCATCACAGAATCTCCTACAAGCTAGTGGACAATTGTAAACAGGTGTATTGTGGTGGATTTTGGTGGGACTCTGTTGTGACCAGTGTCTCGGAGAGGTGCCACTGATAGCCCTTTGGCCTCAGACAGACCTGCAGTAAATACTGGCACAAGCTACGTAATGGACTGGTAGAGTTGGCACCAAGTGAAAGAGAGATATACCTATACCAGCAAACAACTGGCAGACTACTGGCACAGTACTGGCCCTGGGATTGTATCCCGGGCCGGCACAAAGATGGCTGCCATAGCCAGAGGAGTAAAACATAGCCTAAGGGCCCCAGTACGGTCTATCCACACCTTAGATGCCTCCAGACGTCAAGATACCAAGATTGAAGGCTCGTAAGAGACCAAGGATCTACTGAAGAGATGTAGAGACATCTAGTGACTAACTGGGTTTGCTATGGGACTATTAGCTCCGTCCCCTACTTCTGGGCACCATCTAGGAACAACCATATGTTTATGGTTTGATTGGACTGTATATATATCCTATTGTACAATTCGCTTACCTTTATATATTGTATGTTTGATTGGTCTACTCCGGAAGTAGGCCAACTGCTTCCTGTGAGCTTCCTGTGGCTTGGCCTATCATAGGCCAAGCTTGACTGTAATTCTTTGCCATGTGCCAAATGCCACTTGTTTGTCACTTGTTGCCACTGCTACCATTGCTCTTATACTGGGTTGCATTAGACAATAAATGTACAGACTTGAAAGCACCAACAGCTCACCATTAGTTGTGGAGTTGAGATACTCCTCCATAGCAGTCACCTGTGGCCATACCAGCACAGGGTCCTCTCTGGTGAGAGGAGACAGTGGTTGTCTGGTGTGTGGAGGCTGACCGAGTTGCTGTGCCGGCAGACAGGGTGTCTGCCTGGAGAGCAGTTGGTGGTTCCGTTGTGGACGGCGGAATCCACCGCAGTATTTGAATCAGTCCAACTGATTCTGACACATTAGTACGAAATTGATTATACAAGCCATGCATATTTCATATGTAAGGTTTTGATTGGCTTGTTACTTGGTTACATCAAACAGTTAGTTTCATAATTTTTTCCATAGAAATATAGCCATGAGCAGGGGCCATTCTAGGATTTTGCCAAAGGGGGGGCGTAAAATCGCTTGAGTGCGCACAATGTTCTACTGTTGCTCACAGAGGCGGATTCAGAAAAACAAAAAGGGGGAGCCAACCGGGGTTCGGGGCGGAGCCCCGAAAAAATTTTTGATGGCTCCCCCCTTTGTGTTCTTTGGCACCCCCTTCAAAACCATAATAAATGATGTGGTGTGTCTTTAATATGGTTGCTAGAATGAATAGTATGTATTATTCTTTATTCAACATCATCAACCATTGTTAATTGTGAAACATACAACCTCAGACACACATACACACATGTATGTTTCATTCAAAGTGAGCGAGCATCTATGTCGCATTGAAAGGGGTTGGTTGAACAATAAATAATGAATAATTTTTTAAAAAGTGTAATAATTAATAATAATTTAGTTTTAGTATGTAGTAGTATAGTAGCAGTAGTAAGCAGTGGTAGTAGCAGAAGGAGTAGTAAGTAGTAATAATAAAGTAAGTAATAATAATAAGTTAGTTGTTATTTAGAAAAAAATTGACTATTTTTAGTAGTGTTGCGCACATATTCATTCATCGATAACATGAAGACTTAGAATAGTAATAATAATAAATGAATTCAATGATTTATTAATAAATTAGTAGTAATAATAATAATAATAATAGTAGTAGTGCATTACTACAATGCATTGTTGCTATTGCATTGAAGAGAGAGACAAAAAAATAATAGATTGGACAAAAATATATATTAAGGAAATATTATAATAATAATTATAATAATAATTATATTATTTATTTATTATTTATAAGTGTTATCTATCTAGCAATTAATTATTAACCCAAAAAAACCAAATGATAATTATTACTTTGGAGGTGCAATGAGAAAATTTACAATGCTTGTTGCTGCCTTGCGCTGCTCCATGGCCATACTTTGGTTTATCAATGTCTACAAGGTGTTTTATGATGACAATTATCAATGGCCACTTCACTAATGGATGCGCAATCGAGAGCCGTTGCTATGGGAATAAAAAAAAATGGCGCCAAGCTTAGCAAATTTCTTCACTTATTCTTCTGGAGGGGGCCGCCATGGCTACCCCCCTGAATCCACCACTGGTTGCTCATGTTTCAATGATGTTAAATACAATGAACTTCAATTTGCTTTCAGATAAAACTTGAGACAAATTTACAACTAATACATTGAACTGTATTCTCTGTCAGTAGCTCTGATGAGAATAGTAAATTGTAGAAAACGGTTTGGAGACACTGCACGTTTAACCCTCTGTGCGAATGAAAATGCAATCTTGGCCAAAATATTTGTACATCTGTGTTGAGTAGACTAATTAAATTAATAAAATTCAAGCTGCATATAAATGTATACCATGTGCAGTTCAATGTAAATGTGTTTTAAGTGAAATTCCATGTGAATGTGTACAATGAAAAGTGTCATATAAATGTATTATTAACAGACAGGACTGATCTGATATCTACTCAAGTTATTAAGATCAGCAGTCGATATATTGGCAAATGCAAAAAGACTGCACAGGTGAGCTGGTGTTGGAACACACTAATGCATCAGACGATACACGGTGGTAACTGCTTTACTCTGATATAGGGTCTGAAAGAGGAAGCCTTCTAGGACGCATCCCTATGAAATTATCTACGACGCTCTCAACAATAAGCTTTTTGAGTAGGTCTTTATGCTTATAGCCTAAAACGAATGCATTTAGTGAAGCTTGGCCCATCGTAGATCTCAATTTTGTCTTGATGTACTTCAGGGTTGAATTAGCCCTTTCAGTAGTGGCGCTAGTCACAGGAATGGTCATGAGCAGTTCAGTGGGGACTTTGATATTGGGATAGAGACTTGAAGCACTGCAGTATTTATAAATGTCACTCAGCTCTGGTGAGCTAGTCTACTCACTACTCCAGTAGTTGTAGTAAATTCGCAGTTCTTGGGTGAGGGAACTCCAATGAGGCAAATCATCACAATATCTTTGAGTATATGTGATGACAGAATCAACAAACTCACTCTCAACTGTGTCTCTGAGCAAAGAGGGAAAGGGAAGGAAACCTGTATGTGTAGATCAAAATAATTAAAATGCAATGGTTAGTATTAGATTACTATAGTCTGACATAATAACTGGAAATCATTTTGTTTTGGATCACAGCTTCTTCAGCAGCACTACTTTGGCTAGATGACTAACATGTTAGAAGCAGTGAAAAAGCCCTGTAGTTGTGATGGGTCTGTTGCGCTGCTGTTAGTTCTTTTCTTCATTACACTAGCTGGCAACCTGTTTCTTGAAGCCATACTCGAGAAGAAAGGAAGATCAGGAGATATCACCTGCTAACTTCTTTAGCCTTCTAATTCATGGGCATCAGTGGGATTTTTCTAGGGGAGGGGGGCTTGAATAGGTGGTTGGGAGGGGAGGGGGCTTGGAGGAAGTGTGGGTCATGGACACCCTTCCTCTGCAACAGCTCCGCGTTAGCGGAAAATTTGGAAAATATGACTTCTGAGATGCCTTGAAACGTACTCTAAAAGTCCAGGCTGTACATACATGTAAGTTAATCATGAAACGGTTATAAAAAACTGAAAATAATTATTGGCTTAGCGAGACAAACCACCTGCACCAATCTACTTCTTCATATAATAAAAATGATAATATTATTATAACAACTTGGGTGCCAAAAAGTACATTAAACTTTGAAGAAAGGGTTTTGGCTTTTGCAAAAAACTGGACATTCCATAACAGTAAATATTTTTATTTATTACTTATAAGTATTATCATTTACTACAATTATTATTTATTATCACAAAAATATTTTTTTAGAATAAATTATATTAATAATAATTAATATTAAATGATAATTTTTTATGGATGAGATGATATATTATTAATTAATAATAATAATTAATAAACATTAATAACAATGGGGGTGATAATACTGCTGCTAGTATGATATCAAAAATAATTAATACAGTAACAATTCTGCAAATAATAATATCAAATATTTTATTATTATTTTAATTATATAATAATAATTGTTGTTACTGCTGTATTATTATTATATTAATATTGTATTAAATTATTTAATTGTTTTTGATATCATACTATCAGTAGTATATTATCACCCCCACTGATTCTTCATTCCTTCCTTCCTACTGCTAAATGACTATTGATAATATCTATTTCTTTTATTATTACAATAATAATTAAAAGTACTAAACTGAGGAAGTCGTTTTACATTCTCTGTAACTTGATAGTAGAGAATCATTGCAAAAATGTACGTTGCTGCTCTCTTGTTTGTTTACATGGATTGTGTTCCAGAGAATGGTCCATGATTGCATAAACAATGTGTTTATAACAATGAAATGTTGGTTCACAAGCTAACTAATCTTTTTGATGGGGGGGGTTGCAAATTATTATGATGGAAGAACTTACAAGAGCACCTAACTCCCATAATTTTTTTTTGCTTAGTTCAAAGGGTGGTCGTGCGACACATGCGACACCCCCCTAGAATGGCCCCTGATGAGATCAGCACAACAACAGCACAAGAAGAGTTGTGTTTACTGCTTTCTACTTGTAAACGCAGTGAGTTAGAATTCTCGGCGTTTTGAAATCGGTTTTTTTTGAAAATGTGCTGTTTGAAAACAAACAAAACTATTAATGACAAATTTGCTTTTGGTCCTAAAAAAACTGTAGCTAATTCAATATTCATTTATCAACAAATATTCATCACTTGCAGTTGAATTTCTTGTTACGAATAAACCACCCTCATTTAAAGGTATTATACAATGTATTGTGATAGATTTTGGTATACAGTAGTAGTAAACTGGGAGTTTGCTCCACCATATCACCACTCGGTGCGCTAGCAATCCACCTACAGCCATCGGTAAGATGCTGTGCCGGTAGCACAGTGTACAGGGCCGGTACAGGGCCGGTAGTGACCTCTACAGGGCCAGTATGATGACTCAGGGCCGGTCTAAGATGGCTGCCATAGTTGAGAGCTTCCAAAACCAGCTAGGACTTTCCACCAAGCCAGGAACCGAAGCTACCTACCTTAACATCTGCGGTAACCAGGACCACAAGCTATCCAGAGCTTTGGGACCCTGTAGGACACTCTGATTGGACAGTAGGAGACAGGACTCCGCCCATAGCCACTTGGCGCTTCATCTATTTAATCCATATTCACTGCATGATCGGTTAACTATTTATATGCGCACTTGTATTGGTTCAATTACTTCCTGTGCTCTTACTGTTATACAAATTATGCTAATTACTTCCTATGAGCTCTCTTATAAAAGGAGAGACTTTTGCCATAATCATGGCATTCATTTTCATGTCTTGCCACAAACACCCTAGAGGAATAATTACCCTTTAGGACTTTGTCTTGAGAATATAGCCACTTACACAAGCACTACGCTGTATTGTTTGTTTGAGCCATGGGCTCTTGCCTTACCGGGTAATTCGGTTGCCTGTTAAGACAGTTGTCACTGCCGAGCAGTACAGTGTCCCCTCTGGAGAGAAGTACAATACTTGAGAATAGTGGATGTCCGTGGTAACCAGACCGGAATCCATTACAGTATTATTATACTTTTATTTGTCAACAATCAAGTAGTCAGCGCTGTGAAATATTATTCAAAGTACTAAGTAACTGGCTTAAACTACTAGTTAGCGTTGCTCAAATCATAATTAATAATAGTTTCTCTATGATTTATAAATAATGTTTTAGTAGTATTATAGGTTAGAGCAACAAATGACCATTTTGCCTGCTCAGGAGTTGTCATGCCTTGAACTGCCAAAAGCTGCTTTTGGTAGTTCAAGGCATGACAACTCCTGAGCAGGCAAAAGGGTCATTCGTTGATCTAGGTATAGCTAGTAATGCATCTCTTCAAAAAAGTTTAGCCAAGTTTAAATAAACACCAAGCATGAAAAAGTCATTTTGAACGTATAATCTTTTTAACTTAGTCATATTCAAAGCACCCATTTTTGAAAAGTCTGTACCCAGTGAATTGTAGGTGAAGTATTGCTTTTATGTAGATAGTAGGTTGTGTGACTGTCTGTAGGGGGAGAGTGTTGCTGCAGTGGCGTGGCAGGCTGTGATGAGACTGTAAACTAGTTTAGTGAGTGATTACTGTTGTAGGATAGCTGAAATAAATTTTTGTGTCCAATGACAAAAAATATGCAGATAGCCTTTAACATATTTGATTGTTCGTTGTTATAGTTAAAATTCTATTGTGATTTACATATTTATATTGAAAATAATTCGAGCACCGACCTTTGCTGAGATACAACCATTTCAACTCCTGATTGGAGTGCCCAGGCTGAATCTACTAGTCTTAAGCTGCGTTTACATCGGGAGTTTTGTCTGATAGTTTACCGACATTGCTTGCAGCAATACGGAAGTTTTCACTTAAAATTTTACACTCGTTGCCATACTGTAGTCGCTGGCATATGCTTCAGCCAATGTAAGTTGACATTTATGCTTGCGGTAATTTTGATTGGCTCCCGCAACCAGATGACGGGACGATTTGGCGGAGCTCTGTGACAATGCCACAGAGCTCCGACATTGACTAACAACAACATTTTCATGCTGTTTGACCATTTACAATGGGCGTCAAACAAGTGGAGTCAGCAAAAGCGCAGACAAAACGCCCAAGGTAAACGCACCTTTAGACAGAGTAGACTTCCAACGCTCTCGGTCAGAGGTCAAGGCTGTAATAACTACTATTAGTTCTGGACTGAACTAGTATAACTGCAGTAAATAGCCAGGTCAGAATTACTCAAAAAAGTTCCTCTAACATTAGAATGGTGTGCTGTCAGACTAATCACACGGCAGCTAGGTCAACTAATATACCGTTATTTCATATGCGTATGTCCACATAAAGCAGGTGTGTACAGCAGCGATCCATAACAAACTCTGATCATACAGGTAAATAAATACAATATACATACACAAGATATGCTAATGAGCTGTTGATATCGTGTACAATCATTGGCTAACACACTCCTACTTCCTTGTTAACTTGTAAAAAAAAATAAGTCGGCCCCGACAATAATACATCAGGTTGCAATCAGCTCCGTCTATCCCCCCCCCCCCCCGTTGTGACCAACTGGCTCCTACTTGGCCCATCATTGCTTTTTGTCACTCTCGGGCAACTAAGACAATTCTCATTGCTGAGGCAGTTCAGTGGCTGAGAGTGTGACCACAGACCCAGAGAATACAGGTTCAAATTCTCTCCGAGGTAATCTATTCATACCACTGCTTCAAGTTTGCCGGTGAGTGCAACTGCGTGCAATTCATAATATGGCAGAAGGCTTTGTGTTTGAACTGTACTGCATTTCATTGTAGAAGCTTTGGAAAAGTTTTCTAACAGGGAAAACACTGTTACATAAGTATTAAAAAAACCTGGTATAGTTTGGTAAGTCAATATCAGATGATAAATTTGTTCGCTAGGTTACAAGATATATACAATGGGCATATCACTACCATAGAAAGTTAAAAAAGCTATTGCACCAAAGACTGCTATAATAGAGCAGGTACATTAGAGACAGGAGGTGGTCTGAGATTATGTGGTGCAACTGGTGAAATATCCCCAGTGATCTAACTCAAGCTTTTAGTCTCTGAATACGCCTGCTAGTGAACTTCAACAGAATCACAGAAGCTCAAGAAAACAATAATCTAGCAAGGAGGTCATTAAAAAAAATGAACATGAATACATACATTGTGTGTAAACCAGTCTCGGTCTTAATAGAAAAGGTGTGAATATAATAAACTGCCACACTTGTTACTCAACAAAAACAACTTTATAAAAAAGACTGAAAATTTGCCAAATTAAAATGAAACCATTAAACCAATTGTGGGAATTTTTGGTTTTCAAATGTTGTTTATACAAAATACAAATGTAAGAACAATCACGAGTAAAATCGGGGAACAGTGAAACTTGTTCATGAAGGTTCTTTCACATATCAGAAATTCTGATGTTGATGAAATATCGTAGCAAGTGTGTGATCTACATGACACACATAGAAATGTTTCTAGTAAGAGCGAGTCATATACGGGGATGTACGGGGATGTAGGGGGATGTACGAGGGGTTTACGGGGGATGTACGGGGGATGTACAGGGGACGTATGGGGGATGTACGGGGGATGTACAGGGGATGTATCGGGGTGTACGGGAATGTACGGGGATGTACGGCAGATGTATGGGGGTGTACGGGGGATGTACGAGGGGTTTACGGGGGATGTACGGGGGATGTACAGGGGACGTATGGGGGATGTACGGGGGATGTACAGGGGATGTATCGGGGTGTACGGGAATGTACGGGGATGTACGGCAGATGTATGGGGGTGTACGGGGGATGTATGGGGGTGTACGGGTGATATACGGGGATGTACGGGGGGTGTACGGGGGGTGTACGGGGGATGTGGAATGAACAGTAACATTAATAAATAAAAGGATTGTCTAATTTAGCTCATAAAATTAACATTTCGATTTACTCGGCAGCCCTTCGTCTCCTAACTTGCGGACCTTCACCACCTGATTCATTGTCATCTCCATCGGCATCCAACAATTGGTCCTGCATGTAAAATATAAATGCAGTGTTACCTGACATGGTTATGCCTACCAGACCACTCAACTAAATAGCTGGTCATATTGCTGGTTAGGTGTAAAGGCAGGAGTTCGGGATTGAATGGGCGGAGTCTATTTAAGATTAATTTTCATTATTATTCAATTACATCGATTAAAACTGGTTCATCAATAATATTAATAAATGAAGTATTGTATTGTTTTTCTTAAACATTGAGCTTCAAACTTTTATTGGATTTTCTATAAATATAGAAATAATGGGCCAAAAATTGATGAATTATTGTAAGAAATGACCGAAAATTAATTTTATGTGAATAAAATTAGTTTTGAATTCTATTATTGCAAGTATGCTCAATTTTGTAAAACAACGAAAACTAAAATGTAAGGATGGATAATTTATTTATTTACAATAACACAACAAGGGTTATTTGTTGATTACAAGTAAATTCCGCCCATATAAATCCCAGCTCTGCCAGACCCCTCTTGCCAGGACTTCGGTGCCAAATTCACTGGAGGAACAGCGCAATAAACACGTGTATTGGCAGCAGATCCGAGTCTGTTAGGCGTTAGAATGCAATACAACTCTATGGATCAATAAAAGAAACATAATACGGCCTAGGTTTTGTTTTGCTTCATTCATCTTAGCCTCAAGGGCAAGCCTATTTAGCACACTCTGTTAGTTATAAATTAGGCTGTTTGTGGGGTACTATGCGGCAGCGATGTCTCAAATGTGAGGAGTGGATTAGATCGTATTTAACTGATTGAAATCTGGAAAGTGCTCGGCTATTATTGTTTTATTGGGATTTGTGTCCCTCGTGTGAACTTGTCATTTCTGTGATGAGTCAATTTCTTTTTACTAAATATGTACTTCTAATGCTGGAGAAGGAGCGATGTTTATAAAATATACCAGCTGGTCTGCAAATTGGAAACAACAACAGGTGTATATAGTCAGAAAAATTATTGCCATTCTCCCCAGCCCATTCCTCCCATGGTATTCTCCTCCAGTGGTAGCCTCCTTTTGGGGTAACCTCCTCCTGTAATTGCTTCCTCTTAGAGTAGCCTCCTCTTGTGGTTGCCTCCTCCTGTGGTTGCCTCCTTCCTCGGTAGCCTCCTCCAGTGGTAGCCTCCTCTTAGGGTAGCCTCCTCTTGTGGTTGCCTCCTCCAGTGGTAGCCTCCTCCCATGGTAGTCTCCTCCTGTGGTAGCCTCCTTCCTTGGTAGCCTCCTCTTAGGGTAGCCTCCTTCCTTGGTAGTCTCCTCCTGTGGTTGCCTCCTCCCATGGTAGTCTCCTCCTGTGGAAGCCTCCTTCCTTGGTAGTCTCCTCTTAGGGTAACCTTCTCCTGTGGTTGCCTCTTAGGGTAGTCTCTTCCTGTGGTAGCCCCCTCTGGTAACTGTCTTCCCTTGTCATCTCTTCTCATGGTAAGCTGGCCCAAAGTCACCTCCTCCAGTCCATTACTCCATAAGTAGTATAATAGGAGCAGATACCAGGGAAGTTCTATGAAAGTTCTTTGAAGTTTATTTCAGAGCTCTGACATGAGTTGATTTTACCTACTTGGCTAAACCAATTTGATTCCTTGATGCTAAACTAATTTTATGTCTAGCGCATCAGTTTTGGTTGGAAGAAAGAAGTAAAATAATCTTTTCAGCATATGAGATTTTGTGGCATTCCACATGTAAAAGTTATTTTTTACGTTTTGTTCTTTTAAAAACAATTATCCATCCATTTCTCAAATTACAAAATACCTAAACTTTGCATGTGAAGCTCAAAACATGTAAATGTAATAAGCTCTTTTACTCTGTAGATTAAACAGAGTAACTTTCTAATGTGTCTCATGTGCTTGTGTGAGCAGGTTACATGCACACACAGTGTTGTGTAAAGTTACATGCACGCACAGTGTTGTGTAAAGTTACATGCACACACAGTGTTGTGTAAAGTTACATGCACGCACAGTGTTGTGTAAAGTTACATGCACACACAGTGTTGTGTAAAGTTACATGCACACACAGTGTTGTGTAAAGTTACTTGTACGCACAGTGTTGTGTAACGTTACATGCACGCACAGTGTTCTGTGAAGTTACTTGTACGCACAGTGTTGTGTAAAGTTACATGCACGCACAGTGTTCTGTGAAGTTACTTGTACGCACAGTGTTGTGTGAAGTTACTTGTACGCACAGTGTTGTGAGCAGGTTACATGTACGCACAATGTTGTGTAAAGTTACATGCACACACAGTGTTGTGTTAAGTTACATGCACACACAGTGTTGTGTAAAGTTACATGCACACACAGTGTTGTGTAAATTTACATGCACACACAGTGTTGTGTTAAGTTACATGCACACACAGTGTCGTGTAAAGTTACATGCACACACAGTGTTGTGTAACTTGCTCACTGCCTTTGATCAAAAAAATTAATGGTCATGTTTTGACCAGCTTCATCTTCGCTTTTTTTAAAAAATAAAATACTCCAAAGAATCCAGGTGGTTTGGCCTTATTGGAGGGCCATAGTTCTTATCCAGTCTTGACAACTGTTGACAAATGGAAGGTTTTGATAATTTTTTATTTTTTGACTCCAAGCAAATGGATACATGTTGTTTGTTGATACTTTTTTATCCCCTCTTTCCCACTCTTGGCACATGGATTCTCTACTCATTTGGCTTTTTAGTGAGATAGGAGCCGATCTCAAGTGCTATGTTGTTGAGATATAGTCCACAGTTAAGGCTCAATCCTACCTCCAGTTGACACATCATTTCTGGTCACTCTTTTATTGCTACTCCCACCCCTGCCCCCCCCCCACTCCTGATCCCCCCCCCCCCCACTCCTGATCCCCCCCCCCACCCCTGATCCCCCCCCCCTGGCACATAAGTTTTTTCATAATGGCAGCATGTCTCTGGTAAAAACTTGTAATCTGTTTTTGAGGCTTACGGTGTAGATATAACATGAGTTTGTGGATCTGAATACCTGAATAAGATAATTGCATTATTGAACAAAAAATCTATATAAAAAGATAAAAAAGAATAACCAAGCTTTACATAGCCTGTGAATCAACAGCGTAGCTTTGTTATAAAACTTGTAATTTATATCGATATTAGATCAACCAAGCACCATTTCTGCGTTTTCAAAAGTTGTCTGCCTTGATCTGGTAAAAGCCTTTTGTCTGCAGCTTCTGGTAGAGCAGAGAGTGATAACTCCTGAGCAGGCAAAATAATTATTGGATGCGTAGAGGTCAATGCAAACAATCGATTGCAATCCGAGAGTAAAAACAGGTGCTTCAAGTCTATGCATAAAGCAATGGCTTCGCGTGTGAAATACTCACTTAACATGCAGATAATAGGCACTTTCGGCTAAGCTCGTGCAAAGAACTGTGCAAATTTTTAAGTGTTCTCGAAACTGGATGCACGTGAATCTTGTAAAACACGTAGCGGTACAGAAAACACATTTATTGAGCTGTCTTCTCTTAAAACAATTATACGCCGTAGAGGCTAAAAATTGAAAAATTAATAATAAGAAAATAAAATTTATTTTATTAACATTATAAATTATTTCTATTAAAACAATGGAAACAAATAATTACTCTTAGCACTGCTAATATATTCATACCGTAACTCAAACATATTCGACATAATAAATTGTTATTAATATTGTACAGGAAACTGTGATGTGAATGTGGTAGCTGCCCCCTGTACAGCCTCCCGTGATTGAAGTGATTACTTGTATGCAGTTATTGTTGGTGCTTTATTTATTCAATGTACAACAGGGTCGACAGTTTAGTCTAACAGAACGAAATTTACAGTGTCGTATGCTCATGGCGATACTCAGTGAGGAGTCGAGCTGTAGGGCGCAGGGCGAACTGCGTGTAGCCGGACTATTAGTGGAGAACAGAGGACCTAGTACCGTACACCGAATTGGTCATACACAGTGAGGGCCAAATCGACTGCTCACTTTCTACTAGTTTGCGCTCGCACTGATGGTCGACTAGACCAAGTTGTTGTTGTTTACTATCTTCCACTTGTGTTTAGTCTTCGTTGTCTGTGCAGAGTGAGAATCATCTGAGAATCTTCTGAGAGTCAGGTTAACTCTGATTTTATTAGTACGTTACATCCATTTAAATACAGAGAGAGAACAAAGAAAGTGTAAGCCACGCCTTACTACTGATAACCAAAATATTATTTACACTCTGTGGAAAACTGTATAATAATTAATATTTAAATAAATCTTAGAAATAGTAGAATGTGTACAATAAAGGTAATAAAATATTCTAGTGAAGGTTCTTGATTGTTGTATACTACATGGGTTGTCATGGCGATCGAGATTGTTGTTGATGGCGTCCCTAACAATATTATGGCCTTGCATCAACAATCGTACCTTGAATGATGATGACTTATTGTTTTTGTTGCTGCACCCAAAACAGAAATATCGATTGCCATAAAACGGCTGTTTCTCATTGCAAAGCATAAATACAGATGAAACAAATCCTGATTTCTAAATCAGCGTTGTTTCTCGCTCGCTATCACCTTTGCTTTGAATTTCTTGCAAAGCCACAGAGTCAATAAATCCTATTTTGTACTTGCCAAAACAAGAGAAATCCGCCATTTATCACGATCGTACCCTCCCGTTCACTTAGCCGAAAGTGCCTAATACTTTTATTTTAACAACGTAAAAAATGCTAACAAAACTAAAATGTCTATTTTGAGAACAAATGACAAATTTAAACTCTGGCCAGACATTAAATTGGTACAAAAGACTGTTTGTATGGGACATTTCCTTCTCTCAGTCTAGTAGAAATAAGCATATACTAAAGCCACATACAGACAGGTACTTTTTTGTGTACATAGATAAATAGAGGTGAACCAATAATTATTCAAAAATGTAGAGCTGCGCACTACTTCATAATATTCCAGCCACTGTGTCTAACCAAAAACTATATAATTCAAGTTAATCAAAAACAAATAAATAATGACAAATACATAATAACACTATAATACTACCGATAATATACCCAAGTAAATAATCAATAATAAACAACCGTGGTGGAGACAACTTCGTTTAAACATCTTAATTTAGATTTAATAAAATTAATAATAAACGACAATTCGCATTCAATACTTGATTTTTCTCTATCGACAGATGAATTAATTTTAAAACAGATGAAACAATTTTGAAAACTTCAAAAGCTTCCCTGTACTACAATTATGTTTATAAACTTCAAAACTTCAAAACTAGTAAACTTTTTCATTATAATTTTATTCATTATGAGTTTGCATATCACTTTACTAGTTCTAATGTGTGTCACTCAATGTGATAAGATAAAATTTTGCTCCATACACAAAGTTTCGGATTAAAATAAAACTTTTGCACTGACAAGTGATAACTTTTTAGGAGTTATCTGCACTATGGTAATTTCAGGGCTGTTAGATACATGCTAATCGTTTGTTCAATTGGATAAAAGAGAAATGCGGCAGATACCGGTATCAGTGGTATTGTTGCTTTCTTTCTGAATGATCAGTGCCATTAATTGATAAAACATTACATCAATCGACGATGAGTTTCAAAAATAATACATTGCAAACTTACTTATTTATTATTATTATGGTTAGCATCAAAATAATAAACTATTAAAATGATAATCAATATTATCAATTAATAATTGTAGTTTAAGTTGTTATCATTATCAAAATTTATTCACAATACAAGTTAAGTGAAAGAAATGTCTGGAACCTATATTAATATCGTATTATTAGTTGTAGTACCATTTGTTATTACTATTGTACCTATATTTATAGTCTCCGAAGGTATATTCGTGCAACTCAATACCATTCCTAATAAGGTGCTATTTTTCTTGGCCCTTCAACATAGATCTATGCAGGTTTTACTGTAAATAATACCATAAAAGCGTTTTGTAGGGGTGCTTATAGGTAGGTATGAAAACTTGTGATATGATAAGTCTCGATCCCCACAACCTCACCAGTCTCCACAACCTCACCAGTCTCCACAACCTCACCAGTCCCCACAACCTCACCAGTCCCCACAACCTCACCAGTCCCCACAACCTCACCAGTCCCCATAACCTCACCAGTCTCCACAACCTCACCAGTCTCCATAACCTCACCAGTCCCCACAACCTCACCAGTCTCTACAACCTTCACCAGTCCCCACAACCTCACCAGTCCCCACAACCTCACCAGTCCCCACAACCTCACCAGTCCCCACAACCTCACCAGTCTCCACAACCTCACAAGTCTCGGGCCCCGTTTACACTGGTGCGTAAATGCGCACTTCGTACAAGTAAAAACACTGAAGCCCGTAGTGAAAACGCCAGCTGTTCAGATAGGCTCGCACCAATACCAGTTCCTTATCGTCGCAAAACTGAAACGGGGCCCAAGGTGTTTTAATGCGAATACGGAACTAATGCGCTAGACAGACGATTGTCTAAACAGGCACTTTGGTATGAACCAGTACTGAACCGTGGCTTTTATGATTTTTTATCTTGTTTTGTAGAGTACTAGTGTAAACTGAGCCTCAGCCACACTCACATTCTGTTCCACAATCTTACTGCACAAAATTTTTCAATCAATTAACCGAGACTTCATTTGTTTCTTAACACGGTGATGCAGAGAAAGATGTGCCAACCGTTACACAGCTATGAATACTTAATCTAAACTAGGATTAATATTTGAACCATGATTAAGATGGACAATCGTCATGCCCCATAGCAGTTTAATGTGCCTCAAACTGAACTGTTTGCTGGCCGTTAATGTCACCTTTCAGCTACACAGACTTTCCACATTTTAGCAGATTAGTGCATGTGTTTGTGACATGTTAGCTAAATAAATAGATATAAACCGTGACTACATGGACGTTGAGTTCTCTGTTAGGGTTCACTCTAACTAACTACCACTTCTAATCTTTATAGAATCTCACAAAACCAACGGATCTACAAGACTCTCAAACAAAAACGCGCCAAAGGCTGGAAATACTAAACACCACCACATTTGGATGATAAAATTGATTGAGATGTCATTTGCAACGAATCAGTTTCAAAACTTTCTTCTTTTTATTGATCCATAGAGTTGTACTGAATGCCAATGCAAAAGACTTGGATCTACTGCTAAGATAGATCGCGCAATCATGCATTTATTGTAACTCAATAGTACTCACAGCGGTATCGTCCTCACTGTCACCTTCATCTTGTTCATCAACAGTGTCCGTCTCATTGTATTGCATGTCGTCCTTGAGCTCAATTACTTCTGCCTTTGGTGGACACATACAGTCACACAGACACACAAGAACCTGCAAATATATCGACACACACATATATGTGCACTCTATCAATACAGATGTATACTAAATCCATAGAGATGTATACTATATCCATAGAGATGTATACTAAATCCATAGAGATGTATACTATATCCATAGAGATGTATATTATATCCATAGAGATGTATACTATATCCATAGAGATGTACACTATATCCATAGAGATGTATACTAAATCCATAGAGATGTATATTATATCCATAGAGATGTACACTATATCTATAGAGATACATGAACTTACCAAGCCTACTAACAAGCCAATCACGACAGTCGATACAACAAATATCACATATACAATCCATGAGGGTATTGCGTACTCATCAGTCATCACACTTTTCAGCACCTGAAATGTTGACAAGTAGTAGCAGGTATTTATGAATAGAGAAAATAACATGCAGGTAACGCAGGTGGGTCGGTATACTTGCAGATATCACATTGTATTGTGTGCATACGATATCATATCACACTGTACTGTGCACATATGACATCATATCACACTCTATTGTGTGCATACGATATCATATCACATTGTATTGTGTGCATATGATATCATATCACACTGTATTGTGTGCATATGATATCATATCACACTGTATTGTGTGCATATGACATCATATCACACTGTATTGTGTGCATATGATATCATATCACACTCTATTGTGTGCATACGATATCATATCACACTGTATTGTGTGCATACGATATCATATCACACTGTATTGTGTGCATATGATATCATATCACACTGTATTGTGTGCATATGACATCATATCACACTGTATTGTGTGCATATGATATCATATCACACTGTATTGTGTGCATACGATATCATATCACACTGTATTGTGTACATATGATATCATATCACACTGTATTGTGTGCATACGATATCATATCACACTGTACTGTGTACATACAATATCATATTACACAGTATTGTATACATACGATATCATATCACACTGTATTGTGTACATATGATATCATATCACACTGTATTGTGCGCATACGATATCATATCACACTGTATTGTGTGCATACGACATCATATCACAATGTATTGTGTACATACGATATCATATCACACTGTATTGTGTGCATACGATATCATATCACACTGTATTGTGTACATATGATATCATATCACACTGTATTGTGTGCATACGATATCATATCACACTGTACTGTGTACATACGATATCATATTACACAGTATTGTATACATACGATATCATATCACACTGTATTGTGTACATATGGTATCATATCACACTGTATTGTGCGCATACGATATCATATCACACTGTATTGTGTGCATACGACATCATATCACAATGCATTGTGTACATACGATATCATATCACACTGTATTGTGTACATACGATATCATATCACACTGTATTGTGTGCATATGATATCATATCACATTGTATTGTGTGCATACGATATCATATCACACTGTATTGTGTACATATGATATCATATCACACTGTATTGTGTGCATGTGATATCATATCACACTGTATTGTGCGCATACGATATCATATCACACTGTATTGTGTGCATACGACATCATATCACAATGTATTGTGTACATACGATATCATATCACACTGTATTGTGTACATACGATATCATATCACACTGTATTGTGTGCATATGATATCATATCACATTGTATTGTGTGCATACGATATCATATCACACTGTATTGTGTGCATATGATATCATATCACACTGTATTGTGTGCATATGATATCATATCAGACTGTATTGTGTGCATATGATATCATATCACACTGTATTGTGTACATATGATTTCATATCACACTGTATTGTGCGTATACGATATCATATCACACTGTATTGTGTGCATATGATATCATATCACACTGTATTGTGTGCATACGACATCATATCACAGTGTATTGTGTACATACGATATCATATCACACTGTATTGTGTACATACGATATCATATCACACTGTATTGTGTGCATATGATATCATATCACATTGTATTGTGTGCATACGATATCATATCACACTGTATTGTGTACATACGATATCATATCGCACTGTATTGTGTGCATACGATATCATATCACACTGTATTGTGTACATAAGTTATCATATCACATTTTATTGTAGCGGGTTTGGGCTTATTTGCTAGAAGCCTGTTTTCACTGTGATATGCGCACAGCTTACTTGAATGAAGTTGACTGTCACGACTCATGGACCGAATTCCGAGTAATTACTCTGTCTGAGGTCCTATATCGACAAAAAAACTTGTTGCACAGGTGGCTGTCATGACCTCCGGCTATAGTATATGCGTGATAGATGGTGACTCGAATGCTGCCATTACACAACTTGTACAAAAGCTTGCAAAAATTTAGCTTGTTTGCATTTACATGCACAGAGTTTCAAAGGGCCAAAAATACCTGTTGCAAATTTTGCTTTTGAGATAGTTTGAAGAGAGTATTTTTTCGAGTTGGCAGTTCCATCTAGTGTTGGTACATTTACTTGTAAGTTAACAGCAGCGCCACCACGATATGTTACATGGCCAGTAGCTCAATAACTAGGGCAAACTTTTGATTTAAAAAACAAAATACACGCTTCGAGGGACGCACTCTGGATGTAGGGCGGTTCTGTCATTGAGCATTGTAAAACTATTGAGAAAATTTATTTGTGGCAACAAAAATGGAATAGGTCTATGGAGGTAGATGTAGGTCTATGGAGATTTATGACTGCATAGTTCACAAAAGGGGCCATATGCGACCGGCAGTTCCATAATAATGCATGTACTATAGTACATTGTAAAGTTGAAAAAATTTTCATCAGGTTTTCAGGTTAAAATTAACTTCTAAAAATCTTTATTAATATTTAGTGCTTTTCTATTTTGGTCTCAGTGAAATAGCAAGTATTTCAGATTTAACTATTTTCATTGTTGTCAAAAAACAATGCCGGAAATATAATTTTGGCACATTTTTTTATATTTTCAATAAAAATTATCCAGTGAGTTTTTTTATTTTCATCATAAACTGCTGGCTTGCAAAGGCATGTGGGTGCATGATATCGGCTTTACCTGAAATAAAAGATACTGTTGCAAAAAAATTATTGCGTATCATGCTTTTTTAAAGTTGAAAAAGTGGTTTTAAACTTGTGTTGCTTTCAGGTACTACACAGGGGCAATGCCTCAAACTTGTGTTGCTTTCAGGTACTACACAAGGGCAATGCCTCAAACTTGTGTTGCTTTCAGGTACTACACAAGGGCAATACCTCAAACTTGTGTTGCTTTCAGGTACTACACAGGGGCAATGCCTCAAACTTGGGTTGCTTTCAGGTACTACACAGGGGCAATGCCTCAAACTTGTGTTGCTTTCAGGTACTACACAAGGGCAATACCTCAAACTTGTGTTGCTTTCAGGTACTACACAGGGGCAATGCCTCAAACTTGGGTTGCTTTCAGGTACTACACAGGGGCAATGCCTCAAACTTGGGATGCTTTCAGGTACTACACAAGGGCAATACCTCAAACTTGTGTTGCTTTCAGGTATTACACAAGGGCAATGCCTCAAACTTGTGTTGCTTTCAGGTACTATATAGGGGCAATGCCTCAAACTTGGGATGCTTTCAGGTACTACACAGGGGCAATGCCTCAAACTTGTGTTGCTTTCAGGTACTACACAGGGGCAATGCTTCAAACTTGTGTTGCTTTCAGGTATTACACAAGGGCAATGCCTCAAACTTGTGTTGCTTTCAGGTACTACACAAGGGCAATGCCTCAAACTTGGGATGCTTTCAGGTACTACACAAGGGCAATGCCTCAAATGCGTCCAAATGGACTTGATTATTGGATTCACGGGATTCAATGAAATTTTCAGCTGCTACCATATTGTACAAAGTTGTGTTCCCTTGTGAGAGTTTGTCATTTCTGTGATAAGTCTATTACTTTATTTTTAATTAATAGTTTTGTTGCTGATGAAACATGAAATGTATTTTTACGAATTATGTCCAGTAGTAATCCTAATAAATAACAGAACTAGTTATCACTATGGCTGACAAAACGATTACAGAACTCAAGTTCTAGACGACCACTATAATAGCACTGCTAATAGTAGATGATTGGTTACATTAGTAGACTGTGTATAATGATCAAATCAATTAAATACAAATAATAACTTCCACCATCTGAAGAAACATTATTAGTGGGTTGTCAATTTAGCTCAATTTAATTGAAATTTCCATCAGCAACAAATTATAAAAATAATAAAATAATCAAGCAAAATTTTTCCCAAAAAAAAAGGTTTCCTGTTTGGATAAGAGAGGGAGAAACGACTCCCAAAAACTGCCTTGTATGCACAACAAACATGCGACTGCGCCTCACATCTAGAAAGCTGGACGAAAGATTGGAGTGATGCAATAGTTTGCCCAGAAGATCTTGCAACCATCTCAAGCACATTATTGTATCCAGGGTGCAAAAAAATAACCAAAAACATGCTTAAAATAATTTGGAGTTTCAGGCAAAATAATTGAAGTATTTATACGATGTCTTGTGGTCATGTACAATGTCTTGTGGTCATGTACAATGTCTTGTGGTCATGTACAATGTCTTGTGGTTATGTACAATGTCTTGTGGGCATGTACAATGCCTTGTGGTCATGTACAATGTCTTGTGGTCATGTACGATGCCTTGTGGTCATGTACGATGCCTTGTGGTCATGTACAATGTCTTGTGGGCATGTACAATGTCTTGTGGTCATGTACGATGCCTTGTGGTCATGTACGATGCCTTGTGGTCATGTACGATGCCTTGTGGTCATGTAAAATGTCTTGTGGTCATGTACGATGCCTTGTGGTCATGTACAATGTCTTGTGGTCGTGTACAATGTCTTGTGGTCATGTACAATGTCTTGTGGTCATGTACAATGTCTTGTGGTCATGCACAATGTCTTGTGGTCATGTACAATGTCTTGTGGTCATGTACAATGTCTTGTAGGCATGTACAATGTCTTGTGGTCATGTACAATGTCTTGTGGTCGTGTACAATGTCTTGTGGGCATGTACAATGTCTTGTGGTCGTGTACAATGTCTTGTGGGCATGTACAATGCCTTGTGGTCATGTACAATGTCTTGTGGTCATGTATAATGTCTTGTGGTCATGTACAATGTCTTGTGGGCATGTACGATGCCTTGTGGTCATGTACGATGCCTTGTGGTCATGTACGATGCTTTGTGGTCATGTAAAATGTCTTGTGGTCATGTACGATGCCTTGTGGTCATGTACAGTGTCTTGTGGTCGTGTACAATGTCTTGTGGGCATGTACAATGTCTTGTGGTCATGTACAATGTCTTGTGGTCATGTACAATGTCTTGTAGGCATGTACAATGTCTTGTGGGCATGTACAATGTCTTGTGGTCATGTACGATGTCTTGTGGTCATGTACAATGTCTTGTGGGCATGTACAATGCCTTGTGGTCATGTACAATGTCTTGTGGGCATGTACAATGTCTTGTGGGCATGTACAATGTCTTGTGGTCATGTACAATGTCTTGTGGTCATGTACAATGTCTTGTGGGCATGTACGATGTCTTGTGGGCATGTACAATGCCTACGGTGGGTATGTACAATGCCTTGTGGTCATGTACAATGTCTTGTGGGCATGTACAATGTCTTGTGGGCATGTACAATGTCTTGTGGTCATGTACAATGTCTTGTGGTCATGTACAATGTCTTGTGGGCATGTACGATGTCTTGTGGGCATGTACAATGCCTACGGTGGGTATGGAAATGGTAATTAAGACACTGCGCATAGCCTCTGTATTTAGACTTATCACGCATAGACTGGGAACTATAATCCACTTACTCTTATCTCATTAGCGAAATGAAAGAACCTTCCGACAGACTTCATGCTACAAAAAAGTAATGGATGGTACAGCATATCTATACAATAGGCGCATAATAAAAAAGCACACAACAATCCAAATACATTACATATTTATTGTGATTTATTAACGCTAAAAGTGTGTGTCTGAGGGAAAGAGTGTCGACCTTGATGTTCGCCCACTTCCATACTTCAAGTCGCCACTGCAAACAACTATTGAACCCATTAGTTGTAATTTCACCGTTTAAATTTGCTATTCCCTGTTAAAATTGTATCCACTTTTATGTAGAGTGTCTTCGTAGGTGGCTTTAGGGGTGTAAAAGGTCTCCTTATCAGAGGACAATTCAGAGAGTCGTTTATTTATGCTTTCAGGGATGTTACGTATGATCGAGGGGGTGGTTGGACAACTTGTGTACATACCACCCCGCCCTCTTCATCAGTGTTGGCATGCTTTAAACAATACTAATAACACCACCACTAACAAATGCAACAGCAGGAATAAAGCTGAGAGTTCTTTGGGAGGTAATATACCAGGCCACAGTGACATCTAACAACCACACAGAAACATAGGTAGGTCTAACTGAAGGAAAATTTAAAACCAGATATAGAAGCCATAAAACATCTTTAAAAATTGCCCGCAAAAAGCAAAAGAAATTCCACTGAGTGGAGTATATTATCCATGTCAGAGCATATTCAAACACTGATAAAAATGCCACCTTTGTACAGCAGAGAAATTTATAATTATTTTCCAACCAGAGTTGTCATCTCTTAACGGTAGGAATGAAATTGTCACCACCTGTCGTCACTCTAACAAATATACCCTCAGCCAGGCATAACTCTATGATTATAGACTCATCCGATGCCCGTGCTATGTGGCACTACCAATTACAGAAGTGATTTCGGCGTAAGAGAATAGGAATAAAATAGAAGCGGGCAGAACAATAGTAGATTCTTGATTAACAAAAATACTATTAACAATATTCCATAAACAAAACCTTTATTGGATCAACTGCAAAAAATGAAGACTTCAAATGGTAGTTTGTAAGCAAAGGATTTAAATGTAGTTGATACTTTAATGAACTTTTTGTATTTTGAGTCATCGGACAGCCATAACTCGCCCCATGACAAAGCCTCTTGTAATACGTGGTAGTTTGTTTTATCTGCGTGGAACACACATAACAATACTCAGCATATTGAGGAGCCACCAAAGACCTGATGTCCAAGTTTTTTAGTAAAAATGAATTGACAGACTAACGAATTTGAGCATTATTAGTAATATTTGAACTGTTTATAAAGCTATAAACTTTGCTGCGATTATCTTATCATTGGCTGTAATCACTTGTTCTATAGACCAGGTTTTTAAATAAGAAAAGCAATCAATAACTACAGTAATTGATTGTAGGTAGTAATGACCAGTAGCAATAACGTAAAAATAATGCTATCTATAATAATCACTGAAATCAATGACAAGAGGTGTATTTGATGACTGGATCGATCCGTACAATAAATTTAATAAATAATCTTTTTTGCAATTTACTTAATGCAATATTTTTAGTGGATCACAAAATACCATCCCCACGGGCAAAAAAACATTAATTTGCGAGGCATGCTCATAGGTCGCGAACACTACCGATCCATAATATGAAATTAATATATACCCACGTGGGTGATGTCTGTTTCAAAGTAGTTCATTCTTGGTGTTATTAATATTTTATCATATTTATTAGTAATATAAATTATTATATGTTTTTTATTATTATTAATGATTATGATTGTCATGCACAGTAATAATATACTGGAAATAGATTGATCATAATAATAAAAAGCAGAGTTATTTTGTTAAAACAATAAAGATAAATTTTATTGCTAATAAAAAATGAATCGGCTCGAAATGAACGTTGTCAGCCGGACAAGTGTAAAGCTGTTTATTTTTTGACTTGCTACCACTATCTTCTATTTCCCCGTAGCATCCCGCTAGGAGTACCAGAAAGGAATCAACGACACAATAATCATTGCTAATGAATTGCTTACGCATGTGAAAATAGCTATGCTCGCTACAATGCACACTGGAATTTTACATCTTCACCATCTGACCCGGATCGAAGGATATTATTTGTTATATAATAAAATATAAACGCCAGGATCGATGCGTTCGCCGCCCGCTGATGTGGATCCCAAATATGAATAATAGCATGTTCATGGATCAAGCCCTCGAATACACCTAATACCACCACTAATAATTAATAAATATAATACAATTCAAACGATTCACAAATTAACAAAAATTTGCATAAAAAATTATTACAGACAATGTTAATAATAAAGTATTTTCCCACATATGTAAACAAAAACATCATCATGTATAATTTGGTCAACAATTAATGAAATGCGTCCAACAATGGATAACAGTAATGCGTTTACTTTTAGCTGACAAAGTATATAAAAACTATAAGTGAAATAAATAAATGGAATTAATGATGGAAACAACAAGAAGCATCAGGTCATAGGTCATAGGTTACAGAAGGTGAACGTCAAGCAATAGTTTCGTTGGCTGGCTATTCATCATATACTACGTGTATGAGAAATTGTGGCAGAAAGTGGTAGAGTTTTACCATTTGCTACAAATACCAAAATCTGTGGTTTGACTTAAACTCAAACTGTGCCTATACATTCAAGGGGTCCTACAGAATGTTATTTAGAGCAGATTTCAACCCTCTCAGGGTAGCTTTGGTTCAGGCGTGTTTGGCGATGGAATTGCAGGCCAACACACAGACACGTTCTCACACTTATATGCATAGATACAAAAACACAGCTAATTACGCTCAATATAAAAAACACTCACACAAAACTGTTGGGAGACCGCCATGAGGAAATGACATCAGCAGACTTCCATCTGCCGTCTTCTATCCATGACTTTATAGATGAAATGTCGTGTAGGCCATAGTACTGCCTGCACTGGCCATTGTGAATGCTAGAAACAAACAGCAGATTCATACCAATCACTACCGTACTACTACTACTCAGAAAATATGTAGTTTTTTTTAGCCATACAAAAAATTTGGGATAAATTTTTTTTACTTAAACTAATAGCTGTTTTTGTTTCCTAAAGAAATACAAAAATGGTTCCACTTGAGTGGATAATCAAACAGTGTAATATTTCAATCGAGCAGCAAAGCAACACATGTTGGCCAATCAAAAGACTCAAACCAAAAGCTTGTGACGCGTTGAGGTACATTAACGCAGGAGAAATATGAACTGTTGGTTTGAATAAAGTATAAAAATACAACTAAAAGAACAGGCACTGACCCACAATGGTATCTGCTTATACTTACTAGTAAATAGAAGGCAGATTGAATATAAGGAATTGTCCGCTCAGTGCTACAAGTACCAAGATACAGCGCGTTAGTGTCATTGATAAATGATGAGACTCTAATATCATAGAAACTTTATCCTTCAAGCTAACATAATACAAGAGAGAAACAAATAGAAATAGACAGCAAAACAAACACACTTACAATTGAAAGTACCCACCCTAACAAACATGCCATGGCAATTGAGCTTTTTCATCTGAACACAATATGCACAAGTTCAAAACAATATAATTCCACAAAATATAGTGGATTACAATATAATATAGTCGTAAAATATAAGGCAGTACAATATAATATGTCACATTATGAAACATACTATATGATTACGTACAATATATTACCATACAACATTATATAGTACAATATATTACCATACAACACAATATAGTAAAATGTAATTTAATCAATAATAGATATATGTGACAAACTTCTAGGCACACATGTGCATCTCTCCTTCTGTAAAACCATTGCAGCGAATTAATTCACTGCATGGTGGGGGTCTAAATTTGCCATTTGTTCTTGAACCAGAGTTATTTGAACATTTAATAATGTAGGTGAAGACGAATCACAAATAGTTATGTTTTGCTGATGTGCAGTCGTTAGAATGTCAATCAAACAATTCTGCGTTTGATGACAACTCTCTATTTCATTCCACGCTCGCATAGATTGCAATAATTTTTTGTAACATCGCTAAGTTGATTGTCTCAGCAGCGCAATGTGCCAGCACACTGTCCTCCTGTCTCATGTTTTAAATTGAGCGGGAAGAAA